>JARQOC010000006.1:107623223-107999178 GCA_033576535.1 Allobates femoralis
ATGTACTCCCTCTATCATCTCCCTATTATCTATTTATACATCAACCTATGCATCTCTCTATTAGCTACCCATCTATCTATCTACTCTCTATCATCTATCTATCCATCCATGTATCTACTTTCTGTCTATCATCTCTGTGTACTCATCACATAGATCAGTGCAGATCAGGAGAGAGAGAGGCATCTGTCTGTGAGCAGGTCTCCTTTTTGCTTGCACTCACAGACAGCGTGTGTGCCACCTTACCTCTCGAGGGCCCCAGTATCCATCTATACATCTATCTACTCTCTATATCAATCTACTCTCTCTATCGTCTCTCTATTATCTATCCAACTGTGTATCTATCTACTCTATGAATCTACTCTCTATCATCTCTCTACATATCATCATTCTCTCATATCTCTCTCTGTATAATATTACTTTATTGTCACTGGTTGTCAGGAGGATTCTGGCTGGGAACTTCACCTTCTGCCATTATTTTCCTCAGCCCAATTCCAGTTCAGGACAATCTTGCAGATGAACTCTGCCTTTAATGTTCAACATTGGTGCAAGTGTAGCCCAATTTTGTATTGATTGCACTTGTCCGTTTTAAACACAGTTGGGGGCGAGGTCTTATATAGCTTCACTATATGACATGTTGCTTTTTTGTGTCTATTAGGCTGTGTGCAGACATTGCATTTTTTGTTTTTTGCTGGTGTCCGCACCGAACTATACAATTAAAGTCTTTTCTGATTATTGCATTTGTTATGTATTTTCGTGTTTTTGGTGCAGATGTAAAGCAGTGTTTTAAGTGTTTTTTATAGTACAGAAAAGCTTTGATTCACACTTAAAAAGTAATTGCACTTTTTCCCATGTGTTTTTTAGGCTCCACATAGAAACCTCTAGAGAAAAAAAGCACCAAAACCACAGAGATTAGCGTCGTCTTTAGACGCACAACAAGCGAAGTTTTCTTGAAATCACATCCACGTTGTTTGGACGGTTAAACGCCACAAAAAAGCAGCAGAAAAATGCAGCATTTCCACTACATGTGAACACGGTCTAAATGTCCAAGCATAGTGGATGTGATTTCATGACATCTCTGCCTGCTGTGCGTCTAAAGATGCTGCTGATCTGTCAGATTGTGGTATTTTCTCTCTATAGGCTTCTATGTGGAGCCTGAAAAAAGCGCAAGAAATAAAAAAAAAAAACAATAAAGTGATAAAATATGACCTCAAAGTTGTCGGTGGATATGGGGGAGAAGAGTGTCCTTTTCAGGGAAATACTGGATACTCACTTCTTAATCGGAAGTTTCTGAACAACAGCGGAAGATGGAGATGAATCTAATGAAGAAATACAGAAACATGTTCTGTGAGTCATACAAACAAAGTGGAGAATTGCTTGGATTGTAATACATATGGAGATGTATTGTTACAGAATAACGTGACAGCCCATTTATTTCTGCCTTCACTGCAGACAGTGGGTCTGACACCTGGGACCATACATCACACCGTATTTCTACTATTCTGCATGATAACGTTTTCTCTTATCTATAGGAATGTATGGAAAGATCTGCAGATCGTCACTGACTCGTATAAGGACTAAAGGACCTGTTACACCGGGCGATTCCACTTGTTCCTCAGACTTGTATTTACCTGGAGAGACGCTTCCTCATCCTTTTTTTCGTCATACGGCTACAAAAAAATAAAATCAAATAAATGTCAGAGCCCAGATAACTTCTAGAAAGATAGAGGTCTCCCAATGTACAAGATCATATAATAAAGTCTTATGTATTATTAGGGGATCTGTGTCTCATCCTAAGATATTGCTCCTCTGAGCTACTCTGGCTTGAAGAGGAAAGTCATATATCAGAAATAGAGAAGAATGATGGACGCCTGGCACAATGCTCCCACACAGAAATATCAGGAAGCTAGATTCTTCTCCCAGTCTCATTCCTTCCTCCACTGATACAAACCTTCCAGATAAACCTCAGTCATTGAGGGACAGAACAGAGATGCTGACATCTGACACCTCAGTGACTGAAGGACAGAACAGAGATGCTGAAATCTGACACCTCAATAGCTGAAAAACAGAACAGAGAGATGCTGAAATCTGACACCTCAGTGACTGAGGGACAGAACAGAGATGCTGAAATCTGACACCTCATGACTGAAGGCAGAACAGAGAGATGCTGAAATCTGACACCTCAGTGACTGAGGGACAGAACAGAGAGCTGAAATCTGACACCTCAATAGACTGAAGGGCAGAAAGAGGTTGACATCAGACACCATCTGAGGCAGACAGAGGCTGACATCTGACACTCTGACTGAAGGGCAGAACAGAGAGGCTGACATCTGACACCTCAATGACTGAGAGACAGAACAGAGATGCTGACATCTGAACCTTCAGTGACTGAAGGACAGAACAGAGATGCTGACATCTGACACCTCAATGGCTGAAAACCAGAACAGAAATGCTGACATCTGAACCTCAGTGACTGAGGGACAGAACAGAGATGCTTGACATCTGACACCCAGTGACTGACGGACAGAACAGAGAGGCTGACATCTGACACCTCAGTGACTGAAGGACACAACAGAGATGCCGACATCTAACACCTCAGTGACTGAGGGACTGAACAGAGACTGATATCTGACACTTCAGTGACTAAATGACAGATCAGTGTGGCTGACATCTGACAGCAGCTCCTCTGTCCTTTGTTATACACAGCAGGATATGTATGTGCACCCTGTGTCCACCCTATAGATGCTGCCTACTATTCTGTGTCCTCTGGCTAACATTATGGTGTCCATGTTTATTCTCTATATGATTTATAACACATAATAATTTATAACAGCAGAAGTAAGAGGAGAATATGAGCCGGAACTATGTTATGTCCTTATGTTACTTACATGTTGCTCATAAATCTCCTTATCCAGCTTCTCGAGCTTCTACAGTAGTTTAGAAGAAGAAACAAAATATTATATGATCAACCTTCAATAAATTGTAACTAGTCCATTATATCCAGATACCCAATGTATACACCGGGTCGCTTTAGATAAAGTGTGTCCCTAAATGCTCACGTATTGCTCCATCACACTCATCATTTAGGTTACATTTACATGTGCTGAGGTCAGACTGGTAATTGAGCGCCATCTACAATATACAAGATCTTCGTGCTTGTTTGTGGCCTCTTTACACAGGATTGCCAGACCGGTGGCACAGAACAATCACAGATCCATCTGTCCCTACAGTACCATGTTATCGCCGCTCTTCTGCAGTTTGCACCTGACAATGTGCTGCCGAGAACAATGATTTTTTTCCGCCATAAACAATCCAATCACCTGATGAATGACAGCATTTGCTATTGGGAGGCTGATACCTATTTAGGTAATATTTTATCTCTCAGACCCTTCATCCTCCTTACTCTAATTTTCTGAGATAATGACCTTTTGGTTTTCATTGGTTGTAAGCCATAATCAATCAACAGTAACATAAATAAACACATGAAATAAATCACTCTGTGATGTAATGACTCTAATAATTATGTAGTTTACACTTTATGTATAGAAATTACTATAATAAATTATACTTTTTGATGATATTCCTAATTCTTATTGATGATGCTCCTGTATAAGCTGCATCACATAAGTATACACTGGTGCACACACATAATATAGTATACACACACATAGTCACATGTATGTATACACTGAGCACATACATTATATCACATGTATTGAATTACAACGGAATTCAACACTCCAAATAAATAACCAAATATAATGTTATAACACGAGCACATACAGTAACACAAGAATAAGTAATAGTAACGACATAGCACCGGAGCACATACCCAGACAGACACACACACGTTCATTCACTCCACTAGGTCCCTGTATCTTACAGGATGGCTCCTCCACAAAGTGGTTTAAGAAGAAAAGGGTTTTCAGACCGCGCTCCCGCCTAGATGAAATTATCAACTCACAGAAATATATTTAATGTGATTTTTATTTTCTACGCGTTTTGGGAATTAACCCTTCATTAGGAAAAAAATTACAAGGTTAACAGATGTGACATCTTTGTAACCATTTATCCTCTAACCAAGAGATGGGGATTGTGAACCCAGGACTCCTTATATCAATTAAGAATGGCCTAAAAATGTTTAATAATATAGATTTTACAATCTAGAGAGTCAGAAAGAAGAACGTTTTCACAGGATCCTCTACTTAAATGTAATTTTTAAAGGGAATCGTCAGCTCATTCTACCCCCCTCTGCTATCACTACCTGTCCCTGCACCTTCCTAGCTGATCCCTAACCATCCCTGTCTGATCTGAAAGTCCTCTATAAAGTTTAAGAAAAATTATTTATAACTTACAAGCAGTCTCCATCCGTAGACTGGAAAGACGGGCTCCCGTGCTCCATTCTCCCCTCCTCGCTGGCTCCCAGCACACCCCGCTTGTGCTGTGCCACCTCTTTTTGAAATTCCCGCCTCCTTTGCTGATATGATACGTCGGACCGTCATATCTGGCCCTGTGCATTGTGGAGCTTATGACGTGTTATCGCCCGGCTTTAATGTGTGCACTGCGCATGCGCCGGTGCCGGGCTGCACCACGTGATCAGCTCCACAATGCATCGGACCAGATATGACGTTCCGGTGTATCACAGCAGCAAAGGAGGCAGGAAATTCAAAAAGAGGTGGCACAGCACAAGCGGGTGTGCTGGGAGCCAGCGAGGAGGGGAGAATGGAGCACGGGAGCCCGCTTTCCAGTCTACGGATGTAGGCTGCTTGTAAGTTATAAATCATTTTTCTTAAACTTAAGGGCATTCTTTAGATCAACATGGATGGTTAGGTTTAAGCTAGGAAGGTGCAGGAAGTAGTGATAGCAGAGGGATAGAGAAACTGACAGGGCAGTATTAACAAGACTATTTATTCACACTGATGTCTATTTTCTTACACAAAATAAGTTCAATTTGAATTATTTAGCCCGTCTGGTGTCCAGAATCCCTATGACCACCTCCTGTCTTAGGTTATTCTGGTCACTGTGAGCAGTGCCTATGCCTTGTAAGTTCTGCCTGATAACTGTTACACTTTTAGGAATGTAGAGTCTCCTACCCCAATTACATATATGAATTGATTATCTTTAGTTTGTTAGTAACCTTTATGAATATCTAGGAATGAAGCCGCGGGGGCGCTCCTGCCTGCTATTATATGGTTATTACTCTTTATTTACCCCGGGCATTTTTCTAGTTTTTGTATTTCCTCCCTCTTCTCCAGGCGTGGCTTTTTTATTCTTCCTTCTACGATAACATTGAGGCTTGTTTTCACAGGAAACTTGTACTTTTCCTTAAATGTTGTTTATTGAATTGTAACACAAAACATATTTAATTCCATTACTCCTACATAACATTTATATTATACAATAAACAAAATACTTCCAGTAGTGTCCAATTGCTGGTCTATATTGATTACAATGCTTCCCGATATCCAATAACAGTACAAACATATAAAGTCTCGCATTACGATCAGAATAGTAATGAACACAGCTATCACAGCTCATACTTAACTCGCATGATATAGTTATTTCCACAAGAGTGTCTATATTAACTAAAGACACTAAGCACCGTGAATATCAGTATCTTAATCATTACACTAGGAATTCAGGTGAGTGCTAATATTACAAGAAGTCTTACAATAGGTATAAAGTCAGCTTACAATGTCACCGGTGGTGAATATCGTATATTCCTCAAATCTATACATATAATAACTATAAAGAGTAATAAGGAACAAGAGAAGAAAGGAAAAAGACAAAGGGGGAAGATCGGGACATTAGGGGTGTCAGCCGTATTAGAGGATAACCTTTGGGGGACTGCTCATTGGTCTACTAATTGTATTTGGGTATATTTCTAAGTATTTCTAGAGGGACAAGTTGTACTTTTGAATGAAATCATTCATTCTACCACAGTGGACTGGAAAATGGGAACTAATTATAAATGCTTTGAAATTGCAAAAAAAAAGTGCAATTCCACAATGTATTGTTTTAGTTTTTTATTTACCATGTTAACTATATGGTAAAACTGACCCTGTACGGTGATTATCCAGGTCAGAGCGAATACACAGATACCGAACATGTATAGGGTGTTACTTTATTTTTATTTAAATGGTAACAAAACATTCTGACATTTGTAAAGAAAAATAAAAAAAATTTGCAGTTCTCGACATTTTCTAAGACCTAATGACATAATGACATTAAGACATAATAATAATAATAATAATAATAATAATAAAATACATAATGTTTTCATTTTTCGAGATATGAGGCTATGTCGGGGTATAATCTTTGCGCCCTGACCTGGTGTTTTTACTGATACCATTTGGAGGCAGATATGATGATTTGATCGCCTTTTATTGTATTTTATTGCAATGTTCCAGTCCCAATAAACTAAATTCTGGTGTTTTGATTTTTTTCTCATCATGTCATTTACCAGTTGGATTTCTTTACTTCATAGTCTTATAAATTGGACTCTTACAAATGCAGTGATATGTGCAGTTTTCTATATTTTAAAGCTATTTTCACTGGAGCTTCTGTGGTAGACCCTAGTTTTGAAGTGAAAGTTTGCTTTCCTATTAGGACCATTGGATCCAGGATGCCAACAGAAATCTTTTGAGGCCTCCCATGTCATCTTCAGTGAAGGCAATACGAAGCAGTCTGAGCAAATAAAGCAACAATGTAACATCATAATGGAAAAAGGAGCAAGGTCAAACATAGAACCTCAACCATTTCTATCAACCTATCAGCTCAACACCATTCTCCAAAATCACAAAGGGGAAGGTTTCAACATCAATCACCAATGCCTACCCAAAATTGGGAGGGGGAAACCAAGCAAACCACAATTTACCTACAAAGTCAGAGGCACCGGATAACAAACTGAAAAGATCACCACACCGGAAATGCTTTCCTCAGGGAAACACTAAGGCTGGTTTCAGACTTGCGCTCCTGCCGCAGCGTATTGCAGCGGGGAAGCGCAAGCTGAGCACAGGCACCGCGCTTCCCTATGTTTGACATGGGGACGCAGGTGCCTGCGCTCGGGTGCAGATGGCCGTGCGCACTCATTCACTGTAATATGTGATCTGAGCGCATGCGGATACTTGTGCACAAATCACAAAGTCTCGTCCGCACCAGGAACGCAACATGTCGCATTCAGGGTGCGGACAAGAGTGTGTGATTTGTGAGCAGGCATCTGTGTACAATTCATACATTGCAGTGAATGGGTGCGCACAGGGTGCGCACGCCAATCTGTATCAGAGCGCAGGCACCTGCGTCCCCATGTTAAACATAGGGACTTGCGGTGCCTGCGCTCAGCTTGCAGATCCCTTCCGCAGGATGCTGCGGAGGGGTCCGCAAGTCTGAAACCAGCCTGTCAAGCCTCCAATTGTCCCAACTAAGAATCTTGGAAAAGAAACATCTGGCTATGCCAATTCAGTGGACTATGCCTTTCCTCTATTTGAACAAATAGACCCTCATGAGTATCTTGACATGGAAACATTGAACACAAATCCTAAAGTCAACAAAAGAAAAGAACAAGACAATAAGAGCCTACCGTGCAGCTTTACTACTATTTCAGATAATCCACACTCTGACTCAAGCCACGAATCTACCTCCTCAAGGCGCAAGCAAACAAAGACCCAGACTTGATTTTGACTCCCAGACAAGTCCGCGGGCCGAACCCAAAACATTTACAAAGATCGAATGCATCAAAGCATCAGAAAAATATGTGTCCAAATCCTTCCTTCGTGATTTAACAAACACCTTGAATAGCAACATAGAACTGGGGTACGAACAACAAACTTGTGCGCTACAAATGAATCTGGTCACCATTAACAAGAGACTTGATTCTAATGAGGCCAAGATTACGGAGATCGAGAGCAACACAATTTCTCTCTCAAATGAATCAGATAATCTGCAGCAACACATAACCTCCCTCAAAAACAAAGTTGCAGACCTTGAAGATAGGAGTAGGAGGAATAACCTCAAACTAAGGGTTATTCCCGAATCTGTCTCCAACAATAACATAGCAGATTATGCAAAGAATCTCATTCTTGCGACATTGCCCTCACTATCAGAGTTGGAAATAACTATAGACAGGGTCTATCATCTACCTAGACCTAAAATAATTTCACCTGATATTCCCAGAGACACCATCCTGAGGCTCCATTTTTTTTGGGCCAAGGAACTACTCCTAAATTATATGAAGTCAAAGAGGTTCCTTCCAGAACCATAAAAGTCAATAATAATCTTATCTGATCTCTTTAAAGAAACCTTTACCTTGAGAAGGTCATTCACCACCTTGGTAAATATACTTCGCGAAAGAGGAATTCAGTACCGGTGGGGCTTCTCCCCAACGAAACTGCTGATATGGATGAATGAGAAAACTATCCCTATAATAATACCTCTAAACCTGAGGAAGGGCTACAGTTTTTCTCTTCATGACAATGATAGACCTTTTGGGTCTTTTTATTTCCCCTCATACTAACCATGTTTCCGCCTCTTATCTAACAACAAACTTAAGAAACATCCCAACACGGAAACCACAAAATAGACTTATCATATTTGGCTCAAAAGAACTGCCTCTTAAACTTGACTTACATGGAGCAGACAACTCTTCTATAGTCATCTGGACTCCAATGGATCACTTGACCATGACTTTTCACTTCGCTTTATCGCTAACCAAGAGGATGAATCATTGGAGCTTCACGGTTCCATAAACTCATCAACTGCTAAGGCGGCTCTCCAGAGCCTTTCCACAAACCTTTCCTCCAGAAGAAGGACCCTATATTGGTGTCCCTCCAGTAGACTAGCCTCTCAAACATTTTTTCTGACGTACATTTTGTAAATAATCTCTTTATTGTTTATTTCCCCTATTTCTTCTCTCCTTCCTCTTTACCACAAAGTTAGATATCACGAACCTGTCTCCTCTGTCCTCACACTTGGCTCCGGCGTATGCGCAGTGCATGTATTGAAGCTGGCCCGTACCACATGATCAGCCTCCCCAATGCACCGGACCAGATATGACATTCCAGCCGGGCATGACAGTAGCAGAGGAGGCGGGAATTTCAAACAGGAAGCGGGTCGTGCGGAGAGCAAGCGAGGAGGGAGAATGGAGCCCCGGAGACCGCCTTTCCAGTCTCCGAATGGAGACTGTATGTAAGTATATAAGTCATTTTTCTCAATCTTTATAGGGTACTTTTAGAGCAGATATGAATGGTTAGCGATCAGCTAGGAGGGTGCAGGGACAGGTAGTGATAGCAGAGGGGGGTAAAGCGACCTGACAGGTTACCTTTAACCTTGTATGTATTTGTTCAACTGCGCATTTCGCTGTATTTTATTACTCCTCCCCTTGTATTGTTTAAACTATAATAAAATGATTTAAACCAAGAAAAAAAATCACAGATGTACACTGCCCATAGGATAACATTGAGCCGAGGAGTGCTATCAGATAAAATATCGGGCAGCAGTTGGCCATGTTATACGCTCATGTGAACGAGCCCTTACTCGTGTAGTTACATAACATTTCACTTTTAATCCATATATAGATGAAGGCGCTTTAGTGCACCCCTAGTTCACTGCAATCTCCAATTTACATATCCAGGGCTGTCCCTGAGCTTGATGAACAGCGCTCTCATTCCCAGAGCTCCCTGAACTCACAGCACATACTGACCACAGGACAGATGTGACACCCTGAGACCCTGCTAGAAGCTCAGCAATGGCGTAACTTGAAGCTCATGGGCCCTGATGGGAAAACTCCAACAGGGCCCCCAATATTTGCATATCTTTAATAGCAGAAGTCATTTTCTA
The DNA here is from genome assembly GCA_033576535.1 of Allobates femoralis. Lineage (NCBI taxonomy): Eukaryota > Metazoa > Chordata > Amphibia > Anura > Aromobatidae > Allobates > Allobates femoralis. The sequence continues at coordinate 107,633,055 of JARQOC010000006.1, forward strand.
TAGGCCAAAGGGACTTTTGGGGTCCCTTAGGCTCCAGGGTCCGGGTGCGATTGCAACCCCTGCACCTGTTGTAGTTATGCCCCCTGAAGGTCAGGATTATCTCACTCCAGGACACACATCCGTCATGGAGTTGGGGGTCTTTCTACTTACATAGTATCTTCATCCCAAGAGCTCTGTTCTTTATCGTCTCTATTTTCCTCTCTGTTAGAAATAGAACATCATATATTAATTATAGGGGGAATTATTGTCACAATATGGAAACATATCGAGCATGCTTTTGTAGGCTTCTATGTAACAGAAAAGGAACATCCAAGCAAAGTCTGTCCCTATATTCTTATATAGATAATAACTATTTCAAGTATTTCTCATACACAATTCTTGCAATTAGACATATTTTGTCATACATGTTTATTTCCTTTGTGTGTATTGGAACAAAACAAAAAGAAAATTAGAAAAAAAGGCAAAATGGACATAATTTAACAGAAAACCCTCAAAGGGGTCTGACAAATTGTTGGCCCCCTCAGCTTAATATTTGGTTGCACGCCTTGTGGAAGAAATAACTGCAATCAATCACTTCCTAGAACCATCAACAAGCTTCTTACACCTCCCAACTGGACCTTTGGACTCTTCTTTATAAATACTTAAGTCCCAAAAGAATTGAGAAAAGTATTCTAGAAGTAATACCTTTATTGGCCAACCAGAAAATTATATTTGTAAGTGCCAACACTTTCGGCCATGACTGTATACATCCTCCCTTTTATAATGACATGTGCAATACACAACGTTCATGTAATCATCTCTTTAAATCTCTCTACTTACATTAGGTCTCCATTAATCTTCACTATTAGTTCTTCAGATTCACTATAAGATATAACATGGCATATATGAAGTTATATAGATATTTCTCCTGGCAGAGAATTCAATAATGATTGTCTCTTTATGGTGATCACCAGCAGTCATTGGGGGATTATAATGAGGGTAATCTGGCCTGCAGGAAGCTCCTATCACATCATGTGGGGTCTCATATTGTATATAGGAGGCTGTGTAGGGGCTAACACTGCATATAGGGAGCTATTTGTGGTCTCATACTGTATATAGGAGGCTGTGTAGGGGCTAACACTGCATATAGGGAGCTATTTGTGGTCTCATACTGTATATAGGAGGCTGTGTAGGGGCTAACACTGCATATAGGGAGCTATTTGTGGTCTCATACTGTATATGGAGTGACATTGTGGCTCATTGTATATAGGAGCATGTGGGGCTCATGTGTATTAGGAGCTATGTGGGAGCTCATTGTATATGTGGACTTGTGGGGTTCATTGTATAGGGAACTATTGTGGGTTTATCTGATATAGGGGGGTGTCGTGGTCTATACTAGTATATAGGTGGGGCTGGGTGTGTGGACTTATACGGTATATGGGGGTGTCAGCATACTTATTTCTGCTCAATATTAAGTCAGACAATATTAAAATAAAATAATAAAGAGAATTTTGTTTACGTACCGTAAATTCTTTTTTCTTTAATCATCAATGGGAGACCCAGACAATGGGGTTTAGGGCACTGCCCTCCGGAGGTCACACTAGGTACTACAAGTTTGTAGACACCGCCTCCTCCGCTTATAAACCCCTACCGCAGGGAACATCCTCAGTTTGGTCCATAAGCTGCGAGGAGGAAATAAACCACACCCGAAACATCGGGAAGAATGCCGTGCACAGACGGTTCAACAACCCGGCAAACACTGTCTCAACAGAGAACAGAGCAAATGCAAAACATGCAACGGAACAAATGGGTGGGTGCTGGGTCTCCCATTGATGATTAAAGAAAAAAGAATTTACGGTACGTAAACAAAATTCTCTTTTTTCTGGTCATCATAATGGGAGACCCAGACAATGGGGATGTCCTAAAGCAATACCCCAGGGCGGGAAGAGTTCCTCAACAAGACGGATAACACATGGTTCCCTTTTAAAGGTGGGCAACCGCCGCCTGGAGAACCCGCCTGCCCAAACTTGCCTCCGCAGAGGCATGGGCATGCACCATATAGTGCTTAGAGAAAGTGTGCAGGCTGGACCAAGTGGCCGCCTGACACACCTGTAGAGCGGACGCTCGATGTCGCAAAGCCCAGGAGGCACCTACAGCTCTGGTAGAGTGAGCCTTCAATCCCACCGGGAGAGGCAAACCAGAAGCCCGGTAAGCCTCTTGAATGGAAGCCTTAATCCATCTGGCCAATGTCGATTTTGATGCCGCGGACCCCTTACAGCGACCTGTCGTAAGAACAAATAAGGAATCCGAACTCCTAAAGGAGGCGGTCCTGGACACATAAATGCGTATAGCTCTCACGAGATCCAGAGTATGGAGGTCGCGTTCAACCTGATGAACGGGAGCGGGGCAAAATGATGGGAGAACAATCTCCTGGTTCAGGTGAAAAGTTGAAACCACCTTCGGCAAGAATTCTGGCCGTGGACGCAACACCACCTTGTCTTGGTGAACCACCAGAAAGGGTGACTTGCACGATAGTGCAGCCAATTCTGATACCCTCCTCAGAGACGTAATTGCCACCAGAAAGGCCACTTTCTGGGACAGACGCGATAGAGAAACATCTCTCAGCGGCTCAAAAGGAGGTCTCTGTAATGCCGCCAGGACCATGTTAAGGTCCCAAGGGTCTAGAGGTCTCTTGTAGGGCGGAACCATCCGTGACACCCCCTGCAGAAATTGACGGACCTTCGGGAGGAGCGCCAATCGCCTGTCAAACAGCACTGAAAGTGCTGATACTTGCCCTTTCAAAGAGCCAAGGGATAATCCCAATTCCAAACCCGACTGTAGGAAAGCCAACAACGTCGGGATGGACAAGGGCCACGGAGACCGTCCGCCAGAGGCACACCAAGTAAAAAAGATTTTCCACGTTCTGTGGTACATCTTCCTGGAAACTGGCTTCCTAGCCCGATTCATAGTGGCAACCACCGTAGGGGAGAAACCCCTGGATGTCAGCAGCCAGGCCTCAAGAGCCATGCAGTCAATCTGAGGGCCCTGGAATTGAGGTGGAAGAATGGCCCTTGCGCGAGTAAATCTGCGCGTTCTGGAAGAGCCCACCTGTGTCCGCCTGACAGTTGCCACAGGTCCGGGTACCAGGACCTCCTGGGCCAATCTGGAGCCACTAGAATGGCTACCCTGCACTCCGACCTGATTTTCCACAGCACCCTGGGGATCAGAGCCAGAGGCGGGAACACATACGGTAGATGGAATCTGGACCAAGTCAAGATCAGGGCGTTCGCTCCCAGAGACTGGGGGTCCCATGACCTCGCCATGTATTGCGGCACCTGATGATTCAGCCGTGAGGCCATCAGATCCACGTCCGGAGTGCCCCATCTGCTGCAGACTTCTCTGAAGACCTCCGGATGAAGAGACCACTCTCCGGCGTCCATCCCCTGCCGGCTCAGATAGTCGGCCTCCCAGTTTTCGACCCCTGGGATGTGAACTGCAGAGATCAGGCAGTTGTTGTCCTCCGTCCAGGATAGGATGCGGTGAACTTCGGCCAGAGCCTCTGCACTCCTGGTTCCTCCTTGATGATTTATATAAGCGACGGCCGTCGCATTGTCGGACTGAACCCGAATGGGTTGTCCTGAGAGGAATCTCTGAAACGCCAGGAGTGCCAGATAGATCGCCTTGATCTCCAGCACGTTGATCTGCAACGCCGACTCCGACTGAGTCCAGAGGCCTTGGGCCCTGTGGTGTAAGAACACCGCCCCCCAGCCCTTCAGACTGGCGTCGGTGGTCACCACTAACCATGACGGTTTGATGAAGGACCGGCCCCGAGACAAGTGATGTGGCTGTAGCCACCACTGCAGGGAATCCCTGGTCGGTAGGGAAAGGGTCACCAGCCGATTCAGAGAAATCGTCCTTTTGTCCCACCTGCGGAGAATCTCCAGCTGGAGAGGACGGAGGCGAAATTGTGCGAACGGCACCGCCTCTATTGCTGCCACCATGCGCCCCACCAGCTTCATCAACACCCGTAGGGATGATTGTGGTGACAGGAGGACTGCTTGCACTCCTGATTGGATCGCCATCTGTTTGACTCGTGGCAGAGACACCAGGGCTGAGGCTGTGTTGAAGTCCATGCCCAAATATGTCAGTGACTGGGTCGGAACTAGTGTTGACTTCTGAATATTGAGAAGCCAACCGAACTGTTCCAGAGACCGCATGGTCACATCCAGGCTCACTTGACAGAGGTGTTCTGATGGCGCCCTGACCAGCAGGTCGTCTAAATAGGGTATGACGGCATGTCCCTGCACGTGCAGGAGAGCCATCATGGAGGCCATCACTTTTGTGAACACCCGCGGTGCCGATGCCAACCCGAACGGCAGCGCCACAAATTGGAAGTGTTCTTCCCCCACTGCGAATCTCAACCAGCGCTGATGAGCCGGTGCAATGGGCACGTGAAGGTAAGCGTCTCTGATATCTATGGACGCTAGGAAGTCCCCCTGGACACAGCTGCGATCACGGAGCGCAGTGATTCCATACGGAACTTCCGAACCAACACGTGACGGTTTGAACAACTTCAGGTCCAGTACCGGGCGGAAGGATCCGTCCTTCTTCGGGACGATAAAGAGGTTGGAGTAAAAACCCCTGAACCTCTCTCCGGAAGGCACCGGGACCACCACTCCGTCCCTGCGGAGACCCTCCAACACCAGGTGAAAAGCCTGAGCCTTTTCTGGTGATGGGACCGACCGATGGAATCGGGATATCGGCTTTGACGTCAGCTCTATCCTGTAACCTCGCGAGACCACGTCTCGAACCCACTGATCTTGAATGTGAAGTAGCCACTTGTCCTGAAAGGAGACAAGCGGCCCCCCACCTGTGGGGAGGCAGGAAGGGAGAGCGAGTCATGTAGAGGCGGGTTTGGGGGTGGCAGCTGCCGCCCCCGCCGGCTTCTTTGGACGACTCTTAGAGCGCCACTGAGAAGCGGGTTTTCCCCCTCGGTCCGCACGAGCGGACGGTGCTGATGACTGCGAGCTGGAACGAAAGGACCACTGCTTTGGGTTCCTTTTAACGGTATACCGTGGCTTAGGCTTATTCTGCGGTATCTTAGACTCAGCAGAATCCTTTATCAGCTTGTCCAGTTCGGTGCCAAAAAGCCTGTCACCAGCAAACGGAAGATTCTGCAAAATCTTCTTGGATGTGGTATCTGAGTCCCAAAGACGCAGCCACAACAACCTGCGGATCGCTATAGCATTGGCCGAAGCCACAGCTGAGCGAGTGGCAGTTTCCAGAGTCGCCGTCCTGGCGTAGTCCGCATAGGCCCTTGCCCTCTCGGTAAGTGCCAGGACCTCTGGACTGGACCTTGCCAGGTCAGAGATACCATCCAAGCAGGTAGTAATCGCTTGTAAGGTCCAGACCGTGGCAAAGTTAGGGGCAAAGGAAGACCCCACAGCCTCATAGGAAGACTTGGCGAGTTGCTCGACCTGTCTATCCGTCGCATCCTTCAGCGAGGAGCTATCAGAGGCAGAGAAAAGGGAGCGTGCAGCAATCCTGGTCATGGAAGCATCCACCTTCGGGGACTGCGACCACTCCTGAAGCACCTCCTGGGGGAAGGGGAAGCGATTGTCCTTGGGTTTACGGACATAACGCTGCCCAGGGTGTAACCTGGGAGCTCTAACCACCCTTCCAAAGTTCGTGTGGTCCATGAAGGAACCACTTGGTCTACCCTCGGGCCGCAGCCATTGATAGACCTCCTTCGGGTGCACCGTCACCTCCTCAGGGGGTGTCACGAGACGTAAGGTCTCGTTGATAGAGGACACCAGATCCTCCACCCCGTCTGGTGGTTCAGATACAGACACAGACCCGAAAGTTGAACCCCCATCATCCTCCTCACCATCAGAGGAACGCTCCTCCTCAGAGAGAGCCTGGAGCTCGGGTGAATCCTCACGACGAGCCCGCTTAAGGGGTCTCACAACTGAAGAGGGAGACGCCCGGGGGTAACTGGACGGAGTAACTGGGCTATCCAGCCTCCTATTAAGTGCCTCCAGGGATTGCGACATGGAGGACAGCTGGGACAACAGAGATTCATTGATCTTATTCTGAGTCTCCCATGGCCCTGGGACCACCTGGACCTCAGGGTATAGCACCGGAGCTGCTGACTCAGCAGTGTCAGTCCGGGCCTCTGGGCGTCCGCAGTTATTGCAGGACCCCTCCACCAGTGTCCCATTGCATGTAGCACAGGTAATGGTGGCATCTGCCGCCCTAGCAGCACGCTTCCTAGCTGAGGACATTGCCACAGTAGGGGAAAATAAGCCAAATTGCAGACAAAAACCGGGAGTCCCGGTGGCTTACCGACCGCAGCAAAGCGGTAGGAGGAAGCGGTGTGTGTGTGTGACCTCCGCGAAGGTTTCCGGTCTCCCCTGGAGTGCAGACGCACGCTGCATACAGATCCCAGCCGGGAAGTGAGGGGTAAAGATGGCCGCCGACAGTGAAACTGTGGGCGGCGCCGAAAACACGCGGGAAGCACACACACACGCCCATCGATGACGTCACCGCACGGGCTGCTTCCCATCCTCCAAGCAGCCTCAACATGAAGGCGCCAGAGCCCGCAGCGCGGGAATTAGTGTGAAAACACAACATACAGACTGCATGCACAAACATCCGCAGCCTACAGCCTCAGCCCCTGTGACACACAGGGCGGTCAGCCAGGGTGACCCCAGCACAGGGTACACCAGCAGATCCGCGGACCCGAGGGTAACGCGCGGTCTGAGTGTCAGGACACATAAAGTGACAGACACTACCCCCAGGCACAAAGGAGACACAGAGTGCCTCAGTGCCGGTCCGGTCTGTAGGCACCATTTAGGGAGGCCTCGGACGGGGGTTCAGCACCAGTCCGGAGTGTAAGCACCATTTAGGGAGGCCTCGGACTGGGCTGGCTCCAGTCCGGTCTGTAAGCACCATTTAGGGAGGCCTCGGACGGAGCGGAGCTGTGCAAGGCTCCTACCTCCCACTCTCCAGAGCCCCCCCGGAGAGGGATGGAAAGGAGCGCGACAGCGTACCGGGAGAACACAAAGTGTCCAGGCTCTAGGCCCTCCGGTACCTCCACCTGCGTGTTCCACAAGGGTGAGCGGGGAGACTGTCGCCGGTCCCGACCGGAACCATTTTACCTTGTCTTCAGACGCCATCACGTAAGCTGTGAGAATGCAGTGAAGTGCAAGCAAAGCGTGATCCTCCGAGCACACTAAGTTTAAAACTGAGGATGTTCCCTGCGGTAGGGGTTTATAAGCGGAGGAGGCGGTGTCTACAAACTTGTAGTACCTAGTGTGACCTCCGGAGGGCAGTGCCCTAAACCCCATTGTCTGGGTCTCCCATTATGATGACCAGAAAAATGGTATGTTTATATTAATATTGATCAGAGTTAATTTCAGCCTATTGGTTCAGACTCTATGACAGTCACAGTCTCTCATGTGGCCCCTCAGGAAAATATATCCCCCCCCTGCTCTATTATGTATAGCGCTATGTTATGTATACTGCTGTACTGTAAATTAGGGTAAAAAATTGTCTCCCTCATTTTGCATCTACAGATGTGCACCAGAGCCCCTGTGTGTGAATCATGTGACCCATCACATGATCTATGAAAGAGGATCATGTGACATGCCCAGTGATACATCGGGGGCTGGGGGGGCCACGTCTTCTAAAGTGCCTGGGGCCACGGCTGCTCTTAATCCTCCCTATAGTAAAACCCTCCATAACCTCTGACCCCCCTCCTGAATCCTCCTGAATGTCTGGACATTTCCTCCCTCTTTTGCCTCTTATTCATGCAGTCATACATCATTGTATTGATCTTCATGGCTGGATGACACTTTTTCATGTATAATGCATTGTCCTATTGTTAGCGCTATTGTCACCCAAATATAAAGAAACTATTTTTGGTTTATTTTTTGGATTCATTTTTTTATGATTCACTTTTCTCCCCAAATAACCTATTGCATGAATTCTCCAGGTTATTACAGTATGAAGACGCCTGATATATGGAGGTTTCTCTTTTTTGTTATATTTGTACAGCAGAATCTTTTGTTTTCTTCTTGTAGATTTTTCTTATGTTTTTACTTTTTCACATTTGTTTCCTAATAAAATATGTTTGAAGAATATACAGGTAAATCTCAATGAATGAGAAGATCATCAAAAAGATCATTTATTTCAGTAATTCAATACATGAACTGAAACTCATCTATTATATAAAGAGAATTTTGTTTACTTACCGTAAATTCTTTTTCTTCTAGCTCCTAATTGGGAGACCCAGACATTGGGTGTATAGCTTCCGCCTCCGGAGGACACACAAAGTATTACACTTAAAACAAGAAGTGTAACTCCTCCCCTACTGCCTATACACCCCCTCTAGGAGGAATCCCATCAGTTCGGTGCACAAGCAGGAAGGAGGATAAAACCCACATCAAGACCAAAAGGTCCGGTTAAACATTGTCGGCCAACAGGGCCAAAAGAGCGACATGTACAACACCAGTCACTCACATAAAAGAACAACGCCCAAAGGCCAACAGGGTGGGTGCTGGGTCTCCCAATTAGGAGCTAGAAGAAAAAGAATTTACGGTAAGTAAACAAAATTCTCTTTTTCTTTTTCGCTCCATTGGGAGACCCAGACATTGGGATGTCCAAAAGCTATCCCTGGGTGGGAAGAGACCCAAGCAAGACAGTAACTTTAAATGTGAGCAACCGCCGCCTGAAGGATCCGTCTACCCACATTAGCTTCAGCCGAAGCATATGCATGAACCTCATAGTGTTTCGTAAAGGTGTGCAGGCTAGACCAAGTGGCCGCCTGACACACCTGTTGCACCGTGGCCTGATGACGTAGGGCCCACGAGGCACCCACAGCTCTTGTGGAATGTGCCTTAATCCCAGCCGGCACAGGTGTACCAGAGAGAATGTAGGCTTCCTGAATGGGAGCCTTGATCCACCGAGCCAAGGAGGACTTGGAAGCCTGCGTTCCTTTCTTCTTGCCCGTCGTAAGAACGAACAGGGCATCCGAGCGGCGAAAGGCAGCCGTGCGGGAGATATAAATCCTGACCGCTCTGACCAGGTCCAGAGTATGGAGGGACTTCTCATACTGGTGAACCGGATTAGGACAAAAAGATGGCAGGACAATGTCTTGATTCAGGTGGAACGGGGACAGCACCTTCGGTAGAAACTCCGCCACAGGACGGAGTACCACTTTATCCTGGTGAACTACCAGGAAAGGAGATTTGCAGGACAGAGCTGCCAGCTCCGAAACTCTGCGCAAAGATGTAATAGCCACCAGAAAGGCCACTTTCTGAGAAAGTCTCAAGAGAGACACTTCCCTCAAGGGTTCGATAGGCGGCTTCTGCAAAGCCGCGAGAACCATATTAAGGGTCCATGGGTCCAGAGGACGTCTGTAGGGGGGCACGATGTGATTTGCCCCTTGCACAAACGTCTTGACCTGAGGCAGGTTAGCCAGACGCTTGTTGAAAAGCACAGACAGAGCGGAGATCTGGCCCTTTAGGGAACTGAGAGCCAACCCCTTGGTCAACCCGGACTGAAGAAAAGCAAGCAGGGTTGTAAGAGAGAAAGGCCAGGGGGACTTTCTGTGGAGACGACACCAAGAAAAGAAAATCTTCCAGACTCTACGGTAAATTTTTGCCGAGGCAGGTTTCCTGGCTTGTCTCATGGTTGCGGCGACTTCGGAAGAAAAGCCACAGGATGTCAGCAACCAGTCTTCAAGTGCCACAAAGTCAGGCTGAGGGCCGCTGAATTGTGGTGGAAGAACGGCCCTTGAGACAGAAGGTCTGGCCGGAGAGGGAGCCTCCATGGAATCCCCGTCGAGAGCTGTAGAAGATCCGGATACCAGGCCCTCCTGGGCCAGTCTGGGGCGATGAGCAGGGCTTGATGACATTCCATCCTGAGTTTCCGAAGAACCCTGGGTAATAGAGGGATTGGAGGAAACACGTACGGAAGGCGAAACCTGGACCAATCCTGGACCAGAGCGTCCGCCGCCACCGCCCTGCTGTCCCGTGAGCGAGACATGAACCGCGGGACCTGGTGGTTCAACCGAGAGGCCATGAGGTCCACATCTGGAGTGCCCCATCTGTCGCAGATGTGGCGAAAGACATCTGGGTGAAGAGCCCATTCTCCTGGGTCCATACCTTGCCGACTTAGATAGTCGGCCTCCCAATTGTCCACTCCCGAATATGTACTGCCGAGATGGACGAGCCGTTGTCCTCGACCCACTGCAGGATACGGTGGACTTCTGCAAGGGCCTGAGGACTGCGAGTGCCTCCCTGGTGGTTGATGTAAGCGACCGCGGTGGCGTTGTCGGATTGTATCCGAATCGGATTCCCCGCCAGGAATCTCTGAAAAGCCAGAAGAGCCAAATAAATGGCCCGAATCTCCAGAACGTTGATCTGAAGGGAGGATTCCCGCCTTGTCCAGGTGCCCTGTGCCCGGTGGTGAAGAAAAACGGCGCCCCAGCCTAGAAGACTGGCGTCCGTGGTCACCACCAACCAAGAGGGGGGCAGAAAGGATCTGCCCCGAGAGAGGGAGGAGGGAAGCAGCCACCAACGAAGAGACTCCTTCGTGTCCGACAACAGAGGGATGTGTTGGTCGAGGGAGGAGGACTTCTTGTTCCATCCGCGCAAGATCTGCAATTGCAGCGGACGGAGATGGAATTGCGCAAATGGCACTGCTTCCATGGTCGCCACCATCTTCCCTAGAACGTGCATCAGACGCCTGATGGACACTGAGTCTGACCGCATGAGAGACTGGACCTCCTCCTGGATCGAGATCTGTTTGTTGACCGGAAGGACGATCAGAGCCGGGGCAGTATGAAACTCCATGCCCAGATAAGTTATGGACTGAGCAGGCAGAAGAACAGACTTGGGTACGTTGATCAACCACCCGAAGTGCTGCAGCGTGTCTAGAGTAATCGAGAGACTCCGCTGACACTGCTCCGCAGAGGGGGCCCTGACTAGAAGGTCGTCCAGGTACGGAGTCACTGCATGGCCCTGAGAATGCAGAACCGCCACCATCGCCGCCATCACCTTGGTGAAGACCCTTGGTGCGGAGGCCAGGCCGAAGGGCAGAGCCACGAACTGAAAGTGCTCCTCTCCTACCGCGAACCTCAGCCATCGCTGATGTGCCGGAGCGATGGGGACATGAAGATAGGCGTCCTTGACATCTACTGAGGCTAGGAAGTCCCCCTGAGAAAGAGACGCTATCACAGACCGCAGAGATTCCATGCGGAATGACCTGACCTTCACGTGCCGGTTGAAAAGTTTGAGATCCAAAACCGGTCGTACCGAGCCGTCCTTTTTGGGAACCGTGAAGAGGTTCGAGTAGAACCCCCGGAATCGTTCCCCGGAGGGAACCTGGGTCACCACCCCGTCTCGTCTCAAAGCGTCCAGCGCCTGACAAAAGGCCAAGGCCCTTGTTGGCGGGGGCGAAGAGAGACAGAAACGAGTCGGAGGACGTGAGGTCAGTTCTATTCTGTAGCCTTGGGTGACGACGTCGACTACCCATTGGTCTTGGATCTGGCAGCGCCAGATGTCTCCAAAGTGGGAGAGCCTGCCACCGACCAAGGATGTTGCTGGGAGAGGCGGCGAGTCAAGAAGAGGCCGCCTTGGCAGCTGTAGCGCTGGCTGGCTTCCTTTGTTGATTTTTGGACCTCCACGACCGGCCTGACTTCTGATCCCTGTCCGTACGGGAGGAGGAGGAGGACGACGTCTTTGAGGAGGGACGAAAGGCAGAAACTTGGCGTGCATCGGACGCTGACCAGACTTCTGTACCTTGGTTTGAGGTAAAGAAGTTGACTTTCCACCCGTGGATTCCTTGATGATGTCGTCCAATTGTTCGCCAAAGAGCCTGTGTCCCGCGAACGGGAGGCTTTGTAGAAATTTCTTGGACGTGGCATCAGCCTTCCAGTCACGCAGCCACAGCATCCTGCGGGCTGCAAGAGAGTTAGCCGAGGCCACTGCGGTACGGCTGGCGGATTCCATGACGGCCGATCTGGCGTAGTCAGTAAAAGCAGACGCTTGAGCAGTAAGGGTAGTCACCTCAGGAAGATCCTGAGCTACCGCATTCAGTTCTGTCAAGCAGGCAGAAACAGCCTGCAGAGCCCAAACTGCAGCGAAAGCCGGGGCAAACGAGGCTCCTGTAGCTTCATAGATTGACTTCTGCAGAAGTTCAATCTGTCGGTCAGTGGGGTCCTTAAGAGAGGAGCCATCTGCAACAGACATGACAGTATTGGCCGACAACCTGGAGACCGGGGGGTCTACCTTAGGAGAGGCTGACCAACCCTTCACAACGTCAGAGGGAAAAGGATACCGAGTATCCTTCTGTTTCTTGGAAAAGCGCTTGTCAGGACAAGCTCTGGGGGTCTGAACCGTTGATCTAAAGTTCGAATGATCAAAGAAAGATCCCCGGGGTCTGGATGGAGGAAGGAACTGATACAGTTCCTCTGAGAGCGAGGTGTCCACCGCGGGAGGGGGAGCCGTGAGATCCAATACCGTATTAATGGAGGACACCAAGTCATCCACGAAGGAATCCTCCTCTGAGGCCTCGTCCGAGGGCCTCACGGACTCCTGACCATCAGCCCCCTCAATCTGAGAACCCTCAGTCTGCTCCGTGCGAAGAGAGGAGGCCGGAGAGAGTGCTCTACATGGGCGTTTAGGTGGCCGAGGAGAGGGATCTGCGTCCGAGACCCCTGTATTGTCTCCAGGATCCACACCCTCAGCAGGAGACGACTCGCTGAGGTGCCTGCGGCGTGAGGCAGAGGGACCGGGGGCGCTTTCCCGGTGACCAGCCTGCAAAGATTCCTGCAAGACCCTGGTCAGAGCCGTCATGGACTGGGCAAAAGACTCTGAAAAGGTCCTAGTAAAAGCTACAGTCCAAGGAGGGACATCCTGGTCCCCCTGTCTCGGGGAAGGCTCTGATGTAGCAGAGCATGGGGGGGCCCCCTGAGCAGCTACAGAGTCATGTAAAGCGCAGACAGTGCAATGAGGGTCAATAGACCCAGCAGGCAGGGCAATCTTGCAGGCAGTGCAAGAAGAGTAAAATGACTTCACCCTAGGGGCTTTGCTCCTGGTGGAAGACATGTCGCCCTTAGAATTAATACTCCCAGAGGGAAACAAGCCAGAGGGGGGAATAGGAGAAGGAAAGGCACCACAGGAAACCTGTGGTGACTTACCAGACCGACCAGGGAGTGTGTGTGTGCCCTCCGGATGCTCCGCTCTGTACTGGCAGCTGCAGAGTGCAGGGAGAGACGCTGGGAGTATGTGATCAGCAGTCTCCAGCCCCTACATAAGATGGCCGCCGGAGCCGAGCGAGTGGGCGTGGCCTAGCAGCCCGGGAATCCGGAGGGCTACTCCCCCCCTCCCAGCCAGGCTATGATGCAAGTCCTGGCTGGGAGCGGCCGAGCTCCAAGACCGCCCCCAAAGGCGGGCGGGCCCGCCTCCCTTGGAGCCCGGGCTCATGGAGGAAAACAAGGCCTCAATGAAGCCGGGGCCTAAATTTAGAACGCCGGCCCGCGCTCGGGAGCACCCGAGCGCGGTAGTACCAGCGACCCCCGGGAAACCCGCGGCGCTGCAGTGGCAGGCCGCTAGGGACCGGGAAAATACCACCAGGGGCCCCTCTAGAGTGTGAGCAGCAGCACACACATTAAAGAGCCCACTGAAGAGGGCATGAGAGCCTGGAGGGAGCACACACAGAGGGACAATGTCTCCAGAGTCCACATACTCCCTCCCCAGGTGGATGGACCGGGCTGCAGCAGGGCAGGCAGGGCAAGCATAACTCCCAGAGTACCTTAATTAGGTGCAGGGGACCGAGCCCTGTGGTCCACGACACCAGCCGACAGGATCCCTAGGGGCTGTGGATGGAGTCAGAGCTCCAGAAGTTCTGGGAGCCCGTACCGATCCCACTTCTCCAGAGCCCCGAGGGGATGGAGAAGGAAAACGCAGCATGAGGGCTCCAGCCCGTCGTACCCCAAGGGTACCTCAACCGCCTCTGCCCGAGGGTGAGGAAGGAGACATGCTGGGGGTCCCTAAGGATCCTCTTTGCTTCCATCCGACACTCTCCAAGGAGAGTGAGTAAGGCTAAGTGAGAGTGCATGAGTGCAGAGTGTGCCTCCTTCAACACAAAGCTAAGAACTGATGGGATTCCTCCTAGAGGGGGTGTATAGGCAGTAGGGGAGGAGTTACACTTCTTGTTTTAAGTGTAATACTTTGTGTGTCCTCCGGAGGCGGAAGCTATACACCCAATGTCTGGGTCTCCCAATGGAGCGAAAAAGAAAAAGTTATTACACTCAGAGTGATCTATTTCAAGTGTTTATTTCTGTTAATGTTGATGATTATGTATTACAGCCAATGACAACCCAAAGGTCATTATCTCAGAAAATTAAAGTAGGGAGGATGAAGGGTCTGAGAGACAAGGCTTCACCTTGTGTGGTTGTGAGAGTCCCAACCACTATAAAAGCAGATCACAGCTGCTGCAGTCCCCAGCGTGGTGCATATAGAGTAGGGAGGATGAAGGGTTAAAAGCCGCACTGCTGTATTCCACGAGGCATCAAAGGGGGAATAGAATATTATTTTATTAGTCAACTCCCTGACCCTTTCCTCAGGACAGATCAATATCATATTGCCATATTTCAGGGCATGTTAAAGAACCCTGAAATGCGTTGACTAATAAATTAATATTATATTCACCCATTGATGTCTTGTGGAATATGGCAGCACAGTTTTTAACCCTTCATCCTCCCTACTTTAATTTTTTGAGATAATGACCTTTTGGTTTTCATTGGCTGTAAGCCATAATCGTCAACATTAACATAAATAAACACTTGAAACAGATCACAGTGTGTGTAATGAATCTATATAATATATGCGTTTAACTTTTTGTATTGAATTACTGAAAAAATTTACTTTTTGATGATATTCTAATTCATTCAGATGCACCTGTATATTTTTTTTATTGTTCATTTTTTCCCTGTACATGGGACAAATAGATTATCCGGATTACATAGAAAAACCGCCCCATGCCGTGCTGGACCTAACCGGCAAATGTGTTCTTTGTTAGGACTCAGGAGCGATCTACACCGCAGAGCGACCATGTGATTCCAAGATCCTGCTTCTGTTCACTGAGTAACACTTACTAAGTGCAATGTAGTCACCAACAGAGACATAGAGGCCACTTTACCAGGACAGGAGGACATTATATTTCACATTATATTACATTCTTACTGATTTATAGTCACATTCTTAGGTTTCCTTCAGATAGTAAGAATTGTGTTCTGGACTAGAACTAGATTCATATCTACCGTATATTGTAATGAGACGAAGCGGCAGAATGTTGTGTGGAATGTTGTGTGGAATGTTGTGTGGAATGTTGTGTGGAATGTTCTGTGGAATGTTCCGTGGAATGCTCCGTGAAATGTTCTGTGGAATGCTCTGTGGAATGCTCTTTGGAATGCTCTTTGGAATGCTCTGTGGAATGTTCTGTGGAATGCTCTGTGGAATGCTCTGTGGAACGTTCCGTGGAATGCTCTGTGGAATGTTCTGTGGAATGCTCTGTGGAATGTTCTGTGGAATGTTCTGTGAATGTTCTGTGGAATGTTCTGTGGAATGTTCTGTGGAATGTTGTGGAATGTTCTGTGGAATGTTCTGTGGAATGTTCTGTGAAATGTTCTGTAGAATGTTCTGTGGAGTGTTCTGTGGAATGTTCTGTGGAATGTTCTGTAGAATGTTCTGTGGAATGTTCTGTGGAATGTTCTGTAGAATGTTCTGTGGAATGTTCTGTGGAATGTTCTGTGGAATGTTCTGTGTTTGTGGAAAAGTCCAGTCCTATTCATTCTCTATACTTACAATATGACCGGCAGCTTGGAAATCGTGGCTGGAAATCTGTCATATAAAATAAAGCTCCAGTTACAATGATTCACAAATGTATAGAATACAGAATGTATAGAATATATAGAGACATTCTGGACCAAAAGATGGGAGACTGATACAAATTTTGGTTTTTGTTGGGTCTTTTAGTCAGATGTTTCTATTGTTAATGAAGCAAAATTATAAGAATTTCATAAGATTTTAGATATTTATTGACAAATACATTAATTTTATGGAAAGACTCAATATTTACAGGTAAATAGTTACATAAATTGAATTGGGTCCATCAATTTCAACCTTCATACATTCTTTGTCTCTAAATTCTATATAACCCACAATGCTATTTTTGTTGAGGAAATCATCCAGTCCTTTATTACAAGCTGTTATAGTGTTTGTCAGCTGTCATTGCTGCAGTCCATAGCTCTAACTGTAAAGAAGCCTTTCCTATCTAGCTGCTTGAACTGTAAAGAAGCCTTTCCTATCTAGCTGCTTGAACTGTAAAGAACCCTTTCCTGTCTAGCTGCTTGAACTGTAAAGAACCCTTTCCTATCTAGCTGCTTGAACTGTAAAGAACCCTTTCCTGTCTAGCTGCTTGAACTGTAAAGAACCCTTTCCTATCTAGCTGCTTGAACTGTAAAGAAGCCTTTCCTATCTAGCTGCTTGAACTGTAAAGAAGCCTTTCCTATCTAACTGCTTGAACTGTAAAGAAGCCTTTCCTATCTAACTGCTTGAACTGTAAAGAAGCCTTTCCTATCTAGCTGCTTGAACTGTAAAGAAGCCTTTCCTATCTAGCTGCTGTAACTGTAAAGAAGTCTTTCCTATCTAGCTGCTTGAACTGTAAAGAAGCCTTTCCTATCTATCTGCTTGAATCCCTTTCTTCCACCTGTAGTAAGTGCCCCTTTGTCCTTTCTATGGTCTTTGGGAGGAATAAGTCATGTGCCGTCCTTTGTATTGATCACACATGGATTTATACATATAGATAATATCTCCTGTGTTGACCCTTATTTTTCAAGACTTCTCCAGTTGTCATTAAAAGTCTAAACCATGTTGAAATGCCGATAATTGTACTTCAGTGACCAAAGAAACGACCGACTAAAAGATCTAAAAACACTGAAGAAGCAAAATATGTGGAAACCAAAATTTGTGTCATTCTCTAAAATTGTGTCCCCATCTGTATATCATGTATAACGTGTCATCAGATCATACAGACTTTATATTGTAAGTCCAGAGAAATATGGGAGATTGTAGATAAATACCTGGATGACGGCTTAGCATTGATGAGATTATCACGACATCTTCTGCAGAAGTAGAGGAGACATTTATATGATATTATATTCTATAGTTTTTTTCTCTGTCTTATATTTACACATACCGTATATTTATATCTATACAGGATGTCTTAGGCACATACAATACTATATACATAGTGGATCTAGATAGATCCACTATGCTGGGCACATATAATACTATAGAAGTGATCTATAACACCGGGCACACATAGTAACAACTATATGTAGAGTGGATCTATAATTCCAGGCAAGTATAAAACTATACAGTTGATCTATAATGCTGTGCACATACAATACTATATATAGAGTGATCAGTATGGCATTTCAAGTATTGGCATCCTTGAAATTGTTGCAGATTAAAGAGGTTTTCCCACGAACAAAGTTCATTTTAAAGTTCATTTTAATCAATAGAATAATAATAACTTCCACAATTGGATGTTTAAAAAAAAATGTTCCTGTGCTGAGAGAATCTTATATACAGTATGTGTCCCTGCTATGTGCAGTTCACAGTAATTCTTGTTTCTGACTGTGCATGGAACATGGTCTGATCATACGAAATCTCCTGGGCCGGGGAGGAAGTGAAAGGGCATACAGACATTACAGCTCGGGGTTACAGATCATTCTTTTTTATGAGATAAAACATTTCTCTGCTTGTTGCTCTCTCTCTCTGCCCCTCCCTGGTGTGTGTTTTCTGTCTGCCGCCCCTCTATACCTCCCTGTGTCCCCCCTGGCTCCCAATGCCTGTCTGTGCACCCACCTCTGTGTGCCTGTCGGTGCCTCCTCCTGCCTCTCTGAGCTGCTCATCTACCCTCTGGACTATCCTGCGTTGCAAGCTTTCATACATTTTTCTCTGCCATCCACCTCCAGGGAGATTAGCTACAGTGCTATGGGTTGAAATCTTCTTGATTATGTTGCGCACCGTGGTCAAAGAAACATCAAAATCTCTGGAAATCTCTTGATGGAGTTGTAACCTTGAGATTGTTGATATGTTAACAATTTTGGCTCTCTAGTCCTCAGGCAGTTCTCTTCTCCTATTTCTGCTCTATGTGCTTAGTGTTGCACATACAGACACACAATGCAAAGATTGAGTCAACTTCTCCCCTTTTATCTAGTTTTAAGTGTAATTTTCATATTGCCCACACCTGCTACTTGCTAAAGATGAGTTTGATCAAGCTTCACATGCTTGAAACAAAGTTGTTTACTCACAATTTTGAAAAGGTGCCAGCAATTTTGTCCAGACCATTTTTGGGGGTATGTGTGAAAGTATGTCCAATTTCCCTTTTTTTGTGTTATTCCAATACACTCAAAGGAAATAAATGTGTATGACAAAATATGTGTAATTTCAACAGTTAGAGAAACACTTCATTTTCTAGACTAATTTCAAGAGTGCCGACACTTTCGGCCATGACTGTATACATCCTTCCTTTTATAATCATATACATAAAGTTCATGTAATCATCTCTACTTACTTTAGGTCTCCACTCATCTCTTGAAATTCACTATAAGATATAACATGGCATAGATGGAGTTATATACTGTAGATGTTTCTCCTGGCAGAGAATTCAACCATGATTGTCTCTTTATGGTGATCACAAGCAGAGATGTTGAGTCATTGAGGGATTATAATGAGGGTAATCTGGCCTACTGCCCAGGGCCCGAGGTTGTAGGAGGCTTAGGGTAAGACTGCTCTCATTATATTGTTTTGTGCACCACCATCGGCAGCATGTATCTCCAGACAGAGAGCTTTCCTGGTGTTCTGCTGCCGGCAATACAGAATGGCAGTACAGCTCCAAGGAGCTCCCATTGCGATGTGTGGCATCTCATATGGTGTATAGGAGGCTATGTGGGGGCTAACATTGTATATAAGGAGCTATATGTGGTCTCATACTGTATATAGGAGGCTATGAGGGGGCTAACATTGTATATAGGGAGCTATGTGTGGTCTCATACTGTATAAAGGAGGCTGTGTAAGGGCTAACGCTGTATAAAGCCAGCTGGGTGGGGGCTCATCTTGTATATAGGGAGGCTGTTTGTGGGCTTACATTGTATATGTGTATATGTGGAACTATGTGGGGTTCATGCTGCATATATGGGGAGCTGTGTGTGGTCTTATACTGTATATAGCGAGTGCGGTGTGTGGGCTCATACTCAGGGGTGCACCTACCATGAGGCGACATGAACTGTCTGCCTGAGGCAGCATTTCGTGCTAGTAGACAGGGGGCGCCCAGTAGTAGCGCGGCCCCCTGCAGATGCCACTCCCACTTCTATAGTCCTGGCCGCCGCTACAACCACATTCTTCCAGGTCCTGCCTGCCCTTTGAGTCTCTGCAGCTCAATAGGGCGAGAAGCGATGACATCATCACTGAGCGCCCTGCCATGCTCAGCCTCAGAGAAGGCTTGAGAACACTGAGGAGACCTGGAGCAGCCAGTGAGGATCGATGAGAGAGAGAGGTAAATATTTACTTTTTATTTTAGACAGTGAGTACAGTGGTGCAATACTGCTGAGCACTATGTGATGTGCATAAATAATATTTGACTTTGGGGGTGTATTATACTATGGTATATGGAGGAGATTGGGGGTGTATTATACTATATGGAGGCGTTTGGGGTGCATTATACTATATGGAGGACTATGGGGGTGTATTGTACTATATGGAACTCTATGGGGGTGTATTGTACTATATGGAAGACTTTGAGGGTGCAATATACTATATTGAGGATTGTGGGGGTGATTTATTCTATATGGAGGACTATGAGGGTATAAAATACTATAGAGAGGACTTTGCAGGTTGAATATGCTATATGGAGGACTATGGGGGTGCACTATACTATATGGAGGATAGTGGGGGTTCATTATTCTATATGGAAGACTGTGGGGTGCAAGATGCTATATGGAGGACTGTGGGGTGCATTATTCTATATGGAGGACTGTGGGGCTGCATTAATATGTATGGAGGTCTGTGGCAAGCTGCCATCGCCATTAATGGTCCTTGTTCTGGATTCTTCTGTGTGGTTCTTGTATGTGCGTGTGATGGCGCTGACAACCCTGTGTTTGGACATTTTTTTTTTCTGTTTCTGTAAACTAAAATGTTCACTGTTTTGCTCATTTTTACAGGATAAATATGAATCTATATGAACCAGATTTATTTTTACCAATTAATAAAATGTACTAGCGGGGGGGGAGGTGCCGTTTTCCAGTATGCCTCAGGCAGCAAAGAGGCTAAGTTCACCCCTACTACACATAGGGGGGCTATGTGGGGGCTCATCCTGTATATAGGAGGATGCGTATGGGCTTAGGATACGATATATGGGGGCTCATACGATATATGGGGGCTCATACGGTATATGGGGGTGTCAGCATACTTATTTCTGCTCAATATTAAGTACAATAATGGTATATTTATATTAATATTGAGTAGAGCTAATATCAGCCTATTGGTTCAGCCTCTACGACATTCACAGTCTCTCATGTGGCCCCTCAGGAAAATATATTCCCCCCCCCTGCTCTATTATGTATAGCGCTATGTTATGTATACTGCTGTACTGTAAATTAGGGTAAAAAATTGTCTCCCTCATTTTGCATCTACAGATGTGCACCAGAGCCCCTGTGTGTGAATCATGTGACCCATCACATGATCTATGAAACAGAATCATGTGACATGCACAGCGATACATCAGGGGCTGGGGACCACGTCTTCTAAAGTGCCTGGGGCCACGGCTGCTCTTAATCCTCCCTATAGTAAAACCCTCCATAACCTCTGACCCCCCTCCTGAATCCACCTGAATGTCTGGACATTTCCTCCCTCTTTTGCCTCTTATTCATGCAGTCATACATCGTTGTATTGATCTTCATGGCTGGATGACACTTTTTCATGTATAATGCATTGTCCTATTGTTAGCGCTATTGTCACCCAAATATAAAGAAACTATTTTTGGTTTATTTTTTGGATTCAGTTTTTAATGATTCACTTTGAATGAATTCTCCAGGTTATTACGGTCATGAAGACGCTGAATATATGGAGGGTTTTCTCTTTTTTTGTTATATTTTATTTAACAGAATCTTTTGTTTTCTTCTTGTAGATTTTTCTTACATTTTAACTTTTTTTATATTTGTTTCCTAATAAAATATGTTTGAAGAATATATATACCGTATATACTCGTGTATAAGCCGACCCGTGTATAAGCCGACCCCCCTACTTTTGCCCCCAAAACTTGGGAAAACCTATTGACTCGTGTATAAGCCGAGGGTGGACCCCAGCACAGGTATACAGCCCCCAGCAGTGTGGTATACAGGCCTCCCCAGTGGTAGTATACAGCAGCCTCCCCAGTGGTAGTATACAGCAGCCTCCCCAGTGGTAGTATACAGCAGCCTCCCCAGTGGTATACAGCATCCCTAAAGGTATAAACAGCAGACCCCAGAGGTATACAGCAGGCCCCAGAGGCATATACAGCAGGCCCCAGAGGCATATACAGCAGGCCCCAGAGGTATACAGCAGGCCCCAGGGTATATACAGCAGGCCCCAGAGGTATACAGAAGGCCCCAGGGTATATACAGCAGGCCCCAGAGGTATACAGCAGGCCCCAGAGGTATACAGCAGGCCCCAGAGTATATACAGCAGGCCCCAGGGTATATACAGCAGGCCCCAGGGTATATACAGCAGGCCTCAGAGTATATACAGCAGGCCCCAGGGTATATACAGCAGGCCCCAGGGTATATACAGCAGGCCCCAGGGTATATACAGCTGGCCCCAGGGTATATACAGCAGGCCCCAGGGTATATACAGCAGGCCCCAGGGTATATACAGCAGGCCCCAGAGGTATACAGCAGGCCCCAGAGGTATACAGCAGGCCCCAGAAGTATACAGCAGGCCCCAGAGGTATACAGCAGGCCCCAGAGTATATACAGCAGGCCCCAGGGTATATACAGCAGGCCCCAGGGTATATACAGCAGGCCCCAGAGTATATACAGCAGGCCCCAGGGTATATACAGCAGGCCCCAGGGTATATACAGCAGGCCCCAGAGTATATACAGCAGGCCCCAGGGTATATACAGCAGGCCCCAGGGTATATACAGCAGGCCCCAAAGTATATACAGCAGGCCCCAGGGTATATACAGCAGGCCCCAGGGTATATACAGCAGGCCCCAGAGGTATATACAGCTGGCCCCAGGGTATATACAGCAGGCCCCAGAGGAATACAGCAGGCCCCAGAGGTATACAGCAGGCCCCAGAGGTATACAGCAGGCCCCAGGGTATATACAGCAGGCCCCAAGGGTATATACAGCAGGCCCTAGAGGTATACAGCAGGCCCCAGAGGTATACAGCAGGCCCCAGAGGTATACAGCAGGCCCCAGAGGTATACAGCAGGCCCCAGGGTATATACAGCAGGCCCCAGGGTATATACAGCAGGCCCCAGAGGTATACAGCAGGCCCCAGAGGTATACAGCAGGCCCCAGGGTATATACAGCCCCCCAGTGTATACAGCAGCCCCCCAATGGCACTAGCCCCCCCATCATTGTAAGAGCCCCCCACACTTTGCAGAGCCCCCCCCCCCCGCTGCTTTATCTTACCATCCGGGGTCTTCTTCACCGCGGGTCCTCCAGTCCTTCCTCGCGCGCTGTGTTCCCGGTCTCATGTGACCCGGCGGTCGCAGTGGAATGTCGTCATCGTGCCGGGTCACGTGAGACCTGAACACAGCGCGCAGGACCCGCGGCGAAGACCCCGGATGGTAAGATAAAGCAGCGGGGGAGCTCTGCAAAGTGTGGGGGGCTCTTACAATGATGGGGGGGTCTAGTGCCATTGGGGGGCTGCTGTATACACTGGGGGGCTGTATGCACGGCTCCCCCTGCCGCTGTGATGGGCGGGGGGAGCCGTGCATATCTAATGAGCGGCCCCACGTGACGGGCCGCTCACTCATCAGCCCCCCCCGCCTCCTCCAGCCTCCCCAGCACCCGGACACAGCCCCCACCACATATATTACCGTATTGACCCGTGTATAAGCCGAGGGGGTGACTTTTCAGCCCAATTTTTGGGCTGAAAAACTCGGCTTATACACGAGTATATACGGTATATGTTATTGTTCATTTTTGTACATGGGACAAATAGATTCCCCGGATTACAGAGAAATACCGCCCCATGCCGTGCCTGACCGAACCGGCAAATGTATTGTGTGTTAGGACTCAGGAGTCCAGGAGCGATGTACACCGCAGAGCGACCATGTGATTCCAAGATCCTGCTTCTGTTCGCTGAGTAGAACTTACTAAGGCCGAACGCAGCCAAACGCATGCGCACTGCGTTCCTATGTTTAACAAGGGATCACATGATACCTGCGTTTGGCTGCGTTCAGTTGCGGTTGCGTTCAGATGCGGATAATTTGTGCACCCTCCTCCACCCTCCGAATACAACCTGCTGCATTTTTTTGTGCGGTCGCGGGCGCTTGTTTTATCTGCAACCGACTGAAAGCGCACAAACAATGCATGGATCTCAATGGATCCGCAGTGTCCTCCGCATGACAGCACAGGAGAACGCTGCGGATCACATTGAAATCTCTGCGGCGGCCACAGGGAGATCAGCTGGAGCCGCCGCTAATCTCCTAGAGGTGTCGGCGCAGGAGATTTGAAGAAACAGCTGATCTGACAGGTGTTCAATCTCCTGTGCCGACACCGTCGGGAGATCAGCAGCGGCCAGGAGGAGGAGATCTCAGACGCTGATCTCCGCCTCCCGTACGCTGCCGAGACCTCTGATTGGCTGGCCGGGCACCATACTGATGTGAACGCATGCAGAGATTCTCGTTTACATCATTGTGGCAGCATTTGCACTGTGTTTGCGTCTGCATGCCCTCTGCAAGTAGCCTAAGTGCTATGTAGACACCAACAGAAATGTAGAGGCCACTTTACCAGGACAGGATGAAAATTAGATTTCACATTATATTACATTCTTACTGATTTACAGTCACATTCTTAGGTTTCCTTCGAATAGTAATGATACTAAGACGCAGAATGTTCTGTAGAATGTTCTGTGGAATGTTCTGTGGATTGTTCTGTGGATTGTTCTGTGGATAATTCTGTATAATGTTCTGTGTAAGGTTCAGTAGAATGTTCTGTGGAATGTTCTGTGGAATGTTCTGCAGAATGTTCTATGGAATGTTCTATGGAATGTTCTGTGGAATGTTCTGTGGAATGTTCTGTGGAATGTTCTGTGGAATGTTCTGTGGAATGTTCTGTACAATGTTCTGTGGAATGTTCTGTGGAATGTTCTGTGGAAAGTTCTGTGTTTGTGGAAAAGTCCAGTCCTTTTCATTCTTTATACTTACAATCTGACGGGCAGCTTGGAAATCATGGCTGGAAATCTGTCATATAAAATAAAGCTCCAGTTACAATGATTCACAAATGTATAGAATACAGAATGTATAGAATATATAGAGATTCTGGACCAAAAGATGGGAGACTGATACAAATGTTGTTTTTTCTTGGGTCTTTTAGTCAGATATTTCTATTGTTAATGAAGCAAAATTATAAGAATTTCATAAGATTTTAGATTTTTATTGATAAATACATTAATTTTATGGAAAGACTCAATATTTACAGGTAAATAGTTACATAAATTGAATTGGGTCCATCAATTTCAACCTTTTTACTTTCTTTGTCTCTAAATTCTATATAACCCACAATGCCATTTTTGCTGAGGAAATCATCCAGTCCTTTATTACAAGCTGTTATAGTGTTTGTCAGCTGTCATTGCTACAGTCCATAGCTCTAACTGTAAAGAAGCCTTTCCTATCTAGCTGCTTGAACTGTAAAGAAGCCTTTCCTATCTAGCTGCTCTAACTGTAAAGAAGCCTTTCCTATCTAACTGCTTGAACTGTAAAGAAGCCTTTCCTATCTAGCTGCTTGAACTGTAAAGAAGCCTTTCCTATCTAGCTGCTTGAACTGTAAAGAAGCCTTTCCTATCTATCTGCTTGAATCCCTTTCTTCCACCTGTAGTAAGTGACCCTTTGTCCTTTCTATGGTCTTTGGGAGGAATAAGTCATGTGCCGTCCTTTGTATTGATCACACATGGATTTATACATATAGATAATATCTCCTGTGTTGACCCTTATTTTTCAAGACTTCTCCAGTTGTCATTAAAAGTCTAAACCATGTTGAAATGCCGATAATTGTACTTCAGTGACCAAAGAAACGACCGACTAAAAGATCTAAAATCACTGAAGAAGCAAAATATGTGGAAACCAAAATTTGTGTCAGTCTCTAAAATTGTGTCCCCATCTGTATATCATGTATAACGTGTCATCAGATCATACAGACTTTATATTGTAAGTCCAGAGAAATATGGGAGATTGTAGATAAATACCTGGATGACGGCTTAGCATTGATGAGATTATGACGACATCTTCTGCAGAAGTAGAGGAGACATTTATATGATATTATATTCTATAGTTTTTTTCTCTGTCTTATATTTACACATACCGTATATTTATATCTATACAGGATGTCTTAGGCACATACATTACTATATACATAGTGGATCTAGATAGATCCACTATGCTGGGCACATATAATACTATAGAAGTGATCTATAATGCCGGGCACACATAGTAACAACTATATGTAGACTGGATCTATAATTCCAGGCAAGTATAATACTATACAGTTGATCTATAATGCTGTGCACATACAATACTATATATAGAGTGATCAGTAATGTCATTTCAAGTATTGGCATCCTTGAAATTGTTGCAGATTAAAGAGGTTTTCCCACGAACAAAGTTCATTTTAAAGTTCATTTTAATCAATAGAATAATAATAACTTCCACAATTGGATGTTTAAAGAAATGTTCCTGTGCTGAGAGAATCTTATATACAGTATGTGTCCCTGCTATGTGCAGTTCACAGTAATTCTTCTTTCTGACTATGCATGGAACATGGTCTGATCATACGAAATCTCCTGGGCCGGGGAGGAAGTGAAAGGGCATACAGACATTACAGCTCGGGGTCAGAGATCATTCTTTTTTGTGAGGTAAAACATTTCTCTGCCTGTTGCTCTCTCTCTGCCCCTCCCTGGTGTGTGTTTTCTGTCTGCCGCCCCTCTATACCTCCCTGTGTCCCCCCTGGCTCCCAATGCCTGTCTGTGCACCCACCTCTGTGTGCCTGTCGGTGCCTCCTCCTGCCTCTCTGAGCTGCTCATCTACCCTCTGGACTAGACTATCCTGCGTTGCAAGTTTTCATACATTTTTCTCTGCCATCCACCTCCAGGGAGATTAGCTACAGTGCCATGGGTTGAAATCTTCTTGATTAAGTTGTGCACTGTGGCCAAAGGAACATCAAAATCTCTGGAAATCTCTTGATGGAGTTGTAACCTTGAGATTGTTGATATGTTAACAATTTTGGCTCTCTAGTCCTCAGGCAGTTCTCTTCTCCTCTTTCTGCTCTATGTGCTTAGTGTTGCACATACAGACACACAAAGCAAAGATTGAGGCAACTTCTCCCCTTTTATCTAGTTTTAAGTGTAATTTTCATATTGCCCACACCTGCTACTTGCTAAAGATGAGTTTGATCAAGCTTCACATGCTTGAAACAAAGTTGTTTACTCACAATTTTGAAAAGGTGCCAGCAATTTTGTCCAGACCATTTTTGGGGGTATGTGTGAAAGTATGTCCAATTTCCCTTTTTTTTGTGTTATTCCAATACACTCAAAGGAAATAAACGTGTATGACAAAATATGTGTAATTTCAACAGTTAGAGAAACACTTCATTTTCTAGACTAATTTCAAGAGTGCCGACACTTTCGGCCATGACTGTATACATCCTTCCTTTTATAATCATATACATAAAGTTCATGTAATCATCTCTACTTACTTTAGGTCTCCACTCATCTCTTGAAATTCACTATAAGATATAACATGGCATAGATGGAGTTATATACTGTAGATATTTCTCCTGGCAGAGAATTCAACCATGATTGTCTCTTTATGGTAATCACAAGCAGAGATGTTGAGTCATTGAGGGATTATAATGAGGGTAATCTGGCCTACTGCCAAGGCCCGAGGTTGTAGGAGGCTTAGGGTAAGACTGCTCTCATTATATTGTTTTGTGCACCACCATCGGCAGCATGTATCTCCAGAGAGCTTTCCTGGTGTTCTGCTGCCGGCAATACAGAATGGCAGTACAGCTCCAAGGAGCTCCCATTGCGATGTGTGGCATCTCATATTGTGTATAGGAGGCTATGTGGGGGCTAACATTGTATATAAGGAGCTATATGTGGTCTCATACTGTATATAGGAGGCTATGAGGGGGCTAACATTGTATATAGGGAGCTATGTGTGGTCTCATACTGTATAAAGGAGGCTGTGTAAGGGCTAACGCTGTATAAAGCCAGCTGGGTGGGGGCTCATCTTGTATATAGGGAGGCTGTGTGTGGGCTTACATTGTATATGTGGAACTATGTGGGGTTCATGCTGCATATATGGGGAGCTGTGTGTGGTCTTATACTGTATATAGGGAGTGCGGTGTGTGGGCTCATACTCAGGGGTGCACCTACCATGAGGCGACATGAACTGTCTGCCTGAGGCAGCATTTCGTGCTAGTAGACAGGGGGCGCCCAGTAGTAGCGCGGCCCCCTGCCACTCCCACTTCTATAGTCCTGGCCGCCGCTACAACCACATTCTTCCAGGTCCTGCCTGCCCTTTGAGTCTCTGCAGCTCAATAGGGCGAGAAGCGATGACATCATCACTGAGCGCCCTGCCATGCTCAGCCTCAGAGAAGGCTTGAGAACACTGAGGAGACCTGGAGCAGCCAGTGAGGATCGATGAGAGAGAGAGGTGAATATTTACTTTTTATTTTAGACAGTGAGTACAGTGGTGCAATACTGCTGAGCACTATGTCATGTGCATAAATAATATTTGACTTTGGGGGTGTATTATACTATGGTATATGGAGGAGATTGGGGGTGTATTATACTATATGGAGGCGTTTGGGGTGCATTGTACTATATGGAGGACTATGGGGGTGTATTGTACTATATGGAACTCTATGGGGGTGTATTGTACTATATGGCAGACTTTGAGGGTGCAATATACTATATTGAGGATTGTGGGGGTGATTTATTCTATATGGAGGACTATGAGGGTATAAAATACTATAGAGAGGACTTTGCAGGTTGAATATGCTATATGGAGGACTATGGGGGTGCACTATACTATATGGAGGATAGTGGGGGTTCATTATTCTATATGGAAGACTGTGGGGTGCAAGATGCTATATGGAGGACTGTGGGGTGCATTATTCTATATGGAGGACTGTGGGGCTGCATTAATATGTATGGAGGTCTGTGGCAAGCTGCCATCGCCATTAATGGTCCTTGTTCTAAATTCTCCTGTGTGGTTCTTGTATGTGCGTGTGATGGCGCTGACAACCCTGTGTTTGGACATTTTTTTTTTCTGTTTCTGTAAACTAAAATGTTCACTGTTTTGCTCATTTTTACAGGATAAATATGAATCTATATGAACCAGATTTATTTTTACCAATTAATAAAATGTACTAGCGGGGGGGAGGTGCCGTTTTCCAGTATGCCTCAGGCAGCAAAGAGGCTAAGTTCACCCCTACTATACATAGGGGGGCTATGTGGGGGCTCATACTGTATATAGGAGGATGCGTATGGGCTTAGGATACGATATATGGGGGCTCATACGATATGGGGGCTCATACGGTATATGGGGGTGTCAGCATACTTATTTCTGCTCAATATTAAGTACAATAATGGTATATTTATATTAATATTGAGTAGAGCTAATATCAGCCTATTGGTTCAGCCTCTACGACATTCACAGTCTCTCATGTGGCCCCTCAGGAAAATATATCCCCCCCCCTGCTCTATTATGTATAGGGCTATGTTATGTATACTGCTGTACTGTAAATTAGGGTAAAAAATTGTCTCCCTCATTTTGCATCTACAGATGTGCACCAGAGCCCCTGTGTGTGAATCATGTGACCCATCACATGATCTATGAAACAGAATCATGTGACATGCCCAGTGATACATCAGGGGCTGGGGACCACGTCTTCTAAAATGCCTGGGGCCACGGCTGGTCTTCATCCTCCCTATAGTAAAACCCTCCCTAACCTCTGACCCCCCTCCTGAATCCGCCTGAATGTCTGCACATTTCCTCCCTCTTTTGCCTCTTATTCATGCAGTCATACATCATTGTATTGATCTTCATGGCTGGATGACACTTTTTCATGTATAATGAATTGTCCTATTGTTAGCGCTATTGTCACCCAAATATAAAGAAACTATTTTTGGTTTATCTTTTGGATTCAGTTCTTAATGATTCACTTTGAATGAATTCTCCAGGTTATTACGGTCATGAAGACGCTGAATATATGGAGGGTTTTCTCTTTTTTTGTTATATTTTATTTAACAGAATCTTTTGTTTTCTTCTTGTAGATTTTTCTTACATTTTAACTTTTTTTATATTTGTTTCCTAATAAAATATGTTTGAAGAATATATATATATGTTATTGTTCATTTTGGTACATGGGACAAATAGATTCCCCGGATTACAGAGAAATACCGTCCCATGCCGTGCCTGACCGAACCGGCAAATGTATTGTGTGTTAGGACTCAGGAGTCCAGGAGCGATGTACACCGCAGAGCGACCATGTGATTCCAAGATCCTGCTTCTGTTCGCTGAGTAGCACGTACTAAGGCCGAACGCAGCCAAACTCATGCGCACTGCGTTCCTATGTTTAACAAGGGATCACATGATACCTGCGTTTGGCTGCGTTCAGTTGCGGTTGCGTTCAGATGCGGATAATTTGTGCATCCTCCTCCGCCTTCTGAATACAACCTGCTGCATTTTTTTGTGCGGTCGCGGGCGCTTGTTTTATCTGCAACCGACTGAAAGCGCACAAACAATGCATGGATCTCAATGGATCCGCAGTGTCCTCCGCATGACAGCACAGGAGAACGCTGCGGATCACATTGAAATCTCTGCGGCGGCCACAGGGAGATCAGCTGGAGCCGCCGCTAATCTCCTAGAGGTGTCGGTGCAGGAGATTTGAAGAAACAGCTGATCTGACAGTGGTTCAATCTCCTGTGCCGACACCGTCGGGAGATGAGCAGCGGCCAGGAGGAGGAGATCTCAGACGCTGATCTCCGCCTCCCGTACGCTGCCGAGACCTCTGATTGGCAGGCCGGGCACCATACTGATGTGAACGCATGCAGAGATTCTCGTTTACATCATTGTGGCAGCATTTGCACTGTGTTTGCGTCTGCATGCCCTCTGCAAGTAGCCTAAGTGCTATGTAGCCACCAACAGAAATGTAGAGGCCACTTTACCAGGACAGGATGAAAATTACATTTCACATTATATTACATTCTTACTGATTTACAGTCACATTCTTAGGTTTCCTTCGGATAGTAATGAGACTAAGACGCAGAATGTTCTGTAGAATGTTCTGTGGAATGTTCTGTGGATTGTTCTGTGGATTGTTCTGTGGATAATTCTGTATAATGTTCTGTGGAAGGTTCGGTAGAATGTTCTGTGGAATGTTCTGTGGAATTGATGTTCTGTGGAATGTTCTGTGGAATGTTCTGTACAATGTTCTGTGGAATGTTCTGTGAATGTTCTGTGGAATGTTCTGTGGAATGTTCTGTGGAAAGTTCTGTGTTTTTGGAAAAGTCCAGTCCTTTTCATTCTTTATACTTACAATCTGACAGGCAGCTTGGAAATCGTGGCTGGAAATCTGTCATATAAAATAAAGCTCCAGTTACAATGATTCACAAATGTATAGAATACAGAATGTATAGAATATATAGAGACATTCTGGACCAAAAGATGGGAGACTGATACAAATTTTGGTTTTTGTTGGGTCTTTTAGTCAGATGTTTCTATTGTTAATGAAGCAAAATTATAAGAATTTCATAAGATTTTAGATTTTTATTGACAAATACATTAATTTTATGGAAAGACTCAATATTTACAGGTAAATAGTTACATAAATTGAATTGGGTCCATCAATTTCAACCTTCATACATTCTTTGTCTCTAAATTCTATATAACCCACAATGCTATTTTTGTGAGGAAATCATCCAGTCCTTTATTACAAGCTGTTATAGTGTTTGTCAGCTGTCATTGCTGCAGTCCATAGCTCTAACTGTAAAGAAGCCTTTCCTATCTAGCTGCTTGAACTGTAAAGAAGCCTTTCCTATCTAGCTGCTTAACTGTAAAGAAGCCTTTCCTATCTAGCTGCTTGAACTGTAAAGAAGCCTTTCCTATCTAGCTGCTTGAACTGTAAAGAAGCTTTTCCTATTTAGCTGCTTGAACTGTAAAGAAGCCTTTCCTATCTAGCTGCTTGAACTGTAAAGAAGCCTTTCCTATCTAGCTGCTTGAACTGTAAAGAAGCCTTTCCTATCTAGCTGCTTGAACTGTAAAGAAGCCTTTTTCCTATTCTAGCTGCTTGAACTGTAAAGAAGCCTTTCCTATCTAGCTGCTTGAACTGTAAAGAAGCCTTTCCTATCTACTGCTTGAACTGTAGAAGCCTTTCCTATCTACTGCTGAATCCCTTTCTTCCACCTGTAGTATGCCCTTTGTCCTTTCTATGGTCTTTGGGAGGATAAGTCATGTGCCGTCCTTTGTATTGATCACACATGGATTTATACATATAGATAATATCTCCTGTGTTGACCCTTATTTTTCAAGACTTCTCCAGTTGTCATTAAAAGTCTAAACCATGTTGAAATGCCGATAATTGTACTTCAGTGACCAAAGAAACGACCGACTAAAAGATCTAAAATCACTGAAGAAGCAAAATATGTGGAAACCAAAATTTGTGTCATTCTCTAAAATTGTGTCCCCATCTGTATATCATGTATAACGTGTCATCAGATCATACAGACTTTATATTGTAAGTCCAGAGAAATATGGGAGATTGTAGATAAATACCTGGATGACGGCTTAGCATTGATGAGATTATGACGACATCTTCTGCAGAAGTAGAGGAGACATTTATATGATATTATATTCTATAGTTTTTTTCTCTGTCTTATATTTACACATATATTTATATCTATACAGGATGTCTTAGGCACATACAATACTATATACATAGTGGATCTAGATAGATCCACTATGCTGGGCACATATAATACTATAGAAGTGATCTATAATGCCGGGCACACATAGTAACAACTATATGTAGAGTGGATCTATAATTCCAGGCAAGTATAATACTATACAGTTGATCTATAATGCTGTGCACATACAATACTATATATAGAGTGATCAGTTATGGCATTTCAAGTATTGGCATCCTTGAAATTGTTGCAGATTAAAGAGGTTTTCCCACGAACAAAGTTCATTTTAAAGTTCATTTTAATCAATAGAATAATAATAACTTCCACAATTGGATGTTTAAAGAAATGTTCCTGTGCTGAGATAATCTTATATACAGTATGTGTCCCTGCTATGTGCAGTTCACAGTAATTCTTCTTTCTGACTGTGCATGGAACATGGTCTGATCATACGAAATCTCCTGGGCCAGGGAGGAAGTGAAAGGGCATACAGACATTACAGCTCGGGGTCACAGATCATTCTTTTTTGTGAGGTAAAACATTTCTCTGCCTGTTGCTCTCTCTCTGCCCCTCCCTGGTGTGTGTTTTCTGTCTGCCGCCTCTCTATGCCTCCCTGTGTCCCCCCTGGCCCCCAATGCCTGTCGGTGCCTCCTCCTGCCTCTCTGAGCTGCTCATCTACCCTCTGGACTAGACTATCCTGCGTTGCAAGTTTTCATACATTTTTCTCTGCCATCCACCTCCAGGGAGATTAGCTACAGTGCCATGGGTTGAAATCTTCTTGATTATGTTGTGCACTGTGGTCAAAGGAACATCAAAATCTCTGGAAATCTCTTGATGGAGTTGTAACCTTGAGATTGTTGATATGTTAACAATTTTGGCTCTCTAGTCCTCAGGCAGTTCTCTTCTCCTCTTTCTGCTCTATGTGCTTAGTGTTGCACATACAGACACACAAAGCAAAGATTGAGGCAACTTCTCCCCTTTTATCTAGTTTTAAGTGTAATTTTCATATTGCCCACACCTGCTACTTGCTAAAGATGAGTTTGATCAAGCTTCACATGCTTGAAACAAAGTTGTTTACTCAAAATTTTGAAAAGGTGCCAGCAATTTTGTCCAGACCATTTTTGGGGGTATGTGTGAAAGTATGTCCAATATCCCTTTTTTTTGTGTTATTCCAATACACTCAAAGGAAATAAAGTGTATGACAAAATATGTGTAATTTCAACAGTTAGAGAAACACTTCATTTTCTAGACTAATTTCAAGAGTGCCGACACTTTCGGCCATGACTGTATACATCCTTCCTTTTATAATCATATACATAAAGTTCATGTAATCATCTCTACTTACTTTAGGTCTCCACTCATCTCTTCAAATTCACTATAAGATATAACATGGCATAGATGGAGTTATATACTGTAGATATTTCTCCTGGCAGAGAATTCAACCATGATTGTCTCTTTATGGTAATCACAAGCAGAGATGTTGAGTCATTGGGGGATTATAATGAGGGTAAATCTGGCCTACTGCCCAGGGCCCGAGGTTATATAGGAGGCTCAGGTAAAGACTGCTGTCATTATAATGTTTTGTGCACCACCATCGGCAGCACACATCTCCAGACAGAGAGCTTTCCTGGTGTTCTGCTGCCGGCAATACTGAATGGCAGTACAGCTCCAAGGAGCTCCCATTGCGATGTGTGGCATCTCATATGGTGTATAAGAGGCTATGTGGGGGCTAACATTGTATATAAGGAGCTATATGTGGTCTCATACTGTATATAGGAGGCTATGAGGGGGCTAACATTGTATATAGGGAGCTATGTGTGGTCTCATACTGTATAAAAGAGGCTGTGTGAGGGCTAACGCTGTATAAAGCCAGCTGGGTGGGGGCTCATCTTGTATATAGGGAGGCTGTGTGTGAGCTTACATTGTATATGTGGAACTATGTGGGGTTCATGCTGAATATATGGGGAGCTGTGTGTGGTCTTATACTGTATATAGGGGGTGCGGTGTGTGGGCTCATACTCAGGGGCGCACCTACCATGAGGCGACATGAACTGTCTGCCTGAGGCAGCATTTCGTGCTAGTAGACAGGGGGCGCCCAGTAGTAGCGCGGCCCCCTGCAGATGCCGCTCCCACGTCTATAGTCCTGGCCGCCGTGCAACCACATTCTTCTAGGTCCTGCCCGCCCTTTGAGTCTCTGCAGCTCAATAGGGCGAGGAGCAATGACATCATCACTGAGCGCCCTGCCATGCTCAGCCTCAGAGAAGGCTTGAGAACACTGAGGAGACCTGGAGCAGCCAGTGAGGACCGATGAGAGAGAGAGGTGAATATTTACTTTTTATTTTAAATAGTGAGTACAGTGATGCGATACTGCTGAGCACTATGTGATGTGCATAAATAATATTTGACTTTGGGGGTGTATTATACTATGGTATATGGAGGAGATTGGGGGTGTATTATACTATATGGAGGAGTTTGGGGTGCATTATACTATATGGAGGACTATGGGGGTGTATTGTACTATATGGAACTCTATGGGGGTGTATTGTACTATATGGTAGACTTTGAGGGTGCAATATACTATATTGAGGATTGTGGGGGTGATTTATTCTATATGGAGGACTATGAGGGTGTAATATACTATAGAAAGGACTTTGCAGGTTGAATATGCTATATGGAGGACTATGGGGGTGCACTATACTATATGGAGAATAGTGGGGGTTCATTATTCTATATGGAAGACTGTGGGGTGCAAGATGCTATATGGAGGACTGTGGGGTGCATTACTCTATATGGAGGACTGTGGGGCTGCATTAATATGTTTGGAGGTCTGTGGCAAGCTGCCATCGCCATTAATGGTCCTTGTTCTGGATTCTTCTGTGTGGTTCTTGTATGTGCATGTGATGGCGCTGACAACCCTGTGTTTGGACATTTTTTTTTCTGTTTCTGTATACTAAAATGTTCACTGTTTTGCTCATTTTTACAGGATAAATATGAATCTGTATGAACCAGATTTATTTTTACCAATTAATAAAATTTACTAGCGGGGGGGAGGCGCCGTTTTGCAGTTTGCCTCAGGCAGCAAAGAGGCTAAGTTCACCCCTACTATACATAGGGGGGCTATGTGGGGGCTCATCCTGTATATAGGGGGATGTGTATGGGCTTAGGTTACGATATAAGGGGGCTCATACGATATATGAGGGCTCATACGATATATGGGGGTGTCAGCATACTTATTTCTGCTCAATATTAAGTCAGACTTTATTAAAATAAAATAATCATGGTATGTTTATATTAATATTGATCAGAGTTAATATCAGCCTATTGGTTCATCCTCTACGACAGTCACAGTCTCTCATGTGGCCCCTCAGGAAAATATATCCCCCCCCCCCCTGCTCTATTATGTATATCGCTATGTTATGTATACTGCTGTACTGTCTATAAGGGTAAAAAATTGTCTCCCTCATTTTGCATCTACAGATGTGCACCAGAGCCCCTGTGTGTGAATCATGTGACCTATCACATGATCTATGAAAGAGGATCATGTGACATGCCCAGTGATACATCAGGGCCAGGGGGGCCACGTCTTCTAAAGTGCCTGGGGCCACGGCTGGTCTTCATCCTCCCTATAGTAAAACCCTCCCTAACCTCTGACCCCCCTTCTGAATCCTCCTGAATGTCTGGACATTTCCTCCCTCTTTTGCCTCTTATTCATGCAGTCATATATCATTGTATTGATCTTCATGGCTGGATGACACTTTTTCATGTATAATGATTTGTCCTATTGTTAGCGCTATTATCACTCAAATATAAAGAAACTATTTTTGGTTTATTTTTTGGATTCATTTTTTTATGATTCACTTTGAATGAATTCTCCAGATTATTACGGTCATGAAGACGCTGAATATATGGAGGGTTTTCTCTTTTTTTGTTATATTTTATTTAACAGAATCTTTTGTTTTCTTCTTGTAGATTTTTCTTACATTTTACCTTTTTTTTACATTTGTTTCCTAATAAAATATGTTTGAAGAATATATATATATATATACTAGCTGGGTGCCCGATGCACATGCATCGGGATTCTAGAAGGGCGAGTCTGTGACTGGCAATGGCCGCTTCGCGGCCAATGCTTCGCGCTGCTAAGGCGACTCGCGATGCCCGCTGCGCGGGCATAGCGAGTCGCCTTAGAACTGCTCGCAATGGCCGCTGCGCGGCCAATGCTTTGGGCGTATCCACATGACCACGCCGACTCGCATTGCGAGTGGACTCAGAAGGGGCAAAAAACCCATTCGCAATTATATAATAGATATATATATATATGTTATTGTTCATTTTTGTACATGGGACAAATAGATTCCCCGGATTACAGAGAAATACCGTCCCATGCCGTGCCTGACCGAACCGGCAAATGTATTGTTTGTCAGGACTCCAGGAGCGATCTACACCGCAAAGCGACCATGTGATTCCAAGATCCTGCTTCTTTTCGCTGAGTAGCACGTACTAAGGCCGGTTTCACATTGGCGTATGTAAACGCAGCGTACCAAACTCATGCTCACTGCGTTCCTATGTTTAACAAGGGATCACATGATACCTGCGTTTGGCTGCGTTCAGTTGCGGTTGCGTTCAGATGCGGATAATTTGTGCACCCTCCTCCGCCTTCTGAATACAACCTGCTGCATTTTTTTGTGCGGTCGTGGGCACTTGTTTTATCTGCAACCGACCGCAAGCGCACAAACAATGCATGGATCTCAATGGATCCGCAGTGTCCTCCGCATGACAGCACAGGAGAACGCTGCGGATCACATTGAAATCTCTGCGGCGGCCACAGGGAGATCAAGGCTTAGTATAAGGGAAGGGGAAGGGGGTATTTTGCTCACCACGGCTTCCAGAGGCTGTTAGTGCTCGAAGTAATGGCTGGTTCCCATTCACTTGAACAAATATTGAAGGAACTCCGGCACCAGACTTGTTGCAGTTAAAATTCCAGATTTTTATTCAAACATCCTTAAAAGCATTAGTGGGGTACGCAGCCCCCTACCTCCACGCCTGACGCGTTTCGGATACAAAATCCTTAGTCTTAGGCATGCTTGCAAATGTGAACATCACATATTTATAGAGAAAATAAAAGCATTCATACCACCCCCTATCACATGTGCCATCATTCACCATTAATTAAGATCTGGATAAGTTGCTTTTCAGCAGTCTTTTC
Organism: Allobates femoralis; assembly: GCA_033576535.1. Classification (NCBI taxonomy): domain Eukaryota; kingdom Metazoa; phylum Chordata; class Amphibia; order Anura; family Aromobatidae; genus Allobates; species Allobates femoralis. The sequence continues at coordinate 107,670,489 of JARQOC010000006.1, forward strand.
ATTTTAACTATATCAATACTGGACTAAAAACTGCTAACTTGATATAAACAGATAAATATATTGCACTAGTAGATATAATATAAATCACTTTTGTAAAAATTCATACAATATTACAAAAATATATGAATCACATTGAGTGATAAGGTTCCCCAAATAACTCGTTTTTACAGAGTATACCAAAAAATTGGAGAAACATACCCACTCACATGAAACACAATTTCTTTCTTTATACCCATGCAATACATCATTTTTACTCTTTGGATACAGCTTATTACATCTCAGGTAAGCTCCTTTGCAGAATAATAATAGTAGATGTGGTGAGAAAGGAGTCAACTGAGACATGTTCAGTGAGCTTACCTGAGATGTAATAAGCTGTATCCAAAGAGTAAAAATGATGTATTGCATGGGTATAAAGAAATTGTGTTTCATGTGAGTGGGTATGTTTCTCCAATTTTTTGGTATACTCTGTAAAAACAAGTTATTTGGGGAACCTTATCACTCAATGTGATTCATATATTTTTGTAATATTGTATGAATTTTTACAAAAGTGATTTATATTATATCTACTAGTGCAATATATTTATCTGTTTATATCAAGTTAGCAGTTTTTAGTCCAGTATTGATATAGTTAAAATGAAAAGACTGCTGAAAAGCAACTTATCCAGATCTTAATTAATGGTGAATGATGGCACATGTGATAGGGGGTGGTATGAATGCTTTTATTTTCTCTATAAATATGTGATGTTCACATTTGCAAGCATGCCTAAGACTAAGGATTTTGTATCCGAAACGCGTCAGGCGTGGAGGTAGGGGGCTGCGTACCCCACTAATGCTTTTAAGGATGTTTGAATAAAAATCTGGAATTTTAACTGCAACAAGTCTGGTGCCGGAGTTCCTTCAATATTTGTTCACAGGGAGATCAGCTGGAGCCGCCGCTAATCTACTAGAGGTGTCGGCGCAGGAGATTTGAAGAAACAGCTGATCTGACAGCTGTTCAAATCTCCCATGCCGACACCGTCGGGAGATGAGCAGCGGCCAGGAGGAGGAGATCTCAGACGCTGATCTCCGTCTCCCGTACGCTGCCGAGACCTCTGATTGGCTGGCCGGGCACCATACTGATGTGAACGCATGCAGAGATTCTCGTTCACATCAGTGTGGCAGCATTTGCACTGTGTTTGCGTCTGCATGCCCTCTGCAAGTAGCCTAAGTGCTATGTAGCCACCAACAGAAATGTAGAGGCCACTTTACCAGGACAGGATGAAAATTATATTTCACATTATATTACATTCTTACTGATTTACAGTCACATTCTTAGGTTTCCTTCGGATAGTAATGAGACTAAGACGCAGAATGTTCTGTGGAATGTTCTGTGGAGTGTTCTGTGGAGTGTTCTGTGGAATGTTCTGTGGAAGGTTCTGTGGAATGTTCTGTGCAATGTTCTGTGCAATGTTCTGTGCAATGTTCTGTGCAATGTTCTGTGGAATGTTCTGTGGAATGTTCTGTATAATGTAATGTTCTGTGGAATGTTCTGTACAATGTTCTGTGTTTGTGGAGATGTCAGGTCCTTTTCATTCTTTATACTTACAATATGACGTACAGCTTTGGACACTTGGAAATCCCGAGAGGAAATCTTTTATGTCTACAAAATAAAGCTCCAGTTACAATGATTCACAAATGTATACAATACAGAACACATAGAATATATAGAATACATTCTGGACCAAACGTTTTGATACTGATACAAATTTTGGTTTTCACAAACTGTGCCGTTGTTATGTCTTTTAGGCTACTTTTGTGGCGCCCCTGCGGCCGGGCTGCCACAAGTGGTATTGCGTGTAATCCAATATGTAGTGTCATGCCTGTAGGTAGGTGAAGAACACACTGCTGGCTGAGGCCCCAAAATACATCCAACACATCTGAACTCCAAGCCAGGGAATGATGGGTGGAAGAAACCCACCTATGGGGCAGTCCCCACTTCTGGTTGGAGGAAGGAGTTAGGTGAGGGGTGGGTGGCAATTAGGAGAGTTCCAGTCTTGGGAGGGAAGTGCTAGGCCAAGGGCCAGTCAAGACGCAACTGCAGCCATCTTAGATAGCTGGGCAGAAGAGCTAGCTGCAGGGAAGGGAACCAGCCCCCAACTTGGCCAGGGATCTTTAGGACCGGTCGTGAAGCTGGAGGTCACTGGGCTTTAGGTCTAGTGGCTACCTTTGTGGACATTCCCAAGGTTTACGGGGCTTTAAAAAGGTCAGCGGACCAAAGTCATCACTCAGAGGACCTAAGCTACCTGGCAGGGAACAGATCCACGGACACTGAGGAGAGGATAGTGCCAGCATAGTGTTAGGGCACTAGGAAGTCAGCTGGAAGGCCATATACCCTGTGTCTCAGCAAAATTGACTCCAGCTACATACAACTGGCCAGGTAGCAATCCTGGTCTACACTGTACCACGGCTGGGTTGTAATCAACCAAGTCTGCAAATAAAGAGTAAGAACTACAAAGACTGTGTGTTATCTGCTCCTTCCTGCACCCACCTGCACTGCCATCCTCATCCTCCTCCTCCTCTCCTCACCATCCTTCTATACCTTCCAAGGGATCTGTGTCCTGGCTGGAGAGGGCATCCCATCTGGCTGCCTCACCATCTCCCCTCGGAAGCCCCCACTGCAGCTCCTGGCCACCTATGGTCAGAACTCCAGCTGGCGTCACAGACTACCTCCCTAGTAAATACTCCCCTTCCCTTTACTTGTCCGGTCAGGGTTACAGCTCCTGGGAACCGCCACCATGGACTGATACGCCAGGTCTCTGGGGAACTGAGTACCCAGGCCTTGCAACCGCAACACTTTCACATCTACATTTTTTGCAGATTCCGGCAGATCAGGCAAACTTCAACTTTTGATCTTCAGGTTTTCTTGATCTGCCGCTTTTCAGATCCGGCGGGTTCCTGCATTTTTGTAAAAAAAACAAAAAACAAACCCAGCACACTAGTGTGAGGATTGCGTTTTTTACCAACACATTTCTATGGGACTGCTGGAAGCACGCAGTCATTTGGGTTTTCCGCAGGATCTGGCAAATCTGGCACTTGCAAATAACTACGGATTTAGGTCTCGCCGCAAGTGTCGGATTTGCTGAATCTGGTGGAAACCTCAGGTGTCCTTGCGCTTCCGCAGTACCATAGAAATGCACCAGCAAAAAAAGCATTTCTGCAGCAATCCTGCCGGATCTTGTTTTTGAAAAAAACAAAAAACAAATTTGTCCCGATCTACAAAAATACAGATGTGAAAGTCGCCTAAGGCCCCGTTCACATTAGTGTTTTTTTCAAATTGCGGCAGATCTGGCAGATTTACCGCAACTGCCGCCTAACAGCCGCACTTGTGGTACACTTGCGGCAAGCCCCATGCATTGTCTATGAGGCTTGCGGCAGGTGCAGCAAGTGCAGTATTGCTGTGATCCGGGACTTGCGGCCACGAATAAAAAAATGTGGTCAGCTGGGGTTTTTTTGCGCGCCCACACAACTGATGCAATTTTGTCCACAGCTGTATATCATGTATAGCATGTGTCATTGGAACATACAGACTTTTATATTGTAAGTCCCGAGAAATACGGGAGATTGTAGATAAATACCTGAATACTGGTTTAGCATTGATGACATTACGACGAAATCTGCTGAAGAAGTAGACGAGACATTTATATGATATTATGTTCTGTATTTTATGGATATCATAATAATAGTGATATAATATACTATAGATTTTTTTCTCTGTCATATATTCACACACATATATATACATTTACATTAGGGATGAGCGAATATACTCCTTACTATTTGCTACTCGCAGAATAGTACGATATTCGGGATACTCGTTACTTGGCGAGTTTCCTCGTTATGAGTAGTGAATACAATGCAAGTCAATGGAAAATGCGAGTACTATTCTGCTGAACCCTAGGGGGTCTGGGGGCCTAAAGACAAGGCTAAAATGGATGCATGATCATTTAAAAAACGGCAGGTTAAAAGGGGGCCGTTTTTTTTTAAACGTTCAGCTGATGCATGCTCCCCGCCTGGTCCTTTGGTCCCCGCCTGGTCCTTTGTTCCCCGCCTGGTCCTTTGCTCCCCGCCTGGTCCTTTGTTCCCCGCCTGGTCCTTTGCTCCCGCCTGGTCCTTTGCTCCCCGCCTGGTCCTTTGCTCCCTGCCCGGCCCTTTGCTCCCTGCCCGGCCCTTTGCTCCCCGCTCGGTCCTTTGCTGCCTGCCTGTTCCTTTGTTCCCCATCCGATCCTCCATTCCCCGCCTGGTCCTTTGCTCCCCGCTGGTCATTTGTTCCCCGCCTGGTCCTTTGCTCCCTGCCAGTTCCTTTGTTCCCCATCCGATCCTCCATTCTCCGCCTGGTCCTCCGCTGGGACCGGACAGGGAGTGGAAAATCGGTTGGGGGGAAAGGGACCGGGCGAAAGACAGGGCGAGGAATGGAGGATTGGACGGGGAACAAAGGATCAGGCAGGGAAGAAAAGGACCAGGTGGAGAGGAAAGAAAGGACCGGACGAGGAGCATGCAACAGCTGGTCAGTTAAAAAAAACTTTTTACCAGCCGGCCTTTAAATGATCATGCATCCATTTTAGCCTTTTCCTCAGACCCCCAGACCACTTTGTAGGGTCCAGCAGAATACTACTCGCATTTCCCCATTAACTTGCATTGTACTCGCTACTCGTAACGAATACCCAAGTATTAGAACCTACTCCAGCAAGTCCGAATATTTGACTACTCGCTCATCCCTAATTTATATCTATACAGGATGTCTTAGGCACATCCACTCTATATATAGTATTGTATCTATAATGCCCGACACATATACAGTAGGGATGGGCGAATCTACTCGCTAGGACTCGTTACTCGGCGAGTAGTAAGGGACTCGCAGGACTCGGTAGTCTGCGAGTTTCCCAGTGATTACTCGCACGAGTCCAATGCAAATCAATATCAATCCTAGTTTTGTCAGAAACGCTGACAACACTAGGATTGCCATTGTTTGCATTAGACTCGGCTACTGTGCCAGTGATAGCAGGGAAACTCGCAGATTTAACTGCTGTTACATTGCGAGCCGAGTCCAGCTGTCTTCTCTGTGCAGCTCCAGGGTCCTAGAACCTGCCTGCTCACAGACATGATGTAGCAGTGCTGAGATTGTTCTCAGTCTGCTCATTCCCTGTGCATAGACATCTATATTTATGCACAGGGGATGTAGCAGAGAGGACATCGCGTTTTGGACTACGTCGGACGGAAGAGGATTTTTTTAATTAAAGATGGAGTCCCTAATGGCTTTTTTTTTTATTTCAAATAAAAAATTTTCTCTGTGTTGTGTTTTTTTAACCCTTTATTGGAGATTCTTAGTGGCTGGGTCAAACGTGGCCTGACATTAAGAATCTCGGGCTTAATACCAGCTTGTATAACAAAGCTGGTATTAACCCCTTTATTACCCAGCGTGCCACTGCCACCAGGGCCGCTGGAAGAGCGGGGTTCAGCGCCAGAGGATGGCGCTTCAATGAACGCACCATCTTCTGGGGCGGCTGCGGGCTGCAATTTGCAGCGGGGGGTGCCCAGAAAGCTTGGGCATCCCTGCGCTGTGGATTCCAGCCCCCAGCTGCTTAGCTGTACCTGGCTAGACATAGAAATTGCGCGGAGCCCCACGCATTTTTTTTATTATTTAATGAATTTCAGAGTCAGAGTCTCAGAGTCAGAGTCTCAGAGTCAGAGTCTCAGAGTCAGAGTCGGAGTCTCAGAGTCGGAGTCGCCTCGGAGTCGGAGTCGTCTCGGAGTCTGAGTCGTCTCGGAGTCGGACTCTCCTCAGAGTCGGAGTCTCAGAGTCGGAGTCTCCTCAGAGTCGGAGTCTCCTCAGAGTCGGAGTCTCAGAGTCGGAGTCGCCTCACAGTCGGAGTCGCCTCGGAGTTGGAGTTGCCTCAGAGTCGGAGTCGCCTCGGAGTCGGAGTCGCCTCGGAGTCGGAGTCGTCTCGGAGTCGGAGTCTCCTCAGAGTCGGAGTCTCGGAGTCGGAGTCGTCTCGGAGTCGGAGTCGTCTCGGAGTCGAGTCGGAGTCGGAGTCGTCTCGGAGTCGGAGTCGTCTCGGAGTCGGAGTCGTCTCGGAGTTGGAGTCGTCTCGGAGTCGGAGTCGTCTCGGAGTCGAGTCGGAGTCGTCTCGGAGTCGAGTCGCAGTCAGAGTCGTCTCGGAGTCGGAGTCGTCTCGGAGTCAAGTCGGAGTCGTCTCGGAGTCGGAGTCGTGTCGGAGTCGTCTCGGAGTCGGAGTCGTCTCGGAGTCGGAGTCGTCTCGGAGTCGAGTCGGAGTCGTCTCGGAGTCGGAGTCGTCTCGGAGTCGGAGTCGTCTCGGAGTCGGAGTCGTCTTGGAGTCGGAGTCGCCTCGGAGTCGGAGTCGTCTCGGAGTCGTCTAGGAGTCGGAGTCGTCTCGGGAGTCGGAGTCGTCTCGGAGTCGTCTAGGAGTCGGAGTCGTCTCGGAGTCGGAGTCGTCTCGGAGTCGGAGTCGTCTCGGAGTCAGAGTCGTCTCGGAGTCGAGTCGGAGTCGGAGTCGTCTCGGAGTCGGAGTCGTCTCGGGAGTCGGAGTCGTCTCGGAGTCGTCTAGGAGTCGGAGTCGTCTCGGAGTCGGAGTCGTCTCGGAGTCGGAGTCGTCTCGGAGTCAGAGTCGTCTCGGAGTCGAGTCGGAGTCGGAGTCGGAGTCGTCTCGGAGTCGGAGTCGTCTCGGAGTCGGAGTCGTCTCGGAGTCGGAGTCGTCTCGGAGTCGGAGTCAAAAAAATGCGTGGGGCTCCGCGCAATTTCTATGTCTAGCCAGGTACAGCTAAGCAGCTGGGGGCTGGAATCCGCAGCGCAGGGATGCCCAAGCTTTCTGGGCACCCCCCGCTGCAAATTGCAGCCAGCAGCCGCCCCAGAAGATGGCGCGTTCATTGAAGCGCCATCCTCTGGCGCTGAACCCCGCTCTTCCAGCGGCCCTGGTGGCGGTGGCACGCTGGGTAATAGAGGTTAGGGCCAGCTTTGTATTATCAGCTGGCCCTAAGCCCGAAATTTATGGCGGTCACGCCAATATTAGACATGACCGCCATGAATTTCTATTAAATTGTTTTAAAAAAAACACAACACAGAGAAATTTTTTTATTAGAAATAAAAAAAAAAGCCATTAGAGACTCCATCTTTAATTAAAAAAATCCTCTTCCGTCCGACGCAGTCCAAAACGCGATGTCCTCTCTGCTCATCCCTGTGCATAGATATAGATGTATATGCACAGGGAATGAGCAGACTGAGAACAATCTCAGCTCTGCTACATCATCTCTGTGCACAGACATTCATGTCTGTACACAGGGAATGAGCAGACTGAGAACAATCTCAGCTCTGCTACATCAGGCAGCAGGCAGGCTCTAGGACCCTGGAGCCAGCACACAAAGAAGACAGGACTCTTATCTGTGCGAGTTTCCCAGCCAGCGATTACAGTTGCAAAGTAAACGAGTCTAATGCAAATAAATGACAAAACTAGGATTGCTTCAGGCTGAAGCTTCCGAGACACATCTGCGATTTGTAAATCTCACACTACTCGCTATTACTCGCTTCCCCATTCATTAACATTGGACTCGCTAGACTCGCAACGAGTAGCGAGTCCTGTGCTCGGACTCGCTAGAGTCAAGCGATTCCGAGTAATTTAGGATTCGCCCATCACTAATATACAGTACTACTATATATAGAGTGGATCTATAATGCCAGGCCCATATAATACTATAAAGTGTATCTATAATGCTTGACACATATAATACTATATATAGAGTAGATCTATAATGCCGGGTACATATAATACTATAGAGGGGTTCTATAATGCTGGACAAATGTAATACTATAGAGGGGACCTAAAATGCTGGGCACATATAATACTATAAATGGAGTGGATCTATGCTGGGCACATATAATACTATAAATGGAGTGGATCTACAATGCTGGGCACATATAATACTATAAATGGAGTGGATCTATGCTGGGCACATATCATATTATAGAGTTGATTAATGTCGGGCACATAAAATACTGTACATAGAGTGGATCTATAATGCCGGGCATATCAAATACTATAGAAGAGATCTATAATACCAGGCACATATAATACTATAGAGTTATAATGCTGGGTACATGTAATATTATAAGAGATCTATAATGTCAGGCACATATAATACTATAGGGTGGATCTATAATGCTGGGCACTTATAATACTATATATAGCGTGGATCTATAAAGCCAGACATATAATACTGTATATAGAGTAGATCCATTATGCTGGGCACATATAATACTATATAGAAAGTTGATCTATAATGCTTGGCACATCTATAATGCTGGGCACATCTAATTCTATAGAAGAGATCTATAATTCCAGGCAAATATAATACTATAGAGTTGATCTATAATGTCGTCCACATAAAACACTATATATAGAGTGAATCAGTAATGGCATTTCAAGTATTGGCATCCGTGAAATTGTTCCAGAAGATTAAAGGAGTTTTCCCACAAACAAAGTTAATTTTAAAGTTCATCTTAATCAATAAATCTTGGAATAATAATAATTTTCACAATTGTATGTTTAAAAAAAATGTTCCTGCGCTGTGGCTGGTTTCACACTAATGCTGGTGTCTGCAGGTGTCTGTCATGCAGACGCAAACGCAGTGCCGAACGCAGTCATACTGATGTGAACCCAGTGTTCACATAGTATCCATAGGATTCCATTATAACTGTACGGGCACATAGGAATACATGAGCAGTTGGGAGGAGAAAGATAGAGAGAGAGATAGGAATACAGTACGCATGCATTTGGCTGCGAACGCAAGTATGAGACCGGTCCCTGTTATGTACAGTTTAATTCTTGCTTCTAACCGTGCACGGAACATGGTGTGATCATACCACATCTCCTGGGCAGGGAAGGAAGCCAATGAGTATAACAGACATTACAGCTCCGGGTCACAGACGATTCTTTTTTGTGAGGTAAAACATTTCTCTGCCTGTTTGTAAAAAATGTTTTACCTCAAAGAAAGAATTATTTATGATCTCCTGATGTAATGTCTGTATATACTTTTTTCATCCTCCCCGACCAAGGAAATGAAGTATGATCAGACCGTGTTCTGTGAATGGTCAGAAACAAGAACTAAACTGTACATAGCAGTGACATATATATAAGACTAGATGTGGGCCTGAAGCTATCGCATTGGGAGGGAGGTGACATCACAATAGAGGCGGGCTCTGTGGTGCTGGAGGCAGCAGCTGTCTCTTCTCCCGTGCAGTTTCTTCTCTGTCCCTTGTCTCTCTCACCCCATGCCCTCTTCCAATGTATGCTAATAAATGTATTTTTTCTTAAAAACCTGTTTCTATTTTTTAATAATAAAGTGTTTAATTTCCTGGTAAAAAAATGTGTAGAGCTTCACTGTATTTTCTATTGCCAGCATAGGTAAATCAAGCAGCTAATGGCTGCTAACCCCCGCTGCTTGGTGTTACCTTCGCTAGCAATGAAAAATAAAGGGGAGCCATTATTTTTTTCAATTATTTAACTAAATAATTAAAAATAAAATTGGCTCTGCCATATTTTCTATTGCCAGCCAAGATAATCCAGGCAGCTCTGGGCTGTAATTCTCAGCGTGGTGAGACCCAAGCGTTTTGGGCCCCCATGCTAAAAATTGCAGCCGGCAGCCACCCCAGAATCAATGCCTCCATGAGAGACTCCAAAACCTCGCTCTTCCAGCTGCCATATATTGGTGGCAGACTGAGTAATAAAGGGATTGATGTCAGCTTTTTTAGGCAGTTGACATCAAGCCCTATTGCTAATGTCAGCCATCATTATGACAGCTGGCCATTAGCAATACTTTCACTCAAGAGAAATAAAAAACACACACACACACAGAAAAATCCTTTATTGCACACAAAATAGACAGAGACATCTCGTTATTTACTTTATTAGCTCCCACCAAATTCCCCTCTTACATAATGCTGTAATTACTGTAAACGTGCGCTGGAAGCGGTGGGGCGTCAGTGATGTGTCATACCGCCGCTATCTTTGTCTACCCAAGTATTCAAAGATGGCAGCCGTTTGAGTAAGTGTGCATGTGCTCTCTGTGTCTTTGTACCTGTGCGCACTCTATGCCTCCTCTGCTGTGCGCTCACTCTCTGCCCCTCCCTCCCTGCTGTGCGTTCTCTATCTGCCCCACCCATGCCTCCCTGTGCTCCCCCACCTGTCTCCCTGCCTGTCTGTGCCCCCCGCCACCCTGTGCCTGGCTGTTACCCACCCCCTGAGCCTGTCTATGCCTTCCCCCTCCTTCCTAAGCCTGTCTGTGACTCCCCCCACCTTCCTGACCCTGTCTGTGCCTTCCCCCGCCTCCCTGAGCCTGTGGCTTCCGGCAGCTCAAGGATTTCTGGGATTTCTGGCCATTCAGATGGAAGTTGATGATGAATACCACAAGGTAAGTATATAATAGATTATCTCAGCATAGGAACTTTTTTTTAAATACATCCCATTGTGGAAATTATTAATATTCCAAGATCTATTGATTAAAATGAACTTTAAAATTAAATTTGTTCATGGGAAAACCCCTTTAAGTATTTGTCCCATAAAATTATTGCAATTACACATTTTGTCATTTAATTAATTAATTTAGTCAGTTAATTTCCTTAATGTGTATTGGAACAACACAAAAAAACAACAGACAAAAAGACAAATTGGATAAAATTTCACACAAAACCCCCAAAAAGGGGTCTAACAAAATTGTTGGCACCCTCAACTTAATATTTTGTTGCACTCCCTGTGAAATAAATAACTGCAATCATTTGCTTCCTATAACCAATATCAAGCTTCTAAGGCCCCTTTTGCATCAGGGTTTCGTACGGATCCGGCCGATTTACCGCATCTGCCGGATCGGCCGCCTAACGGCCGCACTTCCAGCACCTCTTCATTCTCTATGGGGTTTGCTATCGCGTGCAGCAAATGCAGTATTGCCGAATCTGCATCATTTTTTATTCGCGACCTCAAGTGCCGGATCTGCCGCATCCAGCGAAATCGCACTTGCCACACGCAACCGCAAGCTCCATAGAGAATGAATGGGGTTTGCCGGATTGGTGACTCAAGTGCGGCCATTAGGCGGCCGATTTGGCAGATGCGGTAAATCTGCCGGATCAGCCGGATCCGTACAGAACCGCTGATATGGAAGGGGCCTTACACCTCTCAACTGAAATTTTGTACCACACTTCTTTTGCAAACTGCTCCTGGTCTTTCATATTTGAAGGTGTCTTCTCCAAACAACAATTTTAAGTTCTATCCACATGTGATCAATGGGATTTAGATCTGGACTTATTGCTGCCACTTCAGAACTCTCCAACAGTTGTTCCCATTCATATCTGGGTACTTCTTGTGACCATTAGGGCCATTTGGGGCCATTGTTCTGCTGGAAGACCCATTACCTAGGACACAAACCCAGCTTTCTTACACTGGGCAATATATTGCGACCCAAAATCCTTTGGTACCCTGCAGCTTTCATGATGTCTTGCACACAGTCAAGGCACCTAGTGCCAGAGGCACCAAGACAACCCCAAAACATCTTTGAACCTTTCTCATATTTGACTCTAAGTACTGTATTCTTTTCTTTGTAGGCCTCATTTCCTTTTTGCAGGAACAAACTATGGAGAATACAAAAAGCGCAAAATAGGGTCTTTGTCATGTATTATGCACACACTAATGTTGCTGTCTACCTGGTTAGGTTGTGTGACACACAACCAGTTTGCATCATATGTAACATCTGCTGCAGGATCCACAAACCCCATGTGTTGCGTGGTGACAAATGAGTAAATCCAATGGATATATATGTGAATGATCTACGCTGCTGTGGTGGCTTTATTCTATGCGTTTCAGAGCTATATCTTTGCTCCTTCCTCAGGAAGTCAACCAAATTGGCTGTAGCTCCGAAACGTGTAGAATAAAGCTACAGTTCCTGATATACCTTTGTGGTCCCTTTCATCTAACGACAGCGTGGCTCATTCACATATATATCCTTTGGATTTACTCATTCCATTTTTGTTGCTTTACCAAAAAGCTGTATCTTGGTCTCATCTGCCCACAAGACACTTTACCAGAAGGATTTTGGCTTACTTATGAACATTTTAGCAAAATGCAGTCTAGCTTTTTAATGACTCTATGTCTCTGTGTCAGAAATGGGGTCCTCCTGGTCTCCTCCATAGCATTTCATTTAATTCAAATGTGGATGAATAGTTCGAGCCAACACTGATGCACCCTGACCCTGCAGGACACCTTGAATTTCTTTGGAACTTGATTGGGGCTGCTTATCCATCATCTTCACTATCCATATCCAGGGTGATTAGTTGCTACAGTGCCATGGGATATATCCTTCCTGATTATGTAGTGCACTGTAGACGAAGGAACATGAAGATCTGTGGAGATGGACTTGTAACCTTGAGATTGTTGATATTTTTCAACAATTTTGTTTCTTATGCCTTCAGACAGTTCTCTTCTCTTCTTTCTGTTTTCCATGCTTAGGGACCTTTCAAAACAGCGTTTTTGGTGAATCGCGGCAGATCTGGCAGATTTACCACATCTGCCGTGTAACGGCTGACACGCGGCAAGCCCCCATTCATTCTCTATGGGACTTGAGGCAGATACGGCAAGTGCAGTTTTGCCGTGATCCGGCACTTAAGGCAAGTCATAAAAACGCGGTTAGCTGCAGTTTTTTGACTTGCCGCAAGTGCCCGATTTGCTGGGTCATGGCAAAAACTGTACTTGCCTCACCTGCCACAAGTCTCAGAGAATGAATGGAGGCTTGCCGCAAGTAAGCCGTTACGTGGCAGATGCGACAGATGCAGTGAATCTGCCGCGATTCAGCAAAAACGCTGATGTGAAAGCAGCCTAAAGGCCCCCTAACATGTAGCGATATCATGAACGATATCTTTGCAACGTCACAGGTTTTGTGACATTGTAGCAACCTCACAGCGATGTCGCTGCATGTGACATGCCGCAGCGACCAGCGATGAGCTCGCTGCGGAATGGCCAGGACCATTTTTCGGTAGCTGGTCTCCCGCTGTCACACATGCATCGGCATGTGTAACAGGGCAACGACCAGCGATCCCCAGTCTGCGCCCGAGACCCTGAATGAACCAAGCGACCCTCGGGTGTCGGCACATCGCTGGGTGATCGCTGGTAAGTCTGCCTGTGTGGCATCTCACCAGCGATCACTTAGCATTGTTCCAGCGATCCTGATCGTTGAAACATCGCTATGTGTAACCCGGGCCTTAGTGTGGCACACACAGACACATAATGCAGAGATTGAGTCAATTTCTCCCCGTTTGATCAGGTGCCCACACCTGTTACTTGCTACAGGTGAGTTTGTTGGAGCATCACATGCTTGAAAAAAGGTTGTGTACCCGCAATTTTTAAAAGGTGCCAACAATTTTGTTCTGCCCATTTTGGGGGAGGGGAGTTGTGTGAAATTATGTTCAATTTGCCTTTTTCTCTCTATTGTTTTTATGTTTCTCCAATACAGACAAAGGGAAAAAACTTGTGTACAACAAAACATATAAATTTAATATTTTTCTGGAACAATTTGCAGGGTGCCAACATTTTTGGCCATGACTGTATACATCATTGCTTTTATAATTACATTTCTGTAATCTACAATACATAATATCCATGCAATTATCTATTTAAGTCTCTCTACATACATTAGGTCTTTATCGTCATCTCCAGTTTTTTCTTCCTTTTGACTGTAAAATATAACATGGTATATATAGTTATATAGATATTTCTTCTGACGTTGAATTCAACCATGAACAGCTCTTTAATCTTTATTGTGATCACAAGTGGATTATAATGAGGGTAATATGCACCACCTCCCGGGGCCCAAGGCTGTGGGAGGCCCATGGTCAGATTGCCCTCATCATAATGTTTTGTGCACCCCCATCAGCACTGCACATCTCCGGACAGAGAGCTTTCCTGGTGCTCTGCTGCCGGCATTACAGAATGGCAGCAGAACATGAAGTCACAAGGCTGCCCGCCTGCATCAGCAATACCAGAGAATTGTGACAGCAAGCAAACTGCGCACTGTCATTGGTCAAAAGTCTGCAGTCACATAGAGAATACGCAGACTTTTGTCCCAAGTCTGGACAGTTCCTTTAATAAATGATAATACATATTTCTTAGAAACAAAAAAAAGGTAGAAAGAGGCACTTTATTTTTTTAATGTACAATTTATAAATGATTGATTATATTATATGACGTCTGGTCTGCGGTAGGAATCAAATTCACAGGCTCTAGAATGGTCGACGGTAGCTTCAGTTGTGAGCCAGAGACTGGCTTGGGTAAGATATGAAAACCTTCTCTCTCGCCATGTCTCTACATGCTGTATTCCCTCTTTATAGGCACATCTTATTGGTACATAGAGATACAGCTCTGTAGACCAGCAAACCTCTCTATTTAGTGAATACATTTTATATATATACTAGCTGGGTGCCCGATGCAGATGCATCGGGATTCTAGAAGAGCGAGTCTCTGACTCGCAATGGCCGCTTCGCGGCCAATGCTTCGCGCTGCTGAAGGCGACTCGCCATGCCCGCTGCGCGGGCATAGCGAGTCGCCTTAGAACTGCTCGCAATGGCCGCTGCGCGGCCAATGCTTCGGTCGTATCCACATGACCACGCTGACTTGCAGCGCGAGCGGACTCAAAAGGGCAAAAAAACCCATTTGTGATTATATAATAGATATCTGCTGCATGGCCTGTGTAACACGCTCAGGTAACACGAAAAGTCCAAACATGTCATATACTACATTGCCATTATATTCTCTACTTACATCACGTCTCCATATTCATTTTTAGGCCTGTAAGAATAAGAACACAAGTGTAAGAATCAAATGAAGGGATTTTTTTAAATTTCTTTATATGTTTTATTTAATTATGGTATTTATTGAAAATAAAATTTAAAGGGACCAAAATAACATAAATAAAACTAAAACCAATAGTAAAATATTTAGGACTCTAGAGATGACACACTTCTATGACGATTTACTTATGGGAGTACTTCGGTCCATGTAGAGCATTAAAATGGTTGGTACTTTATTGTAAGGCTATGTTCAGACTGTTGTTTTTGATCCGTTTTTTGTGCTCCGTTTTCGTAGAATTTTCAGCAGCAAAACTGGATCCGGTTTTTGCAAAGGAAATCATCATCTGTTTTTGACCCTTTTTTTGTGCTGCGTTTTTTTTCCCATTAATAATGGTTTCAAGGAAAAAAATCGAGGATAAAAACCAGATCAAATACTGACATGATCATTCTTTTTTTTTTATGCGTTTTCTACTGTAAAAACAAACCAGTAAAAACGCAGCGTCTTCACAGAATTTCTGAAAACTCATTGACTTTGCTGGACATCACAAAGAGTGATCCGTTTTCCATGCAAAAATAGATCACAAAGAAAGGATCAAAAACGCACAATGTGAACATAGCCCAAGACAAAATGTAAGGAAAAAGATGGCTGACACATACAACAGAGGAAAAGGAGGACAAGGAATGGCTGAATATACTTATGATAATGCACATGGCAAAAATTAACGGAAAGAAAAAGTTGATAAAAGTTACAGATTCATGCGATTGTAAAACATGTGAAACAAAAAATATGCATGCACAATAAAAGTGCAAAAGGACATTATAGTCTCATCATATATGGAGGCAGTAGGTGACATATTTAGTATACATACATACTGATGAGAATTTAGTACAAGTCTCAGGTAAATGTCAGAGTAATAAATATAAAGAATATTGAGACAACAATTGTAAAATCAGTTCATATAACAGTCAGGTCACAAATAACACGGCCAACAAGTGTCCAGTGAGGCGTCACCTCAATACCTCAATAACAGTGCAAGTGCAAATAGGCCATACAATGCTGATCATCATGTGTACAATAGAAAAAATACTAGGATAAAAGCAAGCTGAGTAGAAAACACTGTGATGGTGGTCAAAGAAAGATGAAGATGAGAGAGAAAATGTCTAATGTGATTATTCATAAAGAAACTGCAGACCTGGTGTACAAGAAGGATATTAGGTGGGCAGGAGTGCAAAAAGAGATGATGCATGTGTGGATGGCCCTATACAAATAAGCCCCAAACACTGGACCAGTTTATGATGTCACATATATGTATCTGACATATGTCCAGGTATAGGCAATGTACTGAAAATGCATCCGTGTACACATGACTATGACCCTATCTGTTATAAAGGAGGTCAGGAAGCTGTCGAGATCCGGCCTTGAGCCCGCGTAATGTGATTCACAGTGCTGCTGACACATGATGCTGGGTGTCACATGGCGCAGGCTCGTGACCAGATACCAGCAGCTCCCTGAGTGGCGCATGCGTCCATGATGATGTAGTGGCCCGGAGCGGGCACTACTGGAGTGTTCCCTAATTTCTTAAGTGTTATTTTATGTATAGTCAGGATGACTTAGCAGTTAGACACATAACACAGATACACAGTTAGGTAAAGCTCCCATCTAGGTAGTAACCTAGTAACAGGCTGTGTGGTGGAGCTTGCGGGCGCAGTAGCTCGGATGACAGC
This sequence comes from Allobates femoralis, assembly GCA_033576535.1. NCBI lineage: Eukaryota > Metazoa > Chordata > Amphibia > Anura > Aromobatidae > Allobates > Allobates femoralis. Next base: position 107,687,089 of record JARQOC010000006.1, read on the forward strand.
TGGTCATGTCAGGGTACAGTTGGAGCTCGGCCAGTCACTTTATCAGAAATTTATGGGAACAGTAACCCCGCTCATGCGGGCTGTATGGGAACAGACTGAGCTCAAGATACACACAGCATCTCTTAGGACTCGCACATCTTTAGGCAGATGGAATAACCTGGTCTGCACAGCACCTTTAGCCTATTAAAGGGAACCTGTCACCTAATTTTAAGCCCCTACACTATCTCTAGCTGTCCCTACACCTTCCCAGCAGCTCCCTATCTCTCCCTTTCTTATCTAAAGTCTCCCTATGAAAGAAGTGTAAAATAAGATAAAACTTACTGCAGTCCCCGTAGTTAGGGGACTGGGTAGGCGTGGCCACGCTTCCACAGCACTCCTCCATGTTGTAATGCACGCCCCGCTGGGCGGCATTATTCAGGGCCCTCTCTGCCCCCATGTCTTTGTAATCTGCCGCCATGTTTGTAGTTCTAAGCACCGGCCGGACGTCACTTCCGGCGCGGTGCATTATGGGGCCGGTCACGTGATCGGCCCTAGTGCATTATGGGGCCGATCACGTGATCGGCCCGGCTCCGCGCATGCGCAATGCGCTTACTGAAGCCGGGCCGGTCACGTGATCGGCCCCATAATGGACTAGGGCCGATCACGTGACCGGCCCCATAATGCACCGCGCCGGGAGTGACGTCCGGCCGGTGCTTAGAACTACAAACATGGCGGCAGATTACAAAGACATGGGGGCAGAGAGGGCCCTGAATAATGCCGCCCAGCGGGGCGTGCATTACAACATGGAGGAGTGCTGTGGAAGCGTGGCCACGCCTACCCAGTCCCCTAACTACGGGGACTGCAGTAAGTTTTATCTTATTTTACACTTCTTTCATAGGGAGACTTTAGATAAGAAAGGGAGAGATAGGGAGCTGCTAGGAAGGTGTAGGGACAGCTAGAGATAGTGTAGGGGCTTAAAATTAGGTGACAGGTTCCCTTTAAAACTTAAAGCTGTGGATGCAGGAGGAGTACGGGCTTGGAGGTGGATCCCCCATAGAAAAGATGGGTATACAGGAGAGCATACTATACATGAAGGTCAGAGGGATCAAAAACATGGGGTCTGCTGGAAAACACCACTCCAGTGGGCTAGAGGGAGACGACTATTGTGTCAGCTTGGGTAATAAGATGGGCTCTGCTCATACTTGCTGTCATCAGGTCTGTGGAGCCGCACCGCCTGAGCATGTTATTATCATCATGACCCTTTCTGTCTTTTTTGGCAAGTAAAGTACCACATGTTTCATTATTTAAAATGACTCCTGACTCTCCTGTTTTTCCTGCACCAACATCAGGGAGCCTCTAACCACCTAGATGACAGTGTAAACAGTAATGCCTGCGCAAACCCCGAACCCCCACAACCACCTGCTTTTCACTGTCACCAGAGCTCCAGGACACGGGCACCAACAACAGATTTATATCTGCTGCACGGCAGCACGGGGCCACACAAGGTCCGAACATGTCATATATACTACATTGCAATCATATACGGTACTTACATGACTTCAGTATATTTATCAGTCCTGTAAGAATAAAAACACAGTGTAAAAATCAAATGAGGGGATTTTTTTTTAATTTCTTTATATGTTTTATTTAATTATTTATTGAAAATGAGAATTTTAGGGACCAAAATGACATAAAAAAATCAATAGTAAAATATTTAAAACTCTAGAGATCACACAATTATGACAATTTACTTACAGGAGTACTTCGGCATCAATGGAAGTTTGATTCTGTAAATATAAATATATTATTATTATTATTAATGATGATACAACTATTACTAATAATATTTGATGTGATGAGGGATCCACATATACTGTATAATGGGAATTCTATGAAGTATCATTGACTTCTCCCCTTCAATCTGGATGTTAATTAATACGGTAACTTACATCCATGAGCCAACGTTCAACGCGCTCCATCTTTGAAATGGACTTCTCTCTGATTTTGCAATAACACAAAGTCAGCAAAATCTCAGTAATCGCACTGGAAAATGATAGAAATAAAGAAGAAATTGATTGATAAATGGATTGAATAAAGATCAGATTCAGTTAGATCAGGGGTGGGCAGCTCCAGGCCTCAAGGGAATCTTGAGCAGGAGATTAAATGACCAACTGTCAAATGCTAAGGATATACAGAACACCTGCACTGTGTACGGCCCTCGAGGTCTGGAGCTGCCCACCCCTGAGTTAGATCATGAGAATGATTTGTTAGAGCAGGGGTCTCTAACTCCAGGCCTCGAGGGCCGCACACAGTCCAGGTTTTCAGGATTCCCTTAGCATTTCACAGTTGGTCATCTGATTACCAACTGTCAAATGCTATGGAAATCCTGAAACCTTAACTGTGTGCGGCCCTCAAGGTCTGGAGTTTGAGACCTCTGTGTTAGAGGTAAATAATGGAGCACAAATCTAACTGACACACGTGAAGAAATTACTAAGGACAGGAGCCATAGAAACAGTGTACTCACCTCCAACACAACCAACTGAAAGATTCAGCAGAGTGGCGCCTTATATGGTCGTGTGATGTCACAGCCAACAGGCTCATGACAGTTTATTCCTATGACAACGGTATTCATAGCAATAGCTGAATGTAATCTGGAAACCCTTTATAATGGGCACAATGTCTTTTATATAAAGTTTTATATACTGTATATATTATAGTATTGACAGATATCATGCACCCTGCAAGAGTGTGGATGAGCTGAATTGAAGCAGTCTACTATATCCTTTATACTATGTGCTGCGTAACTTGCAGTGTGTGTATCATGTAGAGTGTGTGTATTTATGTGTCTAACATACATGTCTGTGTGTAACATACAGTGTGTGTGTAACATAGTATGTGTGCAGCATCCAGATTTGGAAATTTCAGCGACACAGATGATCCATGGGAACACAAGACTCACTTAACCTCCTAAATAATTAAGACAAAAATACTTGGACTCAAAACTAGGGTGGAATAAAAACTGTCCATGAGGCTTTATTAAGGTTAAAAATATATTAAATTATTTTAATAAATATTCTTTTAGTACCAACCATAAAATGTAAAAATATAATCATATCTTTAAACCATGCAAAGAAACCCATTCCCAATAATAAATACCAAAATCATTCCAAACATTGGGATATTTTTGCCATATGGCTGAAACACCAAGGATGTGAGGCCCCCACAGCTGCCACAACCAATCCGCCACCACAGTCTGCAGTCCAAGGTTAAAAATGTCCAAACCGCTAGATCCCTTAGTGTATCTCCTAAACGCTAACTTGAAGGGTATAGGTAAGCTTGTATCTAAACTCCTCCTTCACACTCTTATGGCGGCTACGTGTCTAGTCTCTCTTCCCTGGAAACGACCAGGACCCCCGTTCTTTCGAGATCTGCTGAGTAGGATCTCGGATGTACAAAGGATGGAGCACCTTACTGCTTTAATGAATGTCTTGGTTGACCGTGTCTATGCCGTATGGTCTCCTTGGGACTATTTTGCTGCAAGCGAGGATTTATGAGACCCACATTCCCCCAGAGCCCTCCCTTCCCCCATTCCTTCCATCTTTGTTTCCTGTCTTAGGGTATTTCACACTAGCGTTTTTTTTAAATCGCGGCAGATGCGGTGAAAAAAACGCATCTGCCGCGGTTAACGCATAACCGCGACACCTGCGGCACAGTTGCGGCAAGCCCCATGCAATGTCTATGGGGCTCGCGGTAAGGGTGCGGCAGGAGCGGCAAGTGCGGTTTCGTCACTTGCGGCAGGTGCGGCCGCGAAAAAAAACGCGGTCAGCCACGTTTTTTTGCGGCCGCACCTGCCGCAAGTGCCGATACCGCACCTGCCGCACCCTTACCGCAAGCCCCATAGACATTGCATGGGGCTTGCCGCAACTGTGCCGCAGGTGTCGCAGTTATGCGTTAACCGCGGCAGATGCATTTTTTTCACCGCATCTGCCGCGATTTAAAAAAAACGCTGATGTGAAAGGGGACTTAGTTGTATTTGCTGTTACTTGATTTACCTTTCTATTTGATTAGACTCTGTAGTGTTATGCTTGGTTCATATAACCCTGCTCGGCCCCTCCCCCTGCATCAGGAGGAGCACGGATGGGGTCTCTTTGACATTGTATTCCTGCATTAACAACCTTTTAGATTGTTCTATGCTGGTTTTTATGCCCTATATAACTTTAATAAACATTACAGTTTGAAAAAAAAATGTCCACACCCACATCTCCAAGATGTACCCCATCGTTCCTGTACAGGCCTGGAAGAAAACTCTCAAGATCCAAATGGCAATAAGAATGATCACCAATCGAATCCAAAAACCTTTTCAGCAACTGTTTCACCTGCTTCCTGATGACCTCCATGAACTTAAAACTTTCACAACCCCAAATGAGGCGAGGAATGATCTCAGAAAAGACCAACCTGGACCCGGGAAACATTGATTTTATCAACTTAAAATTTAAAATCCCTCTTTTTTTTTTCCAAAATCATTTTTATTGTTTTCACAACCAAGGATAAACACATCAAAACATCTCATATGCTCGTACATATTTCGGTCAGAAAGTCTACACATCAGTGTCCATTTAAGCATTTGTTCATATATACATTCCAATAGTATCCCAAATACAAATATAAAGATACAAAGTATAAAATATCAAATCCAACAAACTCCCCTCTTCCCCCGGTCATCATCCCTAAAAAAATTTACTAATTACCATTTTTCAAATCTTTGCGCACCATTCGTCCTTGTACTCCACAATTGATCATTATTAGTAACTTCATTACACCTTCACACTCAGGTGACACCCTCCTCGTTAGCTCTCAAAAATAGTTTACCCAAAGTTCCTCCCAACTCCTCCAGAGCATACCAGTCTGAGTATCGGAACGGTCTCATCATGTTTTGAATTTCTGCATCAGTAAGGATGATTCTATGTATGATCTCCATTTATGGAAGAAACGTTTAGTTCCCTTCTGAATATTCCTCAATGTTTCCCTCCTCTCTATATGTAACAACTCTGTTAAGGCCGATAGAATATCCGCCTCATCCGGTAGTCCCTTCGCCATCCATGCATTAAAGTTGTTTCGCTATCATGGCAATAGTATGAAACAATACATGTAAACTTCCCCCCTGTAGTTCGGTGTAGTGAAACAGCCAGCACTTGGCTCTAACTCTATCGAGGCTCCACAAATCCTCTGTACTAGACCCTGTATCATCTCCTAAACTGTTTAGAGTGTAAGCAGGACCACATCCCGTGCACCATGTCCGTTCCATCCTCTCCACATTTAGGACATTGTAATATCCTATCTGGGCGCTTGGTGTTAGGGGGGACATTAAATCCTATTATAGCGCCATGCATGATCCTGAAATTACTGTCTCTCCACCTTTCATTAATAACATGCTTTTTTGCCATTTTCCAACCTTGTAGTATTTTTTGCGGTAAATCATCATCTGCCATATATCTTCTCCATTTTACAAACATTTTATCCTCACATAATGGTTGTAATTCTGATTTTAGTGTTTTGTATACCGAAGAAATTGTAATGTACATAATATCTCTTGACATCAAAATCTCCCACGTATTTTCGGATACTTCCTTTGTTATATTTCTCTTGTATATTTGATGTGTTGTTCTGCCCAAATATACTCCCAAATATTTAATATGTTCCTTAGCCACCGGGATCCCACATATATTAGAGTTTTGATCCCGTTGTTTGTCTCTTTTAATGAACAAAAGTTCGCATTTCTTAGTGTTCAGGTGGAAGCCCGAAAATTGGCCAAATTTTTCGATCTCCGCCAGTAGACATGGAAGATCTCTTGCGGGGTTATTTAGAAATAAAATAATGTCATCCACAAAAAATGCGGACTTGACTTCCATCTTTCCCACCTTTATTCCTGTAAAAGTGCTGTGTGTATTTATATGTCTGGCCAGTGGTTCAATAGCTAAGTTAAATAATAAAGGCGATAAGGGGCAGCCCTGTCTGGTCCCCCTCTCTAGCTGAAACGTGTCTGACAAATGTCCCGTTGTGTATATACGTGCCCTAGGATTGCGATATAAATTTGTGAGAAATTGTCTAAAAGGGCCCGTCAACCCTATATTATTGAGAACCTGATCCAGCCATGACCACCCCACACTATCAAATGCCTTTTCCGAATCTAGGCTGACCGCGGTTTTTTTCGCGGCCGCACCTGCCGCAAGTGCCAAAACCGCACTTGCCGCAAGCCCGCCTATACATTGTATGGGGTTTGCCGCAACTGTGCCGCAACCGTGCTGCAATTGCAGCCGGTATGCGGTAATCGCGGCACATGCGTTTTTTTCACCGCATCTGCTGCGATTTAAAAAAAACACTGATGTGAAAGGGGCCTAAGGAGATTGGTCTATAGCCCGAAGGATCTAGTGTATCTTTTTCCCCTTTAGGTAATAATTTTATGTATGCTGTGTTTACTGTGTCAGACAGATGTTCTCCTTGAAGAATCCCATTATAAAAATCTTGTAAGGGTTGAGTTATTAGTTCGCGTAGTGACTTAAAAAAGGCTCCATTGTACCCATCTGGTCCCGGTGCTTTATGTGAACTGAGTCCCCTTATGGCAATCCAAATCTCTTCAGTGCGTTTAAGCCTAATAGCTCTTCTTCAGCAATTTTGGTCATATTGACAGATTCCAACCACTCCAGACCCCGCAAACCAGACTGTTTTTTTCTTTGTATAAGTTAGCGTAGTGTCTTCCCAGAGTGTTTGCAATGTCCTTGGGGTTCGTTAGAATCTTCCCTCCCCTATCTCTAATTGCTGTTATGTGCGTTCCCGCTCGCTGCCCCATCACCAATTTTCCCGCCTTGTCCCCATATCTATTCAATTCCATTTCCAGATGTCCTTTGTGCATGTTTTCCTTCTTTTGCGCCCAGTCCTCAAATTTTCTCTTTGCCTGAACCCATTGCTCCTTATCAGTATTTAACATAGAAGACTTATAAGTGTTATATGTTTCCCTAACTTTAGTGCTTGAGCTTAAATATTGTTCTTTGACCCGTCTCTTCCAAGTCATTGTGTATGCTAATATATGCCCTCTCAGTACCACTTTCGCTGTTTCCCAATAGAGCGCTGGGTTACTAATATGGGCGGCATTATCCAACCTGAAATTAGTCCACCATTCCTTCAAAAGAGTGTTAAAATTTTCTTCCTTTGTTAGAATAGATGGAAATCTCCACAGGTAGTCAGTCCCTTTTTTATAGCTATCCAAGATCTCTAGAGTAACCGGACTGTGGTCCGAAATAACCAAATTTTCTATTTGCACCTTTGATAACTTCTGCAAAACATTATTTGATAACAAAAACATGTCCAATCGAGACCATGTTCTGTGTACTTGCGAATAATGAGTAAAGTCTCGTTCCATCGGGTTTGTAATCCTCCACACATCACTCAATTGCCAGCTCTCCACCATCTCCTCTAAATAGCTGCCCTTATCTCTTACCATTTTGTTTTTCCCTCCCATGGCTTGTTCGTGTGCTGCCCTCCTGTCTTCTGTACCATTCATCACCTCATTGAAATCCACTCCCACTATCTTGTTATTGTTGGTGTCAGTAATTAGTTTGGATTGCAGTTTTGTGAAGAAGGCCCTTTGACCCGTGTTGGGTGCATAGATGTTATAAACACTAAAAATTTCATCCTGGACCTGTATCTCAAGATGTATCAACCTGCCTTCTTGGTCCTTCTCTATGGAAATCAGCTTGTGGGCAAAGTTCTTATTAATGAGGATCACAACCCCAGCCCTTCTGTCAGCAGAACCAGAGCCGTATACTTCTCCTACCCATAATTTTTTTAGTATAAAAAAATCGTCCACTGGAAGGTGTGCTTCCTGTAGTAAGGCAACATCAACCTTTAGACACTTTAAGTGTCGCAGAATCAGCATTCTTTTGTTAGGTGAACGCAACCCTTTAATATTCCAAGTCACCCATCTAACCATTGTGAAGTTATGTTGGTGTAATTATGGTAGGTGCAATGGGCTTTAAAGTTTGAGTATTTTCGTGTTATGACGCTAACTTCATGTGTACTCAAGTGCGAGAAAGTGTGCGCGATGATGACCAATTGTTCCCCCCCCCCCCTTCCCTTCCATGTCTCTCTCCTCTTAAACCTCATTTTCCTTCTCCTCTAATGTCTTCTGGACTTCTCTTTTTTCCCTTTTTGCCTGATCTCGATTTCTCCCTCCCCCGCCTATTATTACCGTGTTTCCCCGAAAGTAAGACCCTGTCTTACATTTTTTTGGGGGCCAAAAGTGGCCCCCGGTCTTACTTTCGGGGGGGTCTTACATTGGGTGCCCCAGCAGTGTGGCCTACAGGCCCCCTCCTGCTGGGACACTGCGGGAGCGGGTCGCACGTCACGTGCGCCCGCTCATTACATATGCACTGCATCCCCCTGTCAATCAGCGACAGGGGGAGCAGTGCATTATACGGTATATATGGGCCCCCTCCTGCTGGCACACTACCCCCCTGTTCTGAGGCCCCCACCGCTGCTGCTGCTGCAGACATCTTACCCTCCAGGGTCTTCTTGCAGCAGCCAGCGCGTCCGTCCTCTGTCCTCAGCTGTCTCCCGGATCATGTGACCCGTCGCAGCGCATGACGTCATCGCGACTGCGACCGGCCGGTCACATGATCCGGGAGACAGCCGAGGACAGAGGACGGACGCGCTGGCTGCTGCAAGAAGACCCTGGAGGGTAAGATGTCTGCAGCAGCAGCAGCGGTGGGGGCCTCAGAACAGGGGGGTAGTGTGCCAGCAGGAGGGGGCCCATATATATACCGTATAATGCACTGCTTCCCCTGTCGCTGATTGACAGGGGGATGCAGTGCATATGTAATGCGCAGGCGCACGTGACGTGCGACCCGCTCCCGCTCCCCCCCCTCCCGCTAGGGGCCTTACATTGGCCCCCCCTGGTTGTAAGGCCTTATAATCGGAGGAGGCCTTACATTAGCAGGCCCCCCCTTTACCCCTAGGCGGCCTTACAATCGGGGGATCCTTACTTTCGGGGAAACACGGTAGTGTTGCGATCCGGCAAAAGCCTTCTCGCCAGCGAATGAATCCCGAGCCCCAAGCCTCCCTTATCCTTCAGAGATCAATGTGCATGTCACTATGTATTCAAAAACCAATGCATAAAATTGGCCGTGCATCAGCTCTTTTCTGAATCACAGTGAGCATCTATCAATTACTCAACTCCTCCTCCTCTCCCCATATTTCCCCTCTCTTTACATTATTTTTATATTAAAAGAAACAAATTTAAACTTGTTAAATCATAACTGTTATGAAACGTAATAAATATAACAGCTAGTCCCCTAGCTTATTCAACGTTATCAGCAAAAAAAAAAAAAATTGTCTGCTACTTATCCCCTCAGGAACAACAGTCCTCTTTAGCTCATGGCTGTGTCAACAATGTCTAATGCAGTCCAGTATCTCTCTGGTCTTTCATCTTTGCTGCCGATCCGCTCCACCCAACACCAGTCCAGGTGATTTCAGGCCACGGTTCCCTACGGCCATACCTGCAGGGATAAGATAAAACGAAAGAAAGATAGAGAAGAGAAAGAGAGAGAGAAAAAAACAAAAAAAAAAAAAACAAACAGATTTTTTCTCTCGATCTTCCTCCACACCACTCCTCCTCTTCTCTATTAAAGTTCCATAAGAAAGCTTAATCAGTTAATTTTGCTTGACCACTCTTCTTGTTCATCTTCATCCCGGGCGTTCTTTGCTCTCTCGGCACTGCACCCCTCTCATGGCCTCCTCCCAGTGAGCTGTCTGATCTTAGCCTGTATGTTCTCGTCATTTCTGGTTCCTCTTCCGGTACGGGCAAGGTTGAGTCCCTTTCAGTGTTTCATGTTGTTGTTGGTGATCTCCTGGCTGGGGAACCTTGCTGCTGTTTCGTGACCACTTGCATTGCTTCCTCCGGGTCTGTGAAGGCTCGCATCATACCATCTAGTGTTCTGAAACGGAGTGCCGCAGGATAACTTAGTTGGAACCTCACGTTGCGTTTATATAACAATGTGCACACTCCGCTGAAGGCTCTCCTGCGTCTCGTGACTTCACCCAGAAATCGCCATATACCAGTACTTTGTGGCCCTGAATAGTCAGAGGTTGACATCTCGCCTTATATGCTCTCAAAATTTCCTCTTTATCTTTATGGTTCAAGTATTTAGCCACTGATTGTCTAGGCTTTTGGGGTTCCTTGTTGCGTTGTGACCTTGTCTCACCATTATCAGCAGGCATGTCTTTAGGTAGACCGATTCTATGTGCCCTTTCCACCTTGCACCTATGTGCTAGTCCTAGTGTCTTTGGTAGATCCACTTCAAAAATCACCTCAAGCTGTCCCATGGGAATTGTCTCAGGAAGACCAATGATCTTTAGGTTACTTCTTCTGGACCTATTTTCTAAGTCCTCAAGCTTTTCCAGAGCATATGTAGATTGCTTCTGAAGGATTTGCACTGTATTTTCTAGTTCCACAATCCTATCATCTGCCTCTGACTTTCTGGATTCTGCCTCCCTTAGCTGGGTCTCTTGGTTAGTCAGCCTGTTATGTATTTCTTTAGTTGAGGCTTGTACCAGCTCTGAGACTACCTGTTTAATCTGATCAGCAAGGTGATGGGCCATTTCTCTTGCTAATAGTTTGTAGTCTATTAGCATGTTGTCTGCACTTTTGTTCCCTTCTGAACTCTTCCTCCCTTCCTCTCCATGTGCGTGGGAATCCCTTTCCCTGTGTGCAGTCTCCCTCTCCTCCACTTCCTCGCACTGTGTGTGCCATATGCAGAGTGCGGAGCTGCGTCCGCCATTACTTCTTTCCCGCCCTGCTGCCAGCTGCTGCCCTCCGTGTCGGCTGCCTCTGCTCCCGGCCCCCTCCTGACATACTTGTACATTATTTTCTGTGCCTCTGGACTTGCTCTCCCGGTGAGTGCTGGAATCAATGTTGTTTGCGGCACGGAGCTAGGGTAAATACACTATCTGTCGGCGGTCTGTGCGGGAGCGTTCTTATCCACGTGCAGGCATGAGGGTGCCGGAACCGGAAGTCTAAAATCCCTCTTAAAATAACAAAGCAGGTACAAGGTCGGGATCTTGCTAATATTGTTCCCGCCGATGTGAAGGATAATTACATCAAGAAGTGGGAATTATGCCGAAAGTAGACTAAGATGGCTCCTTTACATCTGCAGTACAGTGCAATTTGCGGTAGTTCAGACAGATATCACCGCACCTGTCAGATCTACTGCATAACTGCCGACTTGCGGCACTGATCCAGCAAGCCCCATTCATTCTCTATGGGGCTTGCGGTTGGGTGCAGCAAGTGCGGTATTGCTGAATCCGGCAGATCTGGCACTTGCGGCCGCTTTTCGTGCTGCAGCAAGTGCCGGATTTGGCAGTATCGCACATGCTGCAAACAACCTCAAGCCCCATAGAGAATGAATGGGCTCAGGGGTGAACCTAGCCTCTCTGCTGCCTGAGGCGAACTGCAAAACGGCGCCCCCCCCCCCCCCCCCACCCGCTAGAAAAAATTTTTTATTGATAAAAATAAATCTGGTTCCTACAGATTTATATTTATCCTGTAAAAATGAGCAAAATAGTGGACATTTTAGTTTACTGAAACAGAAAAAAAAGATCTCCACACAAAGATGTCTGCACCATCACACGCACATACAAGAACCACACAGAAGAATCCAGAACAAGGATCATTAATGGCAATGGCGGCTTGGCACAAGCATTTAGACACATAATGACAACTGGCAGAGCCGTGGTCCTGCAGGCAGAACTGATTGCCAACCTCTGGCACACGCCTGCAAAACTCTGGACCGCTGCCTGGCACTGAATATTCAGACAAGTCGCCATGCCGCACCTTCCACACAACACAGGTAAAGACCTGCAGTCTGAGCATCAACAAGCCGCCACTGCACTAAGTTGGTAAAATGGCGCTTCTCCTCCATCCAACAGACCACACTTACTCCCGAATTGCTTAGCCAATCACAAGCGCCACACACGGGGCTGTCTTTATGTAATTAATAACAGGGTCCTTCCTATTGGGTTGAGCAAAGGATATGGGAGCAGGAAGGGGGAAGAGCACCACTGACCAACCGCTGCTCAGGAGAAAGATGGCTGGATGCCTGAATGTACCGAGGGGCAGCACTGGACCTGGTGTGTAAGGGTGGTTTCACATTTGCATTCGGAACGCAAGCGTAACAGAACGCAGCCAAACGCTGCGTTCCTATGTTTAACATGGGAACGATTCCGTTTGGATGCGCATAATTTATACGCCCTCCTCCGCCCTCCAAATGCAACATGTTGCATTTTTTGTGCGTTCACAGGTGCTTGTTTTATCAGCAAGTGCCCGCGAGTGCACAAACAATGCATGGATCTCAATGGATCCGCACTGTCCTCCGCATGGCAGCGCAGGAGAACGCTGCGGATCACATTGAAATTTCGTCGTCGGCGGCTGGGAGGTGGAGGATCTCCGCTACAGATCTCCGCCTCCCGGCCGCCGTCGAGATCACTGATTGGCTGGCCGAGCACCAAACTGATGAGAATCTCCACTGCGTTCACATCAGTATGGCAGCGTTTGCCCTGCGTTTGCATGCCCTGCGCATGCAGACACAAATGCAAATCTGAAACCAGCCTAAGTTATGGCCAATCAGTCCTGCAGCAGAGGGACAATGCATCCTGCATCATAGAAATCATAGGGCCCCATAGCAGAAGTTCTAATTGGGCACCCCCCAACAAAAGCAATATTTGGCTGGGTCACATAGGTACATCTCTCACAATATGTCAGCCTTTACAAAGTAATTTTCCTCCTACTGAAGCCCCTAGATTCCCCTTTCATTGCCCCTCTAAAGTGTGATGCCAACAAAAGTGCCCCACAAACACTGTATGATCCCCCACAGTGCATTCCTCCACATGCACAGTATGATGACCCTACTGCACCTCCTGCAACTACCCCAGTACAGCATGATCCCCAACTATGACCGCCGCCCAGCCCTCCATGTAGTAAAATGGACCTATGTACAGTATAATGGCCCCCAACACAGCCCTCAAATAGCCCTTCATAAAGTATAAAGGCTCCCTTGTAGCCTCCAAGTATTATCATGCCTCCCACAGAGCCCTCCAAATATTATAATGGCTTCCAAATAGTATAATTTGCTCCATATAATATAATACACCCCCATAGTATTCCACATAGTATACCACATATCACCATATATTATGCACCCCCATAGTCTTCTATAAAATAGAATGCACCCCCCACAGTACTCGATATAGAAAAACGCACCCCCACAGTCCTCCATATAGTATATTGCACCCCGTAGTCCTCCAAATAGCATATTGCACCCCCACAGAACTCCATAGAGAACAATTCACCCCCAGAGTACTTGATATAAAATAATGCACCCCCACACTCATCCATGTAGTATAATGCCCCCCACAGTCCTCCATATAGAATAATGCAGCCCCACAGTCCTCCATATAGAATAATCACCCCCACAGTCCACCATATAGATTAATGCACCTCCACAGTCCTCCAAATAGTATAATGCACCCCACAGTCCTCCATATAGCATAATGAACCCCCACAGTCCTCCATATAGCATAATGCACCCCCATATTGCATACTGCACTCCCATAGCTCTCCATACAGCATATTGGACCCCCATAGTCCTACATATAGTATAATGCACCCTCATAGTCCTCCATATAGTATAATGCATCCCCTATAGCCTTCCTTATAGTATAATGCACCCCCATAGTCTTCCATATAATATAATGGGCCACAATAGTTCTCCATATAGTATATTGCACCCCCATTGTCCTATATTATATTGTACATTACATAGTTTCCCATCAGTGTACTCACTAAAAAAAACTATTAAAAAAATAAAAAGTAAATACCTCTTCTCCTCAGCATCTCCTCTGCCGCTCTGCACGTCTCAGCACAGTGGCGCTAAGTGATGACATCATTGTTCCCCGCCGTGCTGAGCTGCAGAGGGGTGGACAGCGGTGGCAAGGACTTGGGAGAAGAATGCTGCCGGCAGAGGCGGTCGGGACTATAGGAGCGGCATGCTCGGGGGGGCCACCACTGGTACACACATGGCTCCGCTCCGTACACCTAGTACACACTCAGCTCCGTACACCACGTACGCCTCGTACACAAGCGGCTCTGCTCCGTACAACTCGTACACACACGGCTCTGCTCCGTACACCTCGTACACAAGCGGCTCTGCTCCATACACCTCGTACACAAGCGGCTCTGCTCCATACACCTCGTACACAAGCGGCTCTGCTCCGTACACCTCGTACACAAGCGGCTCTGCTCCATACACCTCGTACACAAGCGGCTCTGCTCCGTACACGTTGTACACATGTGGCTCTGCTCTGTACACCTCGTACACATATGACTTTGCTCTGTACACACCGTACACACGTGGCTCCGTTTCATACACACGTGGCGCCGCTTCGTACACCTCGTACACACTGGGCTCCGCTGCGAAAGCCTCGCACACACGGCTCTGCTCCGTACACCTCATACACACGCGGCTCCGCTCCGTACACCTTGTACACACTCGGCTTCGCTCCGTACGTCTCGTACACAAGCAGCTCCGCTCCGTACACCTTGTACACTCTCAGCTCCACAATGTACACACGTGGCTTCACTCTATACACCTCGTACACACACGCCTCCGCTCTGTACACCTCGTACACACGCGGCTCTGCTCCGTACACCTCATACACACTCGGCTCTGCTCCGTACACCTCGTACACACACGCCTCCGCTCTGTACACCTCGTACACACGCGGCTCTGCTCCGTGCACCTCATACACACTCGGCTCTGCTCCGTACACCTCGTACACACACGCCTCCGCTCTGTACACCTCGTACACACGCGGCTCTGCTCCGTGCACCTCATACGCACTCGGCTCTGCTCTGTACACCTCGTACACATATGACTTCGCTCTGTACACACCGTACACACGTGGCTCCGTTTCGTACACACGTGGCGCCGCTTCGTACACCTTGTACACACTGGGCTCCGCTGCGAAAGCCTCGCACACACGGCTCTGCTCCGTATGCCTCGTACACACGCGGCTCCGCTCCGTACACCTTGTACACTCTCGGCTCTGCTCCATACACCTTGTACACACTCGGCTTCGCTCCGTACATCTCGTACACACGCGGCTCCGCTCCGTACACCTTGTACACTCTCAGCTCCACAATGTACACACGTGGCTTCACTCTATACACCTCGTACACACACGCCTCCGCTCTGTACACCTCGTACACACACGGCTCTGCTCCGTACACCTCGTACACACTCTGCTCTGCTCCGTACACCTCGTACACACTCGGCTCTGCTCCGTACACCTCGTACACACTCTGCTCTGCTCTGTACACCTCGTACACACACGGCTCTGCTCCATACACCTCGTACACACTCGGCTCCGCTCCGTACACCTCGTACACACTCGGCTCTGCTCCGTACACCTCGTACACACGCGGCTCTGCTCTGTACACCTCGTACACACGCGGCTCTGCTCTGTACACCTCATACACACTCTGCTCTGCTCCGTACACCTCGTACACACACGGCTCCACTCTGTACACCTCGTACACACACGGCTCCACTCTGTACACCTCGTACACACTCGGCTCCTCTCTGTACACCTCGTACACACTCGGCTCTGCTCCGTATACCTCGTACACACTCGGTTCTGCTCTGTACACCTCGTACACACTCGGCTCTGCTCTGTACACCTCGTACACACTCGGCTCCCCTCTGTACACCTCGTACACACTCGGCTTCGCTCCGTACACCTCGTACACACTCGGCTCCACTCTGTACACCTCGTACACACTCGGCTTCGCTCCGTACACCTCGTACACACAGGGCTCCGCTCTGTACACCTCGTACACACAGGGCTCCGCTCTGTACATCTCATACACACAGGGCTCCGCTCTGTACACCTCATACACACACGATTCCGCTCCGCACACCTCGTACATACACAGCTTCACTCCATACACCTCATACACACGCACCTCCACTCTGTACACCTTGAACACTCAGCTCCACTCCATATACCTCATACATACACAGCTCTGCTACATTAATTTACACTGTAAAGCCTCAGCCCCACACATAAACTTCACCTCATCCAGCACCATGGTGGAGTCCTGGCTGCATACTGAGGAGCTGATCATGTGACCCGCCTGACTCCTCCCCTCCTTTGACATCATCACAGGTCCTGTCAGCGCGAGGCACAGTGAAGCATGAAGCCGGCTCACACAGCCGGCTCACACAGCCGGCTCACACAGCCGCACGGGGGGGGGGGGGTTTGGAGACCGCGGCCGCTGCAGCTAACACAGCTCACACTGCCACACTGGAGGGGGGGGTGTTTGGAGACCGCGGCCGCTGCCGCTGCGGCAGGAGATGCCCCGCCAGCAGCACCAGATACGCCAAGCCTGGTCGCAGCGTCGGCGGCCAGGACTGTAGGAGCGGCATCTGCAGGGGGCCGCACTACCACCAGCTCCTGAAGACGCCGCCCCATGTCTACCAGCAGAGCTCGCCGCCTGAGGCTGACACTTCATGTCGCCTCATGGATGGTGCGGCCCTGAATGGGCTTGCCGGATTGGTAGTGCAGGTCAGCTGTTACGTGGTAGTTCTGACAGATGCGGCGACATCTGCTGGATCTACCGCAAATTGCACTGTACCGCAGATGTGAAAGAAGCCTAAGACACTGACATACCTGAGACATCCGCATTCCTCTCACTCCATGCCAGTAAATGGACACCTCAGAACTGTGAAATGCAAGATTTTCGCTTTATCTTCGAACCGAAGTCCTCTTCTGGGCCCAATGTATGCATGAATGTCCAACGATCCAAACAGTAAGTGGACCTACAAAAGATATTAACACGTTAAACCAGCAAAGCAGAACGCACATATAAGTTTGCCCTACGAGAATTCCAATGTCCTAAATGTTGCATGTAGTGTGATCCCAAGCCAGCTCTCGCCACTTCTGTGGCAGCTCCAATTCCTAATGAATAAGAGGAGAACTTCAAATTGTCCAATTTTAACCTACGTAGACAATTTTGAAGGAAGGCAGAAAATTGGAAAGAATTTACTGGCTCTCCATTTCTATGTACAAATAAAGGACCTGAACCCGGAGGACGAAGAGACAACTAATATTTCAAGTTTGCGAAAGGACATAAAGGTGACGAAGTTGGTCTGTTTTGGACCGCCGAATGAACAATACGACAGCTGAATCAAGGACCGTGACATCGACAATTCGCAAACCAGAGGTTCTGAGCTTGCTGTAACATACCAATTCGCCAATCCGGAGAGCACTGAAGAATGCTGTAATAAAGCAAGAACAAAATAAAGAAACTTTGTAGTTATTAAAAGCAAACATCATTTAATGTATCCCACAACTTCTGTGACATATCCAAAGAAATAGGCTGGTGAGAGTCCGATGTATAGTGCAATTTTCCTTCCAAAAATTGTCGAACTGGGAAAAAGCTTGTTATTGACACCCCTCCAAACAGCTGAAGAAAAAAAAAAAAAAAAAAAACACCATACAGCGATTTGGCCAACCCCGAATTACTCAAACCTCTCCCAGCTAACATATCACAGAAAAGCAAAGCGCAGTCTAAATGTTTGTTTACAATAGAAAAATTCCTGGAGGTGCAGAAATTACACCAGTCCTGCCATGTGGCTGTGTAAGCCGCCAACTTAAAGGTGCAAGTGAGTTCCTTACATAGGTGTGCACTAGTCAAAAGGCACCGTGCATAAACTGGAAGGGCAAGATACACCTTCTTGTACCGCAGCCGGAAAGGAAGCCCAAAAGTCTGACCATTGCTAATGGGAAAGTAAAATTGCTGAAATGTTGGTCAACTCTGCAGCATATACAGCTTTCAGCCATATGTTCAATTTTAAACACGTAACAATGAGGTGACGTATAATTCTGTTGAAGGGATCATCCTTGGATGTAAGGGTGTTGATAGCCATGACCGTATACTGAGAATTAAAGTGCAGTAAAATGCGCTTATTCTATAAACGCTTACCCCAAATCTCGAACAAGACGAAGACAGAAAAAAATCTCCTGCAAGACCCTATTTTTGCAAAAGCCAGATTGAAAAAAAGCCTACTGGCCAAGGAGATAAAACACCACTCAATGACAAAAAGTACCGTAACCCAAAACCCGTTGAATTATCCACATGCAAAAACAAACCAAGGGATTTCGCAGACGAAAAACTACCCTGGAAGCAACAAACACCGTTAAACTTGCTTAAAGGCTCAAACCATACTGCCACGTCTTCCTTCAAAAACTTAGTGACCCGTATGTGGGATCCTGAAGACATCACGCCTATAGTAGCATCATACAAATAGCACAAAGAAAGGTGGAGCATAGGCATAATCTGCAGAGCAAAATTCAAGCTCCCTAAAAGGGACTGAAATTCTTTTAACGTTGCCTTGTCCTATGACGGCATAGCGTATACTATTCTTTTTAGCTTGTAAATTTTTTCAACCGACAAACTGAATTCCATCCTGGACGAAGCAATCGTAATTCCCAAAAACTCCAACCTGTGACACGCGTTAACCGTATTTTCTACTGCAAGTGGTACCCCAAAATATTCCATTAACTTGATAAAACAAGAGAGCAGCAAATGGCATGCATCCAAATCTCCCTCCCTGACCTATAAACAAAAAATCATTGTGTAGTGTAACACCACCACCAGCAAACCCAAACTCACTGTCCACGCTAAAAACATTGAAAGTGCTTCAAAATAAAAACAAGATAATGAAAAACCCATTGGTAAGCAGCGATCCAAATAACACGACCCGCCAAAATAAAAACCAAGGGAACTGAAACTAGATGACTGCACAGGCAGCAGATGAAAGGCCGACCTGATGAGTAATTCAACCGTACAATCAAACAAACTATATTTAGCTGAGGCAAAGGACGTATCCACTTCATAATTCAGGGAGCTGCCCATTGGAAATGACAAATGGTGGATATAATCGAAAATACCCAGGATCTTTCTTGGGGACATCCCCCAATGGAGAGACCCTAAAGTCAGCAAATGGGGGGGAGAAGAAAGCAGGCTAGCAATAAGCCGAGCTGCAACTCTTTCGCTATGGGTGGGGCAAAATTGAAGCTAAGTTCCTAACCACCCTACAGCCTCGTCTATAAACATTGGGTGCAAAAAACCTGTAAGGAAAACCATCAATTCAAAGTCAGCTCTGCAGCGGCCCTTCCGCGTTTGTAAGAGGCTATTTTTAAAATTTTGCACTAGCATGCCACACGTGGTGCCATTGTGCTGAAGACTGTCAGATGGCAGTGTGCACATGCAACGTCCGTGGTGCCCTTGTGCTGAAGACTGTCAGATGGCGTGCAGTGTGGGACCAATGGCACACATCCTCATGATGCCATTGTGCTGAAGACTGTCAGATGTCAGTGTCTACATGCACCACCTGTGGTGCCGTTAGGCTGAAGACTGTCAGATGTCAGTGTCTGCATGCACCGCCGGTGTGCCCTTGTGCTGAAGACTGTCAGATGTCAGTATCCACATGCACCACCCATGGTGCCATTGTGCTGCAGACTGTCAGATGTCAGTGTCCGCATGCACCGCCCATGCTGCCATTGTCATGAGACTGTCAGATGTCAATGCGCACATTCGTTGTCCATAGCACCATTGTACTGATGGCTGTCAGATGTCAGTGTGTGCATGCAAAGCACATGGCGCCATTGAGCTGAAGATTATTATAATATTATATGCTTGGCTCACTATATTTTGTGGGTGCACAGAAGGCGAAAGACATGTAATAGAGTATATTAGTTCTGGCACACCAAAAGAAAAAAATGTAGGCTGACAAGTAGAATCTTGCTGAATGTGTCTTTTTTATTAGATTGTCTCTTTTCACACTTTAAATGTCAAAAGATAACAACTGAATTACAGAACGTTTTCAGCCCAATGGGCTTTCTTCAGTGTATTTCACTGTGACAATATTTACCGTACATGGTAAGAAATAAGAAATTGACAATTGTCATAACACATGATATGGAACATAAATCAAATCACTTGTTATCTGTTGAAACACTTTGTCTCATTCTACATGGGGTATAATACGATTTGTTTACAAAAACAAAGTATAGTGGAAGTCTAAAATGACTTCGATGAGACTAATGAAGCTGAAGAAAATTAATATATTTAATATATGATCTACCTTAGAATAAAGAAAGGAAGAGCAGGCTGTCTGCTCAAAGTTGATTGACCTGGTAGTGTGGTTTTCTGTAATAAAACGTTAAGGAATAAAATACCGGTCAAATTCTATATTTTAAGAAGTTTCAAGGAGACACAGAAAAGAAACAAAGAAGAGGCTGTTAGGTTGACTAGAATAAACGTGATTGGCAGGAGTGGAAGGTGACTGGAGAATGTATCCAGGTATATTACCTCAGATGTCAATGTGCTCATGCACCGCCCATAGCACCATTGTAC
This sequence comes from Allobates femoralis, assembly GCA_033576535.1. Classification (NCBI taxonomy): domain Eukaryota; kingdom Metazoa; phylum Chordata; class Amphibia; order Anura; family Aromobatidae; genus Allobates; species Allobates femoralis. The sequence goes on from JARQOC010000006.1 coordinate 107,707,598, forward strand.
TGACAACTGTAGATGTCAATGTTCCCATGCACTGCCCATGGCACCATTGTATTGACAACTGTGGATGTCAATGTGCTCGTGCACTGCCCATGGCACCATTGTATTGATAACTGTGGATGTCAATGTACTCATGCACTGCCCATGGCACCATTGTACTGACAACTGTAGATGTCAATGTGTTCATGCACCGCACATGGCACCATTGTACTGATGACTGTAGATGCCAATGTGCTCATGCACCGTCTATGGCACCATTGTAATGACAACTGTAGATGTCAATGTGCTCATGCACCGCCCATGGCACCATTGTGCTGAAGAATGTTGGATGTCAGTGTCTTCATGCACCGTCCATGGCACCATTGTACTGATGACTGTAGATGCCAATGTTGCTGAATGAATGTTGGATGACAGTGTCCTTATGCCCCGTCCCTGGCACTTTTTTGTTAAAGACCATCAAATGTCACTGGAATAATTTTAAAGACCTCTGCAAAATTTAATGGGGCATTTGATTGGTTGTCGTGAGTAACTACACCACTTTTCCTGCAGAGAATTAGCTAATAATCTATGCTATGTAGAATTTACCCCCATAATGAGGTGGCTTCGATATATTACTGTCCAAAAAGAATAGAAAATAAACCGGGCACTACTGCCTCATTCCAGGGAAAGCAAAGTCTGCTGCTTCAACACTATAGTTATAATGGGTGTCACTAAGGGTCTTTTCACCCCTGACACCGTTGTACCTATATTTTGTTCTACTCTCATGAGAATCATTGGCAACATGGTATTAAGTTATATCAAACATCATTGAGCCTTTATGTACAAGGTTATTTTAGTACTTGCTTTTATACCTCTTCTAGTAAAAAGGCCCGATGCAATTGCATCGGGAGAGCGGTGAAATGAATTGTGTGTATACAGGCGGGTCTGTGGGTAGCAGAGTATACAGACGGCTCTGAGGGCAGCAGATGATACAGGTGGCTCTGTGGGTAGCAGAGTATACAGGCGGTCTGTGGGTAGCAGAGTATACAGGCGGCTCTGTGGGTAGCAGAGTATACAGGCGGCTCTGTGGGTAGCAGAGTATACAGGGGGCTCTGTGGGTAGCAGAGTATACAGGCGGGTCTGTGGGTAGCAGAGTATACAGGCAGCTTTGTGGGTAGCAAAGTATACAGGCGGCTCTGTGGGCAGCAGAGTATACAGGCGGCTGTGTGGGTAGCAGAGTATACAGGCGGCTGTGTGGGTACCAGGTATACAGGCGGCTGTGTGGGTAGCAGAGTATACAGGCGGCTCTGTGTGGTAGCAGAGTATATGGCAGGCTGAGGGGTGAGGAGAGCAGAGGTGGAGGGGTGAGGAGAGGTAGGCTGGAGGGGTGAGGAGAGGTAGGCTGGAGGGGTGAGGAGAGTGAGGCTGGAGGGGTGAGGAGAGGTCGGCTGGAGGGGTGAGGAAAGCAGAGGGTGAGGAGAGCAGAGGATGGAGGGTGAGGAGAGCAGAGGATGGAGGGGTGAGGAGAGAGAGGCTGGAGGGGTGAGGAGAGGTTAGGCTGGAGGGTGAGGAGAGGTGAGGTGGAGGGTGAGGAGAGGTCCGGCTGGAGGGGTGAGGAAAGCAGAGGGGTGAGGAGAGCAGAGGATGGAGGGGTGAGGAGAGCAGAGGATGGAGGGGTGAGGAGAGCACGGCTGGAGGGGTGAGGAGAGGTCCGGCTGGAGGGGTGAGGAGAGGTCCGGCTGGAGGGGTGAGGAGAGGTCCGGCTGGAGGGGTGAGGAGAGGTCCGGCTGGAGGGGTGAGGAGAGATGCGGCTGGAGGGGTGAGGAGAGATGCGGCTGGAGCGGCGACATCACCGCTCGGCGGCAGGAGGTGGGTGCGTGTTGGGGGTGATGGCAGCCCCAGTCACACGGCATTGTCCATTGTGGCGGGGTGGGGACTGCAGAGAGGGATCAGTCCTTCTCCTCAGGTCAGACATGTGACCTGAGGGGAAGGAGCGGACTGGGCGTTCTGTGGTAAACAGAGGACGGCCATCCGATTGGTCTAGGACGCCGAGTCCTGGGCAATGGGATGGGCGTCCTGTGTTTACAACACAGCGCCCAATCCGCTTGCAGGGGCGGCGGGCAATGGGAGTGAGCGGGGCGTGTTAGGCTTTGCAGCCTGACACAGCCCGCTCACTCCCATTGGCCGCCGGCGCCGACAGGACGACGTCACTGGCTCCCGGCACCCGGCCACAGCCCGTACACCGCTACTCCAGCAGCAGACGGAGGCCACAGCAGTGGGAGAGCGGCGAGGGGCGGAAGCCACCGCCAGCATCCGGGCAGCGTAGACCTCGCGGAGGGAGCGGGGGATGACGCGCTGGCGGCGGGGCCGACGGCGGTTGGCAGGATGGCGGGGTGTGAGCTAGTGCGGCTGCGGCAAAGGATTTTTGGATTGGGCTAGAGTGGGCGAATCCCAAACTCCCGATGATATAAGTAGATATGTGTATAAACTGTATATCTATATCTATCTATATATGTGTATATACTGTATATCTACACTTATCTATATATGTGTATATACTGTATATTTATATGTTGTATATATATATATATAGTGTATATACTGTATATCTATCTGTGTGTATATACTGTATATGTATATATGTGTATATACTGTATAACTATATCTGTGTATATACTGTATATCTATATCTATATGTGGGTGTATAGTGTATGTCTATGTATATGTGTACATACTGTATCTATGTATGTGTGTAATAGAGTATATCGATATGTGTATATACTGTATATGTATCTATATGTGGGTATATACTGTATATCTATTGATATGTGTATATACGGTATATCTATCTATATATGTGTATATACTGTATATTTATCTATATGTGTGTATATACTGTATATTTACATCTATAATGTGTATATATTGTATATGTATCTGTTGTATATCCTGTATATCTATATCTATGTATATATACTGTATACTGTATGTATATGTGTGTATATACAGTATATCAACATCTATCTATATATGTGTATATACTGTATGTCTATAGATTCAAGATTCAAGATTCAAGATTCAAAGAAGCTTTATTGGCAGGACCAAATACATCTCAGTTTTGCCAAAGCAATTGTATAAAGGGAATAGAGATAGGGACTATATATGTGTACATACGATATATGTATGTATATGTGTGTATATAGTGTATATCTACATGTATGTATGTGTATATACTGTATATGTATATATATCTGTGTGCATATACTGTGTATCTATATGTGTGTATAGAGTGTGTATATACTGTATATCTATGTGTATGTGTATATAGTGTATATCTATATCTATCTGTGCGTATGTACTGTATATCTATGTGTATGTGTATATACTGTATATACTATATCTGTGTGTATATACTGTATATGTATATATATCTAGCAGTGTGTATATACTGTATATCTATATATATTTTTGTGTATATACTGTATATCTATATGTGTGTATATTGTGTATATCGATATATGTGTAAATATTGTATATCTATGTGTGTGTATATACTGTATATGGATCAGTGTATATACTGTATATCTATATATATATACATATGTGTATATACTTATATGTATATGTGTATATACTGATATTAATCTGGGTATATACTGTATATCTATATCTATGTATATATGTGTATATAGTGTATATGTGTGTAATACGGTATAGCGATATCTATATATGTGTATATATTGTATATCTATTATAAGATATATGATATATATGTGTATATATGTTATCAATATGTATTGTATATATGTATAGTGTTATATGTGTATATACAGTATGATGTATATATATATATATATATAGATGTGTGTGTGTATACAGGGCCGTATTTGCAGTTCCTGCCGCCCTAGGCACTGTTAGCGATGGCGCCCCCCCCCCCGTCATGGACCTCCCTGTCGCGGCCCCGCCCCCACATCCCCCGTCTCCCCAAATTTCATGTAGCTTCTCCCCCCATACTTGCAGCTTCTCCCCCACATTCGATGTAGCACATATACAAGATTTGTAGGTTTGTCCAACCACACTACAGAGACATACTGATAGAATGTTTACATTGTGAGCCCCAATGGGGACAGTGTTGATGATGTATGTAAAGTGCTGTGGCGTTCATAGTGTAATATAAGTGCAAAGATATTATTCTTACTATTATGTCACAATACCGAGATCTGAGGATCTTCTATTTCGAGGTCAGGGGCTCTCTGATGCCATGACGCTTCCTGTCTCGCTTTCTTCCCCTTGATCCTGTAGTGCGGTGGACAAGAGGGCATTAACTGGTTAACAACATGAAGTATGGTGTGTGTACTAAATGAGCCATAAACCTTCCTCATACCATGTCCAGCAGACATTATAGGACTACATGCGTGATCTTATATTGCACTCTGACCAATGTTATTCGATGTCTGAGAGCAGATTATCAAGTGTCAGACGATTTTTTCTCAGCCAGATTCTGGATGAGAAAAAGGTTGCAACATTCTGCGACTGTCTGCGATTCATGCGGTGAGACTCACCAATGCAAGTCTACAGGTCCGACAAAATCACATACCGCACACTGACAGCACACGGACCATCCAAGAGGCATCAGTTTTTTTCACGGATACATTATCATTTTGGAGCTCAGAACACTGTAAAATGTTCCTGTAAATGATTCTACACTAATAGCTGCTGAGGAAAAAAACAGACTGCCCACTGATGTGATATGAGAATCTGAGAAAAATGTCAGATACTCGCATAGCAGTTGCATACCAAACGGAGCAAAAAACAGATGACTGTACCCAATTTATTATATATTTTAGGAGTCGGAGTTGGCCCATTTTCTACTGACTCCAACTCCACCAAAACAGCACAGAGGGATACACCGAGGCCCAGAGTAACCCCTCCACTGCCAGGTACCACAGAGGGGTACACTGAGCCCCAGAGTAACCCCACCACTGCCAGGTACATGACACAGAGGGGTACACCAACTTAGCACATCCCAGCCCCCCCATCTCCCATGCACATCCCAGCACCCCTGTCTCCCATGCACATCCCAGCACCACACCCTGCCTGCCATGCACATCCCAGCACCACCCGCAATCTCCCATGCACATCCCAGCACTACCCGCAATCTCCCATGCACATCCCTGCACCACCTGCCATCTCCCATGTACATCCCAGAACCACCCGCCATCTCCCATGCACATCCTAGCACTCCCCCTGCCATGCACACATCCTAGCACCGCCGTCTCCCATGCACATCCATCCCAGCACCCTTTGTCTCCCATGCACATCCCAACACCCCCTATCTACCATGCACATTACAACACCCCCGTCTTCCATGCACATCCATCCCAGCACCCCCCCGTCTCCCATGCACATCCATCCCAGCATCCCCTGTGTCCCATCCACATCCCAGCACTCCCCCTGCCATGCACAGATATCCCAGCATTCCCCTGTCTCCCATGCACATCCAACCATCCCAGCACCCTTCATCTCCCATGCACATCCCAGCACTCCCCCTGCCATGCACATCCCAGCACTCCCCCTGCCATGCACATCCAAGCACTCCCCACGTCCCCCATGCACATCCGATCCCAGCACCTTATCTCCCATCCACAACCTTCCCTGCAACCCGTCCTCTGCCTGCCATGCACATCCCAGCATCCCTCCCGCCATGCACATCCATCCCAGCACCCCCCTGCCTGCCATGCACATCCCATCACCCCCTCTGCCTGCCATGCACATCCCATCATTCCCCCTGCCTGATATGCACATCCCATCACTCCCCCCTGCCAGCCATGCACATCCTATCACTCCCCCCTGCCAGCCATGCACATCCCATCACCCCCCCTGCCTGCCATGCATATTCTATCACCCCCCATGCACTGTGATGCACATCCCAGCACTCCCCTGGGCCCTGCCATGTGCATCTCACAGTGCACCTCACAGTGCACACAGGGCCCAGGGATTGCATCCCTGCAGGGCCGCACTGTGCACATCATCCCTGGACCCTGCCTCACTTGCCTGTGCTGCACTGTGCACAGCACAGCAGCACAGACATCCACATACCCCGCCGATGCGATGACCTGCCTGGTCCTCCGCGGTCCTCCTCTCAGCAATTCTTCCCTTGCTCCAGCGCTGACAGAGAGCCCCCTGGAGACAGGCCGCCCGACCACCTGCTCCTAGGGCCACACGTCAGCCCCCTCCTGACTGGGAGCGCTGTTTCCATGGTGACTGTAGTAATGGCGCCTCCACCGGTGTCTCCACTATAATCGGATGAGGCCGCGCTGACAGTGCAGGACCTTCCTGAGCTGAGAGCCCCGCAGGCCGCAGCAGCCGGAAGACTGAGGTGGGTGGGCGGCAGACGGAGGTGGGCGGAGCCTATCCCTCCCATCCCGGACCAAAGGAAAAAATAAAAAATAAAAAAAAATTTAAAAACCTTGCTCAGATGCCGCCCTAGCCGCATTCTGGCGCCCTAGGCACGTGCCTACGGGTGCCTAGTGGTAAATACGGCCCTGTGTGTATATACTATAAGAAAATCCATCACTTAACAGTGATTGTCTGCACCCATAGTTACCATGGGGAAACAAAGCATCCTCATATATATCATTGATTCACCAGGAAAAAGAGGATTTAATTGCATATATTTTTATTTATTCATGAGATGGACTTACAACAGGATAAACACATACAGGACACAAAACATTGCACAGCCCCGGACTCTCACATAATCATTTAGGTCATATACTTTATAGCCAGCACATAATTTATTGCACAACCCGAAGTCTCAGCAGTAAAACCACCTATCACAACAAGTGACAGCCTAAATCAAGGGTATATACAAGTGTATAGTGGTTGAGAGGACCAGGAAAAGTGCAAAGTAAAAGTGCAGATGCATTCATTACCTGCCTAGAGAGGAGACCGGGACCGCTGTGGGATGGACCCCAACAGCCGTTTCGCAGGCTACACTGCCTGCTTCTTCGGGGGGGAGTGTAACGACCCGTGCCTGCAGGTCTCATTATATACACTACCACACCAGGCATCATTACAGTGGAGCCGAGGCAGTAGGCGGAGCTACAACCCGACATCCTGGCAGCGTTCTCACCTCACATCCTGCTGACGTGTATGTGTAAACACGCAGCAGGGGAGCGTGGCGTTGCCATGGAAATCAGGGAGCTTCCGCAAACAAGCCCATGCCGCTGCAAATATGGGACGCGTCACCATAGCAGCGGTGGGGAAGCAGAGGCTTATCACTGTAAGATGCAGGAGCTGCTAAAGTCTGTGGACATAACCTTCCACATGAGAAACAAAGAAAGGAGAAAAGACAGGAAAACAAATGTAAGCTGGCATGTCATACAATTATATCCCACCCAACTAATCCCAATCCCCTTCCACATTAGTCATATTTATGGATAAGGCCACAGACGAAAAACAGCTCCATGATACATTATAGCTCAAGGTGGTAGCGTCGACCAATGGCAAAAGATCATCCATCCAGAGAAGCGGATAAGGGTGAAAACACACAGATCTATAAAAATATATAAAAAAGAACAAGAGTTAAAATCAGATCACATCATCTTTTTATATTATCAGAGGAATGGTGAGAAACTCACTGTCTCATTGAGACCCACCGGTGCCAGAGAACCAAGTGGTGATAATCCACTTGGTCTCGCACTGGGCCAATCGCTTCCTTAAATCTCCCCCCCTAATCCCCCCATGGATGACGTCAATCCCCAGAAAGGAGAGGAAACGTGGGTCACAGCGATGATGTTCCCTAAAGTGCCGTGGTAAAGTTTTAAGACCAGCCACATCCTCAGCTCCTACCTTCGCTGCATCACATATATCACGGCAGTGCTCCCTAACTCTTACACGGAGCTCTCGGGATGTGAGTCCAACATATATGCGAGGACAACTACATTTAGCGTAATAGACCACATATGTGGTACTACACGATATGTAGTCCCTGATCATATATATTTTAGTTTTGTCAGCTGATTCAAACGTATGTCCTCGCAGTATATTGGCACACGCCGCACATCGACCGCATGGGAAGCATCCCTGTCGTGGCCCTCTTGATCCAAATAAAAATGGCACCTTAGGGACATAATGGCTGTGGACCAATAGATCACGTAAATTCCTACAACGCCGGGGTGTCATGGGAGGGTATTCCGGTAGGCAGTGTCTAAGGACACTATCAGAGCGAAGTACTGCCCAGTGTTTCGACAAAATGGACCTCATCCTTCTCAAGTCCTGGTTATAGGTAGAAATGAATCTAACCACTCCCTCCTCTTTACCCTTACCTGACCCTCCAGACCCACTGTGGGCCAGCAGTTGTGTACGAGAGACACTTTTGGCCCTATTATAACCAGCCTTGATAGATCTTTTGCTATACCCTCTCTCCTCGAATCTAGTCCTAAGTTCACCAGCCCGCTCCTCAAAGGAAGCTTCTGTAGAGCAGATCCTCTTCGTCCTTAGGAACTGACCGACAGGGATAGCCCTGATTGTTGCCCGGTCGTGGGAAGAGGAGGCATGCAGGAGGGAGTTGACGGCCGTTGCTTTCCTAAAGAGATCAGACTGTAGATTCTCATCAACACTCAGTCTGATATCCAGGAAGTCAACAGTCGACTGACTATAAATGTATGTCAATCTGATATTGATATCATTGGCGTTCAACTCCCCCATGAATGCCTCCAATTGCTCCACCATGCCGGTCCAAAAGAAAAGTAAATCATCGATATATCTGATCCAGCACTGCACATGGGACACGGCCCCCACCCCCTCGCCGCCAAACAACTCCCTCTCCCAAAGGCCAAGGAAGAGGTTGGCGTACGAGGGGGCGCAGGCCGCCCCCATGGCAGTGCCCTGGGTCTGTAGATAATACCGATCCTTAAAAACAAAAAAATTATGGGTCAGCACGAATTGGAGCAATTCCATCACGAGCTCGCGCAAGCCGGGATCCCTGTCGGTCATCCCCAAGAAGAAGCAGACCGCTGACAAACCATCCCGGTGTCTGATGCTGGTATACAGAGATTCTACATCTGCTGTAACCAAAAGGGTACCCTGATCCACAGAGACCCCATCCACCCTCCTAAGGACGTCCGTAGTGTCTCGGACATACGACGGCAGGGTCCCCACTAGAGGTTTAAGATAGAAATCTATAAACCTGCATAGTGGTTCACTCATGCCGTCTATGACGGACACTATGGGACGTCCCGGAGGGCTAATAGGGTCCTTGTGGATCTTAGGGAGGAGGTAAAAAGTAGGAATTTTGGAATTTACATTAAATAATCCATCAAAGATTTTCTTAGTAATAGTACCATCCTCCAGGGCCCTTTCCAGGATTGGTTGTAGTTCGGCTAGGAACTTATTCAAAGGACTAGATTCGAGGCGAGCATAGGTAGTTCTATCTCGTAGCTGTCGGTACGCCTCCCTCTCATATCCCTCACATGTCCATATCACCACATTTCCCCCCTTGTCAGCAGCTTTTATCACAACATCATCCCAAGTTTGTATCTCTTTTAAGGCTTGTCTATGTTGAGGTGTGAGATTATCAAATCTACGTCCTTGTTTTATTGTTTTGAAATCCTCCGCTACGAGTTTCGTGAATATCTCAATAGCGGGGCATACTGACAAGGGGGGAAACTTTTTTGATCTTGGACATATGCCGGGAGGGAACATACCTTCAGCCATTCCAGTATTATCTTCCGCCAGGTCTTTAAGTGCCTCCAGTGTCTCTCTTTCTTGTGTGTTGGGTAGCTGTAAATCCAAGTGGCCCCTGCTGTGGAATCTCTTCAACAACAACTTTCTTGAAAATAGATTGAGGTCCTTTATGGCTGTGAAGAAATTGAATACGTCAGTAGGTGCAAAGTTAAGACCCCTCAGGAGGACCTCCCGTTGTGATTCTGTCAGAACATGTTCTGACAGATTAATTACCTCAAGGGTTTTTTTTGTTTGTTTGGAGCCAGATGGAACTTTCTTGTGATTTTGTTTATTCTTAGCCCTGGTACTGATGCCATCGCTTCCCCCGGGCTCGGAATGGGATTCCTCAGAGGAGACAAGAGATACCACAGAGGGAGTTCTAGACGGTGGGGCTGATCCACCCCCGTCCGGGGCTGGTGTACTTGGCTTCCCCCCAACCGTCGTCTTCCATTTATAAACCCTGTTGAGTTTTAAATCATTCAAATCCCTCTGAAATTTTTTTTTTTTTTGTATTTAATATCCTTTGTCTCCTTATCCCACTTTTTAACCTGGGAACTAATGTCATCCTCCAATTTTTCAGGGCTTCAGCAGATAAATCCTCAGATATCTGCTTCTGCAGATTTTCCATATCTGACTCCAAATTCTTCAATACACCTTCACTGTGTTCAAACAATAACAACAGGAACCCATTGGAGCAAGTGTCAGCTATTTGTTCCCAATCACTCTTAAACTGCTCGTCCACAATAGGAAAGGAAGGGAAGACCTGCACCCGTAGTCCCCTAGGGATGAGGCCCTTTTGCAGATACATGTCAAGGTAGGTGTGGTTCCACCATATCCTCTGCCTCTTCTTTAAAAGATTTTTATATTTTAAAATTTTCTCCTGAGTGGTGTGGTCAACACCCTCACCCACAGCAATGTTTGTCTCCTTGAGAGTGTCCTTAATCTGTCAGCCACGCACGGTCACGTGACCTGAAGTCCATGTTAGCTGATGGCAAAACTGTGAAAGACACAGAAACAATTATTATAAGAAAATCCATCACTTAACAGTGATTGTCTGCACCCATAGTTACCATGGGGAAACAAAGCATCCTCATATATATCATTGGTTCACCAGGAAAAGAGGATTTAATTGCATATATTTTTTATTTATTCATGAGATGGACTTACAACAGGATAAACACATACAGGACACAAAACATTGCACAGACTTAGCAGCTCCTGCATCTTACAGTGATAAGCCTCTGCTTCCCCACCGCTGCTATGGTGACGCGTCCCATATTTGCAGCGGCATGGGCTTGTTTGCGGAAGCTCCCTGATTTCCATGGCAACGCCACGCTCCCCTGCTGCGTGTTTACACATACACGTCAGCAGGATGTGAGGTGAGAACGCTGCCAGGATGTCGGGTTGTAGCTCCGCCTACTGCCTCGGCTCCACTGTAATGATGCCTGGTGTGGTAGTGTATATAATGAGACCTGCAGGCACGGGTCGTTACACTCCCCCCCGAAGAAGCAGGCAGTGTAGCCTGCGAAACGGCTGTTGGGGTCCATCCCACAGCGGTCCCGGTCTCCTCTCTAGGCAGGTAATGAATGCATCTGCACTTTTACTTTGCACTTTTCCTGGTCCTCTCAACCACTATACACTTGTATATACCCTTGATTTAGGCTGTCACTTGTTGTGATAGGTGGTTTTACTGCTGAGACTTCGGGTTGTGCAATAAATTATGTGCTGGCTATAAAGTATATGACCTAAATGATTATGTGAGAGTCCGGGGCTGTGCAATGTTTTGTGTCCTGTATGTGTTTATCCTGTTGTAAGTCCATCTCATGAATAAATAAAAATATATGCAATTAAATCCTCTTTTTCCTGGTGAATCTGTGTGTATATACTGTCTATCTATGTAGATATGTGTATATACTGTATATCTATGTATATATGTGTATATACTGTATATGTATGTATGTGTATATACTGTATATCTATGTATATATGTGTATATAGTGTATATGTATATATGTGTATATACTGTATATGTAGATAGATTTATATATGTGTATATACTCTATATCTATATGTCTGTGTGTTTATATAGTGTATATGTATGTGTGTATAGAGTGTATGTATGTATATGTGTATGTTGTCCTCCTCCGTCCTCCTGTGTCTCCGGGGCTTTTTCTCTCCCTGTGCTGTCTCTGTTCCTGGGTCTCCTCTCTCCCTCTCTGTGAGGTGCTGTGTGTGGGGGTTGTTTTACCTGAGGTGCAGGGTGCAGGGCCGGGTCTCCTCTGTCCCTCAGAGCTGCTGTGCCTGGGGGTTGTTTTCCCGGAGGTGCAGGGTGCGGGTCTCCTCTCTCAGCTGCTGTGTTTGGGGGTTGGTGTCCCGGAGGTGCAGGGTGCGTGGCTCCTCTCCCTCTCTCTCTCCCCGGGTCTCCTGTCTGTGTCTGTGGAGGTTGTTGTCCCGGAGGTGCAGTGCGGCTACAACGCCCGAATCCCAAACTCCCGATTATATAAGTAGATTTGACTCCTGTGTAAATATATACAGGAGCCCGGCACTTGCCATGCCGCCTTTTGATCAATATAGCTTCGCTCCATTATGTTAGCCGCAACAGCAGCAGGTCAGATTTGACTACTAAGAGTAAACGAGCAAGGGCGCATGCGCTCCACAACATTCCCGGGGCTGGAATATATGAGCTGCTGCAGTAATGTTTTTCCTTGCGGAGATAACGAAATGTGTATGTATCTATGTTTTAATGTTGTGCCTGTCACATTGTAGTACATTGTTTGTGTTTTTAATTGCACTGTATTAATTGAAGGCGTTGACGATTTGAGACATTCCCCTATGTAAGAGGGAAATGACGTCAGACGCCAATGGACCCGTTGAAGCAGTGGTAACCGCGAAATGGCTTGCCGTCGTCCACCGACCCCACGATCCCTCTCCCCGCAGCCAGTCTTGGACTAAGGATGTCACATGACTGAAATTAAATAAAGGAGATCTTGCTGCAACTTCTAAATGGTGAGTGCCACCTGCTTTCTTTCTTCAAATGAATTGTTCTATATGTTTCTGGCGTGCACCCCAGCAGCTAAAGGGAGTTTTTTAGTGTTGAAGCAGCAGACTTTGCTTTCCCTAGAATGAGGCAGTAGTGCCCAGTTTATTTTCTATTCTTTTTGGACTGTAACTTGTTTTTCATTAACCGAAGAGCACACTGAGAGGGAAGTCACCCTAAATATGGAACCCAATAGAGATACCCGTGGTTCCATTACCCCTGATAATTTCCAAAAAAGTCTACTAGCAGGGAGACAGGAGGCGGAGTCATTTTTCGATGACTGCAATGTTTCTGACACAACTCCAAAGCTTGGATCAGCGTGTACACATCGTTGCAGAAAAAGAAACAAGACTATTTATTATACTGTACTGAAAAGCAATGTAGGATGCAACATAGTCCCCAGGGGGCTGAGAATAATTAAACCAGTGTCTTTCTCTAAAAATGACTCTGAATTTATAAAAGAATGGGAAAAGATTCAAACCAGTTGTTCAGAACAATTATTCAAGTTTGTGTTAAAGCAAAATGAAAAAGAATTAGATAATATAACATCTCAACTGGTAAAACTGAGAAACGAACTGGAGTCAAAACACATGAATAAACAAGAATGGACACGATTCTTGAGTAAACTTGATGAGAAACTAATCCCATTACAAAAAGATATTAAAGCAAAAAAAGAAAGAGAAATTTATTAGAGATAAAGAAGACTATGCAAGTGGGATCGTGTTTAGTTGGAATTTTAAACTTGGCACGACACCAAAAAAGAAAAAGAAGAACCAGACCCCAAATCCTACGACTCCAAAAACACCAAAGTTTCCTAAATCACCATCAATGCCTAAGAAGACTAAAAAAAAAAACTACGAAAATTACATACATCAGCGACCCCGAGACAGAGAACGAATTGAGCAGCATGGAAGAACCTCCCCTAAAAGAAGTTCCAGCATGGGGAATCTGGCCCCTTTAGGAGGAGGATCAGAAGAGGAAGAGGCAGGAATAAGCGGAACCCTGAAGGGGAAACACAAGATTGTTACATGGAGAAACTAGCTGAGGATTTAAAAGAACCAGTCCAAATTTTCAATTTGACAGACAAGACTCTGACGACAGCTATGGGGAATCAGTCTTGAAAAATGGACTAAACTTCTGCATTGAAGATCCTTTTGACTTTACAGAGTTTAGGGCAGATTTGTTTAAAAGTATTAGAAAAATTCATTTATTTAAACAATTTGCTAATCAAAAAAACTAAACTAAACCTGAAATTTCCGGCACCAGCACAAACAAACAGGTCTGTGTGGGGTCCCTTGGCTTTTTCAGCAATGCCCCGTCCCTTAGTGAAGTCAGAGACGATGCATTATCTCTTCTGGAAATGAGTTTGTAGATCTTGAAAATCCTGACCAAAAATCACAGATTTTTTTTGGAGGAGTAAAATCAACCTACGGTATTTACCACCAGTATCCCCAGGGAATAATATTGACCTTTTTGAGGAACTCGTATGTAGAGATATTGAGTCTTTAAAATATCCCACACCAAATAGGAATTTAACAAGTGCTGAATTGGAAGCGATTAAGACAATAAATATTTGGGATGATATTTTGGTAAAAAAGGCCGATAAAAGTAGAGGAGTAGTGTTATTGTATAAAAATTACTACATAATTGAGGCTAATAGACAACTGGGTGAGCATGGTACTTATCTGATGCTTCAAAAAGACCCCACTAATGAATTTAAAATAAATTTTAAAAGTTTGCTGAGGAAACTTGTAAATAATGGTACACTAACAGAAAAATCTGTCGAAAAATTGTTTCAGGAATATCCTATAAGAGCACATTGGTATAATTTACCCAAAGTGCACAAATGTCTCGAAAAGCCGCCTGGACGACCCAAAGTAGCCGGCATAGCGTCATTGACAGAACCTTTAAGTCAATTTGTTGACTGGCTACACAGACCTCTCCTAAAAAAAGTACCAGCATACGTGAAGGATACAAATGATTTTGTGATATGTCTGGACAAAATTGAATGGAGGGAAGGTTTGAACTTGACGTCAATTGATGTCGAGAGCCTGTACACACGAATTCCACAGGAACAAGCCATAGAAATCATAAGAGATATTTTAACAGTTGATAAACAAGAGACCGAGATTGTGGATTTCGTGTGTGAGGCTCTCCATTTCATTCTTACACATAATGTTTTTTCCTTCATGGATAACTGGTTCCTATAGAAAGTAGGAGTCGCAATGGGTACTCCGGTAGCATGCACCCTTGCGAATCTGTTCCTTGCCCACTTCGAGGACTATACCATCTATTCCACTTCTAATCTATTCCTAAAAAAACATCAAAATGTATCTACGTTTTGTGAATGATCTTTTTATTGTGTGGGAGGGTTCAGGAAACGCATTCAATTCATTTGATAATTTCCTTAACGACGAAAATCGGTATAACATGAAATTTACATCTGTTTTTCGGGGAGAAGAACTTGCATTTTTAGATGTAAAAATTCAGATTCAAAACAGTAAAATGAAAAGATCAGTTTTTACTAAACCAACTGCAACTAATACACTCCTTCATTACAATGGTGCTCATCCCCGTCACACAAAAAAAATCACTACCTTACAGACAGTTTTTAAGACTAAAAAGGATAAACAATGAAGAAGGGACCCTTATAGAACAAGCTGGGAAGCTGGAAAAAGCTTTCCTGAATAGAGGTTACCCTGCAACACTCATTGGAGAAGCGAAAGAAAAAGCAGTAAGAGGTCCCAATGAGGCTAGTAGGAAATGTAGTGACAATAAGAAAAACATGGGAAAAGAAGAAAGTCAGATCAAGCGGTTCACTTTTGCCTTTAAGTTTGGACCGATGTTCGATAAAATCAGAAACAGCATATGGAAACATTGGCACATTGTGGAGTCAGATAGAGAACTTAACATGACAGGAGTAGGTACCCCAATGATGACATATAAAAGATGTAAGAACCTGACAGATATCTTAGTGTCAAATAGAATAAAACCTAATCAAAAACCCAAAACCTGGTTAGATTTAAATCGCCCAGTTGGTAACTTCCAATGCAAAAACTGTAGCTCTTGTAAACAACATATAACTAAAAATCCTACTGAGTTTGGAGGCTTGAGGCATAAAGTCAAATCTTACATTTCATGTAAAACGTCCTGGATAGTCTATGTAATCTTGTGCCCTTGCGGCAGATTTTACATAGGCAAGACAATAAGAGCCCTAATAACTCGCTTCAAAGAACATTGTAAGTCTATCAGCACTGGTATAGGTTGCACCAGACTAATTTCTCATGTTCGGGGAAAACAAGGAGGAGATGCCAATGTACTTACATTTGCAGGAATTGAGTAGATCAACCCCTCATCCAGAGGAGGAGATCTGCATAAACTTCTCTTGCAAAAAGAGAGTAAATGGATTATTGAGTCAAGGGTATAATGGTCCCTTAGGACTCAATGATAAAAATGATTTGGCTCCCTTTTTATAAGCAGAGATAGGGCACGTACGCAAAATATTTCTTTCAGTGATTGTTTGGACTCATCTTCCTGATTTCTGTTGTGGTTACATTATGGGATGAATATTGTGTATATATATAAATTTGGCTGAAAATATTCACTGTGGTCTTTGACTGATACTCGTGGAGAGAGAAAAATATACTAATTAATAACAATATAACTATAGTTATAATAGGCGTCACTAAGGGTCTTTTCACCCTGACACCGTTGTACCTATTTTTGTTCTACTCTCATGAGAATCGTGGGCGACATGGTATTAAGTTATATCAAACATCATTGAGCTTTTATGTAGAAAGTTATTTTAGTACTTATTTTTATACCTCTATTTAACTCCTGTGTAAATATATACAGGAGCCCAACACTTGCCATGCCGCCTTTTGGATCGATATAGCTTCGCTCCATTATGTTAGCTGCAATAGCAGCAGGTCAGATTTGACTACTAAGAGCAAACAAGCAAGGGCGCATGCGCTCCACAACATTCCCGGGGCTGGAATATATGAGCTGCCGCAGTAATGTTTTTCCTTGGGAGATAACTAAATGTGTATGTATCTATCTTTTAATGTTGTGCGTGTCACATTGTAGTACATTGTTTGTGTTTTTAATTGCAGTGTATTAATTGAAGGTGTTGACGATTTGAGACATTCCCCTATGTAAGAGGGAAATTACATCAGACGCCAATGGACCCGTTGAAGAGGTGGTAACCGCGAAACGGCTTGCTGTCGTCTGCTGACCCCACGATCCCTCTCCCCGCACCCTGTCTTGTACTAAGGATGTCCATGACTGAAATTAAATAAAGGAGATCTTGCTGCAACTTCTAAATGGTGAGTGCCGTGTGCTTTCTTTCTTCAAATGAATAATTCTGATATATTACTGTAAACTGGATCTAGTCATTTCTAACCACGTAGAGAGCTAGTTGGATATGTCCAAAAGAAATATCCAGACCTTAGCACCTCCCTCAACCGCAACTTAACAATCAGGATATACTTAAGTTTTTCTTCTCAATATTCATAGACAAAAAATAAAGACAAGTGTTTTTTCTTTCAGTTATACTTATTATTCATCATTTAAGTTCAAACATCACTATAGTGCAAAAATTGAGCAATGAAAAGAAGTTATAGTCACCCCGAGCAGCAATAATGACTCTTAAGAGAAAATCCACCATCAGTTGCATAGCTGACGAACATCAGCAAATGGAAGAGAAGGTTTCATGTGTAGCATAACACGCTATCTTGATAAAACGTTTTGAGGATGTGTTCCTTCCTTGGACATGCGCACAGTTTCTTTCTCAGTGCTTAAATAGCCAAACAATATTTCAATCAACAGCAATACAAAATATAGTACAAAATAGTTCATTATGCAAAAATATTACAAAAAATAGAAATATACATTCAATTATTATAGGGTCACATACTGTACATATATACAGAATATTTTCAAACACCATATATACACTACACATTAGACTTACAAGAATACAATAAAATTACATATTTCATTTTATTCTTTAGGGCTTACTGAATCTGAAAAATAGATCCAGTAAATCTCCCTCTACATTATAAACGTTTAAAAAGAACCTGACACCAGGTTTTCCCAATATAAACCCTCCCTCGATCCAGCATTTGTTTCTAATTATCGCCCCATAACTCTCCTCCCCTTCGCTTCAAAACTACTTGAACAACACGTCCATTCTGAATTGTCCTCCCACCTCTCCTCCTGCTCCCTCTTTGACCACCTACAATTGGCTTCAGTTTCTATCACTCCACTGAAACAGCCCTAACCAAAGTCACCATTGACCTACTGACTGCCAAGAGCAAGCGACACTACTCCGTCCTCCTCCTCAACCTATCTGCCGCCTTTGACACCGTAGACTATTCTCTCCTACTCCAGATTCTGGAATCTTTTGGCATCACTGACTTTACACTCTCCTGGATCTCCTCATATCTAACAGACCGGACTTTAACCGTCACCCACTCCCACACTTCCTCTTCGCCCTACCCCCTATCTGTCAGTGTCCCCCAAGACTGGGTTCTGGGACCCATGCTCTTCTCCATCTACACCCTAATCTAGTCCCACGGTCTTCAGTATCATCTCTACGCCGAACACACCCAGATCTATCTGTCTGACCCCGACATCACCTCCTTACTATCCAAAATTCCACAATGTCTATCCGCCATTTCCTCCTTCTTCTCTGCTCGTTTCCTCAAACTGAACATGGACAAAACTGAGGTCATTGTCTCCCCCCCCAAGTCGCTTTCCCCCTCTACCTAACCTATCCATTAATGTCAACGACTGCTCACTCGCCTCAGTTCCCCACGCCAAGTGCCTTGGGGTAATCCTGGACTTCTCCCTCTCCTTCAAGCCTCACATCCAAGCCCTCACCACCTACTGCGGACTCCAGCTCAAAAACATTTCCTGGATCCGCACTTTCCTTGACCACGACACGACTAAAACACTTGTTCGTGCTCTCATCATTTCCCGCCTTGACTACAGAAATCTCTTGCTAACTGGTCTCCCCGCTACCTCCCTCGCACCTCTCCAATCTATCCTAAACTCCGCTGCCCGAATAATCCACCTCTCTTCCCACTACTCCCTGGTCTCTCCCCTCTACCAATCCCTTCAGTTGCTCCCCACTTCTCAGAGATTCCGCTTCAAAACCCTAACCATGACATTCAAAGTCATCCACAACTTGTCCCCTCCACATATCTCTGACATGGTCTCCCGTCACCTACCCTCACACAACCTACATTCCTCCCAAGAGCTCCTTCTCTATTTCCCTTATTACCTCCTTTCACAACTGCATACAAGATTTCTCCCATGCATCCGCTATACTGTGGAACCCTCTTCCCCAACATATAAGACACTCGCCTACCCTGGGAGCCTTCAAAAGAAACCTGAAGACTCACCTCTTACATCAGGCCTACAGCGAGACCCGATCCACCACATTGTCTCACAATCAGCACTAGCCCCTCCTATTGTATACCCACCTGTCCCTCATAGACTGTGTGCACTCACGGACAGGGCCCTCTACCATCCTGTACCAGTATGACTTGATTGTTCACATATATTGTACTTGTCCTCATCTATCCCTTCCTTATGTAAAGCGCCATAGAATCTAATGGCGCTATATAAATAAATAATAATAATATAAACTAAAGCCACCACCTTTAATGCCTATTTTACAAAAATTTGGAAACCTTTATTTAAAAGGAATCTATCAGCAGGTTTCAGCTACGTAAGCTAAGAACAGCATGCTGCAAAGGGTTAAAAAAACAAAAAGCAACTGTGCTTCTCTTTTCAGGCTCTGGCTTTATTACCATGAACTGGAGGACTTGGTGAACGGTCACAGCTTGTAATGTCAGCGCTGACTGTGGTCTCTGGATGTAGAGCCGAGATCTTCGCTGGACATCATGTATGGATTACTTCCGATCCACCGGGGAGTTTGGGGGGGTTAGCTCCCCTCCCCCCTGTGCTCCCATCCTGCAGCCCCCTGTGCTCCTCTCCACTATGTCCCCTCCCACAGTTCCTTGCGCTCCCCCCCCCCCCCCGCTCCATTTTGCAGCCCCCAGTGTTCCTTCCCCTGTTCTCCCCTCCTGCCGTCCCCTGCCTCCTCTCTCCCATGCTTCTCTCCCCCCATGTTTCCCTCCTGCAGGTACCCTGTGCTCTTCTCTCTCCTGTGCTCCTCTCCCCCCATGTTCCCCTCCTGCAGCCCCCTGTGCTACTCCCCCGTGCTCCCCTTCCCCTGTGCTCCCATCCTGCAGCCCCCTGTGCTCCTCCACTATGCTCCACTCCCACAGTTCCTTGCGCTTCCCCCCCCCCTTCCCCGCTCCCATTTTGCAGCCCCCAGTGTTCCTTCCCCTGTTCTCCCTCCTGCAGCCCCCGTGTGCTCCTCTCTCCCCATGCTCCTGCCGTCCCCTGCGCTCCTCTCTCCCGTGCTTCCTCCCCCCCATGTTTCCCTCCTGCGGGTACCCTGTGCTCTTCTCTCTCCTGTGCTCCTCTCCCCCCATGTTTGCCTCCTGCAGCCCCCTGTGCTACTCCCCCGTGCTCCCCTTCCCCTGCGCTCCCATTCTGCAGCCCTCCGTGCTCCTTTCCTGTCTTTGTCCTCCTCCTCCCACCCTCCGTCCTCTCTGCTCCTCCTCAGGCGGTTCTTGTTCTGTGCACTCCTCCCTCGCGCACACGCGCTGTTCGCGCTCTCGCTTTATGCCCCTCCGGGCTACCGTCCTGACATTGCGGAATGGTTGAACAGGCGGTCGGACTTGCTGAGTGGCTGTGTCAGTGTGTATCCGCCGGGTACTGACTGCAGGGGGCCGGTTCTTCTCAGTCCTGTGCACGGTGGAGCAGCCATGGATCCTCCCAGTGATCAGAGTCCTGCGGCCTCCGAGGACGATGTGCTGGAGATGATGATGGAGAGAAGCTTCACAGCCCTGGAGGAGGAGACGCCGCCGGACAGGTAGCGGCTCTGCAGTGTGTACATCCGGGTAACAATGGGCTGATCCGGAGCTTCTATGTAATAACAATGGAGCACATTCCTCCATGACTGGAGCGGAGCACCACAGCTATGGAAGACGACAGCTGCACATCCTGATAATACAACTCTGACCCTGCCGGAAGAAAGGAAGACCCTGCCGGAGGAGAGGAGGGAGACCCTGCCGGAGGAGAGGAGAGGGAGACCCTGCCGGAGGAGAGGAGAGGGAGACCCTGCCGGAGGAGAGGAGAGGGAGACCCTGCCGGAGGAGAGGAGAGGGAGACCCTGCCGCCGCCGGAGGAGAGGAGAGGGAGACCCTGCCGCCGCCGGAGGAGAGGAGAGGGAGACCCTGCCGGAGGAGAGGGAGACCCTGCCAGAGGAGAGGGAGACACTGCCGGAGGAGAGGAGAGGGAGACCCTGCCGGAGGAGAGGAGAGGGAGACCCTGCCGGAGGAGAGGAGAGGGAGACCCGCCGGAGGAGAGGAGAGGGAGACCCTGCCGGAGAGAGGAGAGGAGACCCGCCGCCGCGGAGGAAGGGAGACCCTGCCGCCGCCGAGGAGAGGAAGGGAGAGGACCGCCGCCGCCGAGAGAGGAGAGGGAGACCTGCGCCGCCGAGGAGGAGAGGGAGACCCTGCCGCCGCCGGAGGGAGGGAGACCCTGCCCGCGAGGAGAGGGAGACCCTGCCGGAGGAGAGGGAGAGCCCTGCCGGAGGGAGGAGACGCGCCAGAGAGGAGACCTGCCGCGCCGGGAGAGGGAGACGCCGAGGAGAGAAGGGAGCCCTGCCGGGAGGGAGAGGAGAGGAGACCCTGCCAGAGAGGGGAGACCCTGCCGGAGGAGAGGAGAGGGAAGACCCTGCCGAGAGAGGAGAGGGAGACCCTGCCGGAGGAGAGGAGAGGGAGACCCTGCCGGAGGAGAGGAGAGGAGACCCTGCGCCGGAGGAGAGGAGAGGGAGACCCTGCCGCCGCCGGAGGAGAGGGAGACCCTGCGCCGCCGGAGGAGAGGGAGAACCCTGCCGCCGCGGAGGAGAGGAGAGAGCCCTGCCGCCGCCGCCGGAGGAAGAGGGAGACCTGCCGCCGCCGAGGAGAGGGAGACCCTGCCGCCGCCGGAGGAGAGGGAGACCCTGCCGCCGCCGGAGAGAGAGGGAGACCCTGCCGCCGCGGAGGAGAGGGAGAGCCCTGCCGCCGCGAGGAGAGGGAGACCCTGCCGCCGCCGGAGAGAGGAGGGAGACCCTGCCGCCGCCGGAGGAGAGGGAGACCCTGCCGCCGAGGAGGAGGGAGACCCTGCCGGAGGAGAGGGAGACCCTGCCGAGGAGAGGAGAGGGAGACCCTGCCGAGGAGAGGAGAGAGGGAGACCCGCCGCGAGAGAGGAGGAGAGGAGAGACCCTGCCAGAGGAGAGGGAGACCCTGCCGAGGAGGAGGAGAGGGAGAGACCCTGCCGCGGGAGGAGAGGAGAGGGAGACCCTCGCCGGAGGAGAGGAGAGGGAGACCTGCCGGGAGGAAGGAGGGAGACCCTGCCGGAGGAGAGGAGAGGGAGACCCTGCCGCCGCGGAGGAGAGGGAGACCCTGCCGCCGCCGGAGGAGAGGGAGACCCTGCCGCGGAGAGAGGGAGACCCTGGCCGCCGGAGGAGAGGGAGACCCTGCCCGGGAGGAGAGGGAGACCTGCCGCCGCGAGGAGAGGAGAGGAGACTCCCTGCCGCCGCGGGAGGAGAGGGAGACCCTGCCGCCGCGAGAGGAGAGGGAGACCCTGCCGCCGCCGGAGGAAGAGGGAGACCCTGCCGCCGCGAGGAGAGGGAGACCCTGCCGGAGGAAGGAGAGGGAGACCCGCCGGAGAGGAACCGCCCCGGAGAGAGGAGAGGAGACCCTGCCGGAGGAGAGGGAGAGGAGACCCCGCCCGGAGGAGAGGAGAGGAGGACCTGCCGCCGCCGAGAAGGAGACCTGCCCGCCGAGGAGAGGAGACCTGCCGGCCGCCGGAGGAAGAGAGGGAGAGCCTGCCGGCGGCCGCCGAGGAGAGGGAGACGCCGCCGAGAGGAGAGCCTGCCGAGGAGAGGAGAGGGAGACCTGCGGAGGAGAGGAGAGGGAGACCCTGCCGGAGAGAGGAGAGGGAGACCCTGCCGCCCGCCGAGAGAGGAGAGGAGACCCTGCCGCCGCCGAGGAGAGGAGACCCTGCCGCCGGAGGGAGAGGGAGAGCTGCCGCCCGGAGGAGAGGGAGAGCCTCCTGCCGGAGGAGAGGGAGAGCCTGCCGCCGCCGCCGGAGGAGAGGAGAGGGAGAGCCTGCCGCCGGAGAGAGAGGAGAGCCTGCCGCCGCGCGGAGGAGAGGAAGGGAGAGCCTGCCGCCGCGAGAGAGGAGAGGGAGACCTGCCGCCCCGCAGAGGAGGAACCTGCCGGAGAAGAGGGAGGAGAGAGAGCCTGCCCGCCGCCGGAGGAGAGGGAGAAGCCTGCCGCCGCCGGAGGAAGGAGAGGGAGACCTGCCCGCCGGAGAGAGGAGAGGGAGAGCCTGCCGCCGGAGGAGAGGAGAGGGAGACCTGCCGCCGGAGGAGAGGAGAGGGAGACCGCCGCCGGAGGAGAGGAGAGGGAGACCCTGCCGCCGAGGAGAGGAGAGGGAGACCTGCGCCGCCGCCGGAGGAGAGGAGAGGAGACCTGCCGCCGCCGGGAGGAGAGAGAGGGAGACCCTGCCGGAGGAGAGGAGAGGAGACCCTGCCGGAGGAGAGGAGAGGAGACCTCGCCGGAGGAGAGGAGAGGGAGAGCCTGCCCGGGAGGAGGAGACCTGCCGGAGGAGAGGGAGACCCTGCCGCCGGGAGAGGAGAGGGAGACCCTGCCGGAGGAGAGGAGAGGGAGAGCCTGCCGCCGCGGAGAGGAGGGAGAGCCTGCCGCCGCCGGAGGAGAGGAGGGAGAGACCCCTGCCGGAGGAGAGGGAGAGCCTGCCGCCCGGAGAGAGGAGAGGGAGAGCCTGCCCGCCGCGAGAAGGAGAGGAGAGCTCCCGCCCGGAGGAGAGGAGAGGGAGAGCCTGCCGCCGCCCCGGAGGAGAGGAGAGGGAGAGCCTGCCGCCGCCGAGGAAGGAGAGGGAGACCTGCCAGAGAGAGAGGGAGACCGCCGCCGCCGAGGAGAGGAGAGGGAGAGCTGCCGCCGGGGAGGAGAGGAGAGGGAGACCCTGCCGCCGCCGGAGGAGAGGAGAGGGAGACCCTGCCGCCGCGCCGAGGAGAGGAGAGGGAGACCTGCCGCCGGAGGAGAGGAGAGGGAGAGCCTCCTGCCGGCCCCGGAGGAGAGGAGAGGGAGACGCCTGCCGCCGGAGGAGAGAGAGGGAGACCTGGCCCCGGAGAGGAGAGGGATCGCAGAGAATGCCGCCGCCGCCGGAGAGAGGAGAGGGAGAGCCCTGCCGCCGCCAGCGAGAGGAGAGGGAGACCCTGCCGCCGAGGAGAGAGGAGAGCCTGCCGCCGCGAGAAGGAGAGGGAACCCCGCCGGAGGAGAGGAGAGAGCCTGCCGCCGGAGGAGAGGAGAGGAGCCTGCCGCCCCGCCGGAGGAGAGGAGAGGGAGAGCCTGCCGCCGCCGAGGAGAGGAAGGGAGACCCTGCCGCCGGGAGAGGGAGACCTGCCGGGGGGACCGCCGAGAGGAGAGAGAGGGAGAGCGCCGCCGGAAGGAGAGGAGAGGGAGACCTGCCCGGAGGAGAGGAGAGGAGCCTGCCGCCAGTGGAGTACTGCCGGAGGAGAGGAGAGGAGAGCCTGCCGCCGCCGGAGGAGAGAGAGGGAGACCCTGCCGCCGCCGCGGAGAGAGGAAGGGAGACCTGCCTGCCCGGCCTGCCCAGGCCCGATAGAACTGAACCAGGATGAGACTGCCTGCCACGCCGATCCGGGCTGGAGAGGAGGAAGCCTGCCGCCCGGAGGAGAGGGAGGAAGCCTGCCGCCGCGAGGGGAGGAGAGGAGAGCCTGCGCCGCCGCCGAGAGAGAGAGGGAGAGCCTGCCGCCGCCGCCGGAGGAGAGGAGAGGAGAGCCTGCCGCCGCCGGGGAGAGAGGAAGGGAACCTGCCGCCGCCGGAGGAGGAGGAGAGGGAGACCCTGCCGCCAGCCCTGCCGGAGGAGAGGAGAGGGAGACCCTGCCAGACGCCGGGCCCGAGGAGAGGAGAGGGAGAGCCCTGCCGCCGCCGGAGAGAGGAGGGAGAGCCTGCCGCCGCCGCCGAGGGAGAGAGGAGAGCCTGCCGCCGAGAGGAGAGGCCTGCCGCCGCCGCCGAGGAAGGAGAGGGAGACCCTGCCGGAGGAGAGGGAGAGCCTGCCGCCACCGCTGGAGGAGAGGAGAGGGAGAGCCTGCCGCCGCCGCCGGAGGAGAGGAGAGGGAGAGCCTGCCGCCGGAGGAGAGGAGAGGGAGAGCCTGCCGCCGCCGCCGGAGGAGAGGAGAGGGAGAGCCTGCCGCCGCCGCCGGAGGAGAGGGAGAGCCTGCCGCTGCCGCCGGAGGAGAGGAGAGGGAGAGCCTGCCGCCAGAGAAGAGGAGAGGAATGGTAGATGTAGACTACGTTCACTCACAGTGTAATTTTTGCGTATTTGCTGTTCCCTCAAAAGTGCGTCTGCGTTTCCCCGGCAAAGTTAATGGACTTTCACTTTTGCTGTTCAGACGCTGCACTTTTGCGGAGAAAGTGAATGCGTAAAAAGAATGAAGATATCAATTCTTTGCACAAATATGCGTGCTCCTTCTCCTATAGGCCCCGTTATAACCACTGGAATTACACATCGCCATTGAGACAATGCACAATCCACTGCCTGTAATCGCGGGCGCTGGAGAAGCAGAATATGATGTCACACGGGGGGTGAGAAAGAATCCTGTGTTCCTCCTCATGTGATATGTGTAATAGTGGGTTTACACTTTTCAATATCGTTGCGATATCACAATTCAATGGCGCGGGAGCGCGCATTTAGTGCACGTTCCTCCCGCATCGCATCGGAGGTTGACACATTGCGATTTCTGAATCCAACGTCCGTACGATGTCTACGCCCCCCAACCCAGGAACGACCATTTAACATGGGAATGAATGGGTGACGTTGAACTTCACATCGTAGTTGGGCGTTTACACAGCACGATCCGGCTCCAATCTCCATTCAATATCGGAGCATTGAATAGCACGCTCATTCAATCCCCGATATCGCATTGACATCGTTCCTGCATCGTATTGGACGTTCACACCATACAACGCAGGAACGATATCGGCTCCAACGATCGAACCACGTGACTTTTCATTGAAATTGGACGCCGATATCGCAACGTGTAAACCCGCCATAACACTTTCACTGTAGCAGTTTAAACTTCCCTCCAAACCCACTCAGCTGATGCGATTGGTCACCCGCGGGCAATTTAAATCAACAGCTGATGCTGTCAGCTGCTTGGTTGCCCACCGGTGGGCAATTTAAACCAACAGCTGATTGCTCTAACTGCTGGCGGCTGAACCAATCAGCTGACAGCATCAGCTGTTGGTTTAAATCGCCCG
Source organism: Allobates femoralis (assembly GCA_033576535.1). Lineage (NCBI taxonomy): Eukaryota > Metazoa > Chordata > Amphibia > Anura > Aromobatidae > Allobates > Allobates femoralis. The sequence goes on from JARQOC010000006.1 coordinate 107,733,770, forward strand.
CTGGCCGGCTACACCAATCACATCACCTGAATGGTTTTGGCGGGAGGTTTAAACCGCTTAGCTGATCGTGTTACCGCCGGTCAGCTGATTCAGGTCCTGGCAGTGATCGGACGTGGACGCCATCCCAGGACACTCGGTGGAGAGGTGAGAATTCATTTTTTTTATTTTTAATAGTATTTCTTATATTTTGCTTTAGCAGTGCTAGCACACCACACGGGGGGAGGAACACAGGATTCTTCCTCCCCCGTGTGACATCACTTCCTCCTGTACTTTTGGGGGAAAACTAAGCTGTAAAAAAACGCAGTGTGTGAATGCACTGCGTTTTTTACCGGTGCTAAATAGCGCAGCCGAAATGCGCCTGCACAAAAGAAATGCGGCAATTACACCACGTGTGAACATAGTCTTAGGCTACGTTCACACGTAGCGTAATTTTTGCGCTTTTTTACGCTTGCTTTTCCCGCAAAAGTGCATCTGCGTTTGTCTGCAAAGTGAATGGAAATTCACTTCTGCCGTTCAGACGCTGCACTTTTTCAGCAGCGCTTTTGCGGAGACAGCGCGCGCGTAAAAAGAATCAATATCTTAATTCTTAGCGCAAATATGCACGTGCGTTCTCCCTTAAGCGCCATTATAAGTGCTAGAATACACATTGTTGTTCAGCCAATGCTCTATTCCAGCGCCTATAATCGTGTGGGGGAAGTGATGTCACATGGGAGGATGAAGAATCCTGTGTTCCTACCCCTGTGTGACATTTAGTTTTGCTTTCACAGTGTATCTACATACACTGCAAAAGCGAAATAAAAGTTAACACTGTATTAAAAATAAAATACCTCTCCGCCGGCTGTCTGGGACCCAATGGAAAGACGTCCAATCGCTGCAAGGACCTTAAAGATGTGATTGGTTTTGGCCAATCAGCTGATGTGTCACGTGAGATCCTCAGCTGATCGCGACGTGCAATACCAGATGACTGGTTTAAACCACCCCCCCAAAACCGATCAGTGTTGGTGGGCAATTTAAGCTGATCTGTCAGATGACACATCAGCTGATCGGTTGCCGCAGTCAACTGATTCAAGTTTTTTCTGCGATCGGACGTGGACGCTTCGCATCCCGGGACACTCGGCGGAGAAGTGAGCATTTTATTTTTAATACACATTTCTTTCTTTTAGTTAACCTTCACAGTGTATGTAGATACATTGCAAAAGTGAAAGTACACACGTCACATGGGAACAGGATCATTCCTACCTTCATGCGACATCACCTCTCCCTGCGCTCCTGGGGGAAAAATGTGGCTGTAAAAAACGCAGTGTGTGAATGCACTGCATTCATTTTTATCTGCGCTAAATAGCGCAGCCGCAAAACTCGGGAAAAGCGCATGCGCAAAAAAGAAAACGAAAATTACGGCGCACGTTTCTGCAGCAGAAAAAAACAGCATTGGCACAGGTGTACTTAGTTCCCATAGACTTTGCTTTCACTTCACTGTCCTGCAGATTTGGTGGAGCTGTGCTGTGTATGCACACCAAATACATGACTAAATCCGCACCGTGGGCAAATGCCTCAGTGTTCAGTGCCTGTAGGACCCTGCGTATGTGACTGGGTGATGTCACATGGTGCAGTGCCAGGGCCTCCCGCAGGTCCTGCGCAATCTCCGTATGAGAACATTGCTGGAGATCACCAGGGGAGCGCAGAGAGGTGAGTAGAAAATGCAAGTGAAAAACGCCCAATAATTGACGTACTCATTCTTAGGCTGGAAACACACTGGCGTGTAAAAAAAACGGTCCAATTGACTTATCCAAGAGTTGTACAAGTGTCGTACAATTTTTGGTCCGTTTTGCATCCAACTGCGATGCAACTGTCCGACATTTCCTCTGATCACATCCAAGAGCTGTCCGATTGTGGTCCGTGTGCAATCCGTGCAACACATGCGATTTTTTTTAATGAAATCATCATTACAATTGCCTACAATGTGTGTCAATTGTTAGTTAAATGATGTTTGTCAATCAGGGCTCATTGGAGTATATATCCCATGGACATGTGTGCAATGAGCGGAGCCTGTATCCCCTGAGTACCCAGTATTATGGACAGGTGCAGCTTACTACAGAATGATGACTAACCTGACCATAAACACCCCTGGGTGTCAGTTAATTGTGCAATTTCCCGGCGCTATGGCACTCCCTACCTAATTGTGCCTGACCTGCGGAGGCGGCGTTCGATGTGGGTTTATGCTTTGCTCCTTGCGCGTACATCTCGTGGCTATGGTATTAGGCTGTATGTTCATTGTTGCTGTCATCCTACCAAATGTTAAGCATATAGCACGATGTCCATACCCACATATGACATTTCTTCGTTCTGTGGCCTGCCCTCACATCCCTGAGTACCCAAATGTTGCAAAGTCTTCCACCTTAAGGGTCGCCTTTTTTTCACTCTTAGGCTGGGTTCACACAGTGCGTATTTTGACGCGTATTTTTACGCGCGTATTTTCTCCAGAAGAATGTGCATCTGTATTTCCCAGCAAAGTCAATGGACATTCACTTTTGCCATTCACACGTCGCGTATTTTTACGCAGCGTAAAAATACGCGCGTAAAAAAATGAACATGTCAATTCTTTCCAGTTTTTTACGCGCGTATTTTCCATAAGCCCCATTATAAGCACTGGAAATACGCGCAACAAAAAACGCAACATGTGAACGCAGCCTTATGTTTGTTATTACGTTCGTTTATGTTTTACCGGTAATGTGATGATCGGAAAACACCGTTTTCCGGTCATGACATTACAAGAAATGTTACCGCCGGTAAAAAATGCTTTCACTTTCATCCAACATGAAAACACGTCGGATGAAAGTGAAACATTAACCCCTAAGCCCTCCAAGACCCCCGGTACCAGGGATCTGCCTCCCATCCCTCCCCCAAGCCATTCCAAATTGGCGGTGGCACCTATGAAAACTCGCTGCCTCCCCTGCAGCTCCATGCGATCTGACATGTCAGATCGCATGGGAATCACATCCCCCGATGCCCCTCAATCCTAGCCCATCCCCACCCCCACCCTGTTCCTTCCCACCAGCCTCCGACCTCTCCTCTGTCTCACGTCCCCGGTACCCACCACGCTGGCACCGCCTCCTCTTATACACCATCCGATGTGACGTTTCAAACTCCACATCAGATGGTGTTTACAGAGCCCCACTCTGCTCCCCCAGTCAGATACCTCCAGTCCGCCCTCCAGCCCCTCTCTCTTACCTACCTCTGGCCCGTGATTCTCCAGTCCCGCGATCCTGGGGCCCCGCGATCATCAGTCCCCACAGTCTCTCCTCTGAAGCGCCTGTCAGAGTGCTTCTCCTGTGCGCCCGCCTCTGTGTGCGCACACTCCCAGGGGCATGATAGGTCATGAACTCTGTAAGTTCATGACCCATCATGATCCTGGGGTCACACAAAGGTTAACTGATCTTCATGGTAATCTGCTTCACAGATATTCATGAAGATCATAGTTAACCCCTGTGTGACCCCAGGATCATGATGGGTCATGAACTTACAGAGTTCATGACCTATCATTCCCCTGGGAGGGTCCCTGCTCTTATAGCATATGGGGGATGCCCCCATTTTGTTCCCTCCCCCATTGTTCTAAGTTTTCTTGCCCGTCGGGCTTTGTTTATTAATATTGAATTTTTATTTTTTTTTCAATAAAAATGTTATTGGTTTAAATAAAAAAGAACTGACTGGCCTGGCTACAAGGTGCCGCCGGCCCTTGCAGGCCACTGCACATCCTGCATCCCTCTACACAGCCTGCATCCTCCATTCCTCTGCACAGCTTACATCTCCATGCCCTCTGCACAGCCTGTATCCCCCTTCATGCTCTTTGCACAGCCTGCACAATCCTCATGCCCTCTACACACCTCACCATGCGCTCTGCACCCCCACTCCTTGCCCCCTGCACACCCCCTCCATGTCCTCTACACACCCTCCTCCATGTCCTCTACACACCCTCCTCCATGTCCTTTACACACCCCCTTCCGTGTCCTCTTCACACCCTCCTCCATGTCCTCTGCACACCCTCCTCCATGTCCTCTGCACACCCTCCTCCATGTCCTCTGCACACCCTCCTCCATGTCCTCTGCACACCCTCCTCCATGTCCTCTGCACACCCTCCTCCATGTCCTCTGCACACCCTCCTCCATGTCCTCTGCACACCCTCCTCCATGTCCTTTGCACACCCTCCTCCATGTCCTCTGCACACCCTTCTCCATATCCTTTGCACACCCTCCTCCATGTCCTCTGCACACCCTCCTCCATGTCCTCTGCACACCCTCCTCCATGTCGTCTGCACACCCTCCTCCATGTCGTCTGCACACCCCCATCCATGTCCTCTGCACACCCCCCTCCATGTCCTCTGCACACCCCCCTACATGTTTTCTGCACACACCACTCCATGTCCTCTGCACACCCCCCTCCATGTCCTCTGCACACCCTTCCTACCTTGTATATTCAGTCCCAGATCCTCCTCATCTGTGATGACATTAGAATCAATATTGCCGGCAAAACTTGGCTCCGCCCACCCGAGGCACATGTGTATGATGTCATTGCAGGTTCTATTCCAACAGACATCAGGTATATTCTCCGTATAGAGAGTGTATACCACTCAGCCCTGACACCTGGCACTCCCCTCACTCCCCTCCCCTCCCCCAAAAATGTGCCAGTATTGTTACTTAGCCCAGCGAAGGGGTGAAAAAAAAATGTGTTTAATTTATTTATTTATTTTCAAATCATAATGCTGACGCTGCCCCACTCAACCTGCCACCCCAGGCACCCGCCCACAAGTGCCTAATGGATAATACGGTCCTGCATATAATGTCTGCCTCATTATTTTTAACTTCCTTCCATGTAAGAAACCTTTTTATAGGGCTACTGAGGCCTTTAACATTGAACAAGAGTAATCATACCTGGAATGTCTGTTGGTCTTCTATGAAAAGGAAGTGTTGCAAACATGCAAACATCGTTAACGACATCGCTGATACGTAATGAGTTTGGAGGCATACCAGCGACGTCGTTGCGACCTTGTTGCGTGCGTCTCTGGCAAATTGCCACGATAAATCGTTGGGTCGGAGTTGATAGATTTACCAACATGTTGGAAAACCTGACGATCTCAACTCCAGCAGCCTGCTGCATCGTTCTGTGTGACACCGCGATAACGATGTCATGGACGACTGCGCCCATTCACAGCAATGAGCAGGGATCGTTCGCGGGGTTGGCGAACGACACCTGCTCACAACATCGTTGGTGATTTGTCCACGATATCTAGATGTGTGACATCTCACCAGCAATGTTAAAATGATGTAAAAAACGACCGCGCGCCCCCGAGATTGTTGACGACATCATTTCAATGTTGTGCCATGTAACTGGGCCTTTAGAGTAACAGGAATTGAGACATGGGCAAACCTTGTAGGGGGAGAGTTATAAAAACCTGCTACAAACGAAGGGTTATTCAATAGAAGAAAAATATTTGTGATACTTGAAGGGAACCAACCACCCCAAATGACCCCCCGGACTGTTAATATGTGTCCCTACACCCAGCACACACATATGGGGCAATCATTTTTGCTAAAAAAACTGTTTAGTAGAAGCTAAGATATAGCTTTATAAAGTTTAAAAAATGTTACCGACTGGGTGTTACCTAGCTTGTCCTCCTGCAGTGTTCATGTGCCTGTCAGCCTCCTCTCCCCCCTCCCTTCAGTAAAGCCCTGCCCTTTCAGCCTCGTCACAGGCTGCTGCACGGAGTCTCATTGTTTATGATAACAGAAGGCAAACCTGAAAGGCTGAAACCTGAGAGGCTGAAAGGGCAGGGCTTTACTGAAGGGAGGGGGGGAGAGGAGGCTGACAGGCACATGAACACTGCAGGAGGACAAGCTAGGTAACACCCAGTCGGCAACATTTTTTAAACTTTATAAAGCTATATCTTAGCTTCTACTAAACAGTTTTTTTTAGCAAAAACGATTGCCCCAAATGTGTGTGCTGGGTGTAGGGACACATATTAACAGTCCGGGGGGGTCATTTGGGGTGGTTGGTTCCCTTTAACTATGCTGTAAAGAAGAGGAAGACTAAATCTTGGAAACAACAAAATAAACTGTTTACAAAATGTCTCGTCAGAAAGAAAGTTCTTGACTAGTCTTGTAGAAAGTTACCAATAAATGTGGTCATTCTTCGTGGACAGGCTCTGGAGAGCCGCCTGTGCAGATGATGAATCTGTGGGTTTGTGCAGCTGCAACGATCAGGGCCAGTTTTAGGGAAAGTGGGGCCCTGGGCAAAGGTTAACATGGGCCCTATGCTAATATATTGCACTATCACACTCAGACATTTCGGGTACATTTACAAGTGCCACCATCAGACTGGTAAATGAGCGCAATCTATAATATTCCAGACATTCAGCACTTGTTTCTGGCCTTTTTACACAGGATGATGAAAAATGATGGGTACAGAACAATCACCGGTAGAGCAATCTGTCCTCTACAGTATCATGTTATCAGCAGCACTTCTGCAGTTTGCAGCGGGCGATGTGCTATCGAGACCAAGGATTTTTGTTCCTCCATAAACAATCCAATCACCCGATGATGAGCAGCATTTTGCTTGTTTGTTGGCGAATGCTGCCATGTTTACACCGAGGAACTCTCGTCTGTACTACTGGGATTTATAAATGTGGATGTTACATACACGCAACACAGAATATGTGACGCAAACACTATATATTAAATGTATACACCAAACACACACACACAGACCCATACATGAATTCCCATAATTGTCTGTCTGTGTCATACAGCATGGCTCCTCCAGGGAGAGTCGCTCTTTCTAACCTCTTATCGTCTGACCAGGAGATGGGGATTGTGAACACAGGACTCCTTATATTAATAAAAAATTACCTTTTGGTCTTTAATAAAACTGGTTTTACAAAAATTGGAAATTTAGTAAGAAGAATGTTTTCATAGGATCATCTACTTTAATGTCATCTTTAACAAAGATCTGCTATAGTCTTCATATTATAAAAAAAAATACATTTGAAATAACCTTTTCCCGACCCTTGACGTTGAGCTGCCATTTTTACTGATACCATTTTGAGTCAGGTGCAATATTTTGATCGCCTTCTATTGTAACAATATGGTGGCCCAAAAACATGATTCTGGCGGTTTTATTTTTTTCCCGTTACGCCATTCATCAACTGGATTAATTTACTTCAAATATTGATAGCTTAGATTCTTACAAACGCAACAATACCAAATATGTGTATTATTATTATTTTTTTTTTTTACTGTTTTAATGCTATTGTCAGTGCAGCTCCATTGGGGACCCCAAGAGAGTAGGGGCCCTGGGCAACTGCCCAGTCTGCCCCTCCTTAACGCCGGCCCTGGCAACGATTCATCCTATTGGTAAACGAAAAGGCAAAGTGAAGGAACATTGTTAAATAATTCATTGGAGTTCAGATGAACATAGAAGATTTGTATCCCATGAAAATCAAGGTCAAACAGAAGTTCTTTTGGGCTAAGTAGAACAAAACCGTATGTCCCATATTAGGAGTGTCTTCCAAGTTACTTGTTAGATAAGAGGCAATGTTTTGATTATTTTGGGGGGGTAATGGGAAGCCCTGAAGGTTTGATCATCATCTAGGGAAGAAATAAACCGTAACCTTCCTTTTTTTTTTTAATTGCCTTTTGTTTTTGACGACGTTGGGCCACCCAATATTCTTTTGGTCCTCCCTCCAGACATCCCTGAGTTTCTGTATGACTACTTCTACTCGAGCAAAAAACTGAATCGCTGCACACAATTGTTAGTTTGCTGATCAAAGTGAAAAATTCTTCATTTGATACATATGAATGTACAATGGCGACAACCAGAAGCTGATGTTTTGACCATTGTCCGTGGTCTTGATCACAGTATTGCCATATCCACCTGGTATGTGCTCCCACTATATCGTTATTTTCATTGTACTGCCCAGACCTTTATATTTGATATCCATTACCCCACAGGTAGCACCCAGCTGGACACAGATATCAACTTCAAACTTAAAGCATCATATATATACAGGTATTGTCGGAATCCCTGATATCCTATAGAAACTGCTTCTGGACATATCTTTAATTTTTAATACATTATCTTACAGAAAATACCTTTGTACCTTCTAGCACTCATACTGTGTCTCCCCATTTCTTAACATTTAAAGGGAACCTGTCACCCAAAAGCAGGTTCCTAACCTCTTAATACCTGTCCCTGCAGCCTTACACTACTATCTAAGCCATCCCTCTCTGACCTTTTTTAGTAATATATGAGTAGAATAAAGTAGTTTGCAAACTTACAAAATCCAGGACGGAGGGGCGTCCCTCACGGTGTCTGGGATGGGTAGGCGGGTCCCTGTGCCGCGCTACCCCTGCCTCGCCGTTCTATTACGCCCTAATGGGCGTCATTCCAGCCTGCAGAGCGCAGGCACAATTTAAATCTCGTGCACACAACAACACCGCTGCGACACGGTCACGTGACACCAGGATCGCGTCACATCCGGTCGCCGCAGGTCTCACACAGGCCGACTAAGCGCATGCGCAGATTGCATGCTGAAGTCGGCCTGTGTGACACTACGGCGTCCGGAAGTGACACTATCCCGGCATCACATGACCGCGTCACAGCGGTAACGTTGCGGGCGCGAGATTTAAATCGTGCCCGCATTCTGCAGGCTGCAATGACACCCATTATGGCGTAATAGAACAGCGAGACGCTCATCCCAGACACCGCGAGGAACGCCCCTCTGTCCTGGATTTTGTAAGTTTGCAAACTACTTTATTCTACTCATATATTACTAAAAAAGGTCAGACAGGGATGACTTAGATAGTAGTGTAAGGCTGTAGGGACAGGTATTAAGAGGTTAGGAACCTGATTTTGGGTGACAGGTTCCCTTTAACAGGTAACCATATTGATATCTTTATAGCATACTCTCACCTGGATACAATATTTACCACCTTTGATAATGTCTCCACAGCACTATTTCTCTGACTGATGTGAGGTCTATTTATCCCACTTGTATTTACGTTGGGCTTCCTACTCCTACAGGTAGATGAGTTGTCCTTTCTGCTTTGTTTTTCTTCCCCTTTTTCCTTCCTTCATTTATCTCTCTTTCCTCTATGTAACATAACACATCACATGAATTGTATATTGTCATTATCATTTAGATTCTCTTCCAAAGTTTATTGATATATTCTGCTGTTGTGTATACATAACCATGATCTAACTGTTATCATATGATGTATCTACAGTTATGCTCAAAAGTTTACACACCCTTGCAGAGTTTTTGATTTCTTAGTCTTTTTTTTCAGAGAATATAAATGTTAACACAAAAATTTTTTTCCACTCATGGTTAGTGGTTGGGTGAAGCCATTTATTGTCAAACTACTGTGTTTTCTCTTTTGAAAGCATAATAACAACAAAAAACATCCAAATGAGCCTGATCAAAAAGTTCACAGACCCTGGTGATTTTGGCCTGATAAAATGCACAGAAGTTGACACAAATGGGTTTGAATGGCTAATAAAGGTAACATCCTCACCTGTGACCTGTTTGCTTGTAATCAGTGTGTGCATAAAAGCTGAGTGAGTTTCCAGAATCCAGACAGACTCTTGCATTTAACGTCCAGCCACTGATATTTCTGGATTGTCATGGGGAAAGCAAAAGAAATGTTAATTGTTCTACGGGTAAAGCTAGTTGAACTGTATAAAACAGATAAGGGATACAAAAATATATCCAAGGAATTGATAATACCAGTCAGCAGTGTTCAAACTGTAATAACAAATGAAAAATCAGGGGCTCTGTAAAAACCAAACCACGATGAGGTGGACTAACAAAAATTACAGCTACAACTGCCAGGAAAATTGATTCAGATGTAAAGTATAACCCACAAATAACATCAGCTGAAATACAGGAGTCACTGAAAATTAGCGGTGTGGCTGTTTCAAGATGCACCATAAGTAGGCACTTGAAGAAAAATGGGCTGCATGGTCAAGTCACCAAAAGAAAGCCATTACTGTGCAAACGCCACAAAGTATCTCACCTACAATACACCAAACAGCACAGAGACAAGCCTCCAAACTTCTGGAACAAGGTAATTTGGAGTAATGACACGAAAATCAAACATTTTGGCCACAGCCATAAACATTACATTTGGAGAGGTTTCAGTAAGGTCTATGATGAAATGAACACCATTCCTACTGTAAAGCACGGAGGTGGATCACTGATGATGTGGGGATGTGTGAGCAACAAAGACACAGGAAACATAGTCAAAGTTGAAGAAAAGCATGTTATCAGAAAATACTCGAGGCAAATTTGCACTCATCAGCCCGGAAGCTACGCATGGGATGTACTTGGAGGTTCCAACGATAATGATCCACAACACAATGCCAAGTCAACCAGTCATTGGCTACAGCAGAACAAAGTGAAGGTTCTGGAGTGGCCATCTCAGTCTCTTGACCTCAATATCATTGAGCCACTCTGGGGAGAACTCAAGCGCTCAGTTCACGCAAGAAATCCCATGAATTTACAGGAACTGGAGACTTTTTGCCAAGAAGAAAGGGAAGGTTTCCCCTCTGAGAACATAAAGAGCCTCATTCACAACTACCACAAAAGACTTCAAGCTATCATTAATGTTAGAGGGGGCAATACACAGTATTAAGAACTGGGGTATAATAATAGTAATAATATCTGAAGTTTTGATCAGGGTTATTTGGATGTTTTTGGTTGTCATGTTTTAAAAAGAGGATACTCAGTAGTTTGGCAATAAATGTCTTCACCCAACCACTAACTATGAGTGGAAAAAACAATTTTGTGTTATCATTCATATTCTCTGAAAAAAAGGTGAAGAAAGCAAAATATCTGCTTGGGTGTGTAAATTTTTGAGCACAACTGTATATAGATGTACTGTATAAAACCCTACTAATACTATTTTCATTTATAGACAGGGCATTGAATACAGGCTCGAATTTCCCAGCACCACACAGCACCTGCCTCCTTACCATGGACTATGTTTTCAATGTGCATCACTACTTCACCTTAAAGATCACGCTCCCCTTCAGTGCAACATGTTTTCCTCTCAGGCACCAATGTAATGGCACCCGCGCATGTGCCATACACAACAGCCTCTCCAAATCATGTATGCACTCCCTGCTCTTGATGGCCATGCCTCTACCAAGAAGCAATCACACATGCATTTGAATACGCTGATCTATCTCACACAGGCTCTCTGCCTCCATGCAAAAGCCACAAGGACACAGGTATCTTGCTTTAGGTGCAAAAATCTTTACCTATATTTAATCTTAGGCTTTTGCTTTGTCTTACACTATGTCTCAACCATTATTCTGTAGGGTAGGTGCCTCAAGCTACCCAGCGGATTTCACATGGTATGTCTCACTATATATCTGTCAGGATGACTTAGGGTAACAGGAGAACTGGGGCTCCGGATCTGCCCCTCAAGCTAGGGAGCCCTGAACTCACCATATCTCAGGGGTACTCCTGATGGTTGAGAGGCCTTAGTCTCCACCCTACCCCTTCTCCTGCTCAGCCCTGAGCTGATTGCCACTTCTCACCCCGGAGCGGGGAAGTAATGAAACCCATAGATAAAGACAGACATGGGGAACCAAAACACAAGCTCTCAGCACTCACACACAGGAAGAATACAACATGTGATTTAAAGAGAAAACAAATACAAGCAGGAGATAAAAAAAACAACAAGGAAATTTCCACCATACACCAAACAACTTACAACTGTTTCACAGAAACTGGAACACCACACCACTGACCAGTATTGCTGGAGCAAACTGAAGTTATAATCAGCATAGGAGACTGGGCTCCACCATATTTAAAAGGTGGAGACAACTATGATAGGACAGAAACAACCTGAAACTCCAGCAGCATATTACCAGCCATCAGGAAGTTAACTCCTGCAAGACTGATGACAAGTGAGCACAAAATGATCGATGCCCAAACCCAAGCTGAGCAAAAAAGAAGCACAAGGCTGCTAATTAGACACCGCAGTGTGAACACAGGAGATGTCAAAACACCAAATGAGTGCAGAGCGGAATATTGTATGACCGTATCAATATACTCTCTCCCTTAGGGCTTAATTTTATTATTAATCTGAGATCCTTTATTCCATGAACAGTTTTATTCCAAAAAAGTGTACATCGGTGGGTGCAGGGAAGGGAGGACGGAGGGACGACGGTGACCATTTCACGTGCTCTGCACGCTTCGGCGGGTCCTGTGTACCAAGCGTGCAGAGCACGCGAAATGGTCACCGTTGTCCCTCCGTCCTCCCTTCCCTGCACCCACCGATGTAAACGTTTTTGGAATAAAGCTGTTCATGGAATAAAGGATCTCAGGGTGCCACTGTTTTCTTCTTAAGTTCTTAATTGATCCCTGCATCTACAGCTGAGCAACCCAGATCCATAAACACCTCTGCACACAGGACTTCAATGCAACAAGGTCATTGCCCGGTTTCTCTCAACTAAGTGTTTATTATTAATCCTATCACTATATAGCTCACCCTGAGGGTACCTTTACACGCCGCTACTGGAGGATGGATACAACCCGCTACTTCACGTGCACGAGCACGCCCAAACGGTTACAAACGGGAAACGCACCACCTTTACACGCCGCCACAAGGTGTGCTACGCTACGCTACATCTACAGCTAGATACATCGCCGGGTGTCTCAAGTAGCCATCTGTAGCTCATCTTATCTCATTTACACACCGCTACAACCAGCTAATATGGGCGGACCTGGTGCAGCAGGGACAGCACATAGGCGTGCCACAATTGTGGAGTACGAGACGTCCGTACGCTGATAGGACAAAGCAAGAAACCCATGATTGGCCAGGCATCGCAGGAGGCTGATTAATACATGACGCCCGAGCAATTATGTAGTGTGACTGGGCAGCTCCTTAAATATGCCGCCCTGTGCAGCGACAACCAATCGCAACGCAGGAGCTTCCTCCAATGATCGCTGAAGGGGCGCGGTATCCCGGAGGCTGTGTCACGCCCCAGCTACATACCAGGTACATTGCCTGGTGTATAGACATCCCTTCTGTAGCTTCTTTACACGCCGATACAGCTCGCTACAATCGGCTTTGTAGCCATCTGTTTTCGAGCAGTGCTCGGAAACAGATGTATCTGTTGCCGGCTGCCTCCTACCGTCTTCACACGCCGCTACTACGGGCTATATTGACGCTACAAGCTACATTTGTAGCCTGTAGCGGGTTGTATCCATCCTCCAGTAGCGGCGTGTAAAGGTACCCTTACAGATCTGAGCAAGAGACAACTTCTCTATTAAACACGTTGTGTTTGGGAACTTTGTTTATTTTTTCTAAATAAAAAAACTTAAAATATTTTTTCACTGTTCCTCATTCATAAATTGTGTGCTAGAGTTTATTCCTTTAATTATGATACTATTTTACTCCTGAGCTGGCAGATAGTGGTGGTTGAACTTGACTTTACTCTTTTCTACTAAACTGGGCTCCTGAACACACAAAGAGTGCTAAGGCTGGCTTCACATTAGCGTTTGTGTCTGCATGCTGATGGCATGCAGACACAAACGCTGTCAAAAGCAGGGTCCAAATGATGTGTCCGCAGCGGATAATGTCCGCCTGCGGACACATCACTATGGAGCCCGGCAGCCAATCGGCGCTGTCCGGGGGCGGGCTGGGGGTGGAGATCAGCGCCGGAGATCTCCGCCCCCCGGCCGCCGGTAACCTCCGGGACTGTCGGCGGGGAGAAAAGCTGATCTTTTACAGCTGTTTGAATCTTCCCGCGCCGACACTAAGAGGAGATGTCGGCGCGGGAAGATTCAAACAGCTTTCAGATCAGCTGTTCTCCCCGCCGACATCGCTAGGAGATTACAGGCGGCGGGGAGGAGGAGGACAGCAGAGGGTCAGCTGATCTCCCGGTGGCCGTCGGTGAGCTCCTGTGACATCACCGGCGGCCACCGGGAGATTTTTCAATGGGTCCGCAGCGTTCTCCTGCGGTGTCATGCAGAGGACACTGCGGACCCATTGAAGCCAATGCATTTTTTGTGCGCTTGGGGACGCTTGCTGATTGTCCAAGCTCCCCAAACGCACAAAAAAAACCCAACATGCTGCGTCCCGGGTGCGGATGCTGGACACCGGAAGCAGCAGATATCGTCCGCATCCGCACCCGAACGTAGCAAACGCAGGCACCATGCGTTCCTATGTTAAACATAGGAACGCAGTGCGCATGCGTTTGACTGCGTATGGGAACGCAGCAATACGCTGCCTTCCCATACGCAAATGTGAAGGCAGCCTAAGAGTATCAGAGTTAGCAGAAGCTTTTTTCCATTATCTTCATTACTATCCATGATGTGATGACAGTGCAGGGAAGAATTTTCCAAAGGGTAAAAAATCTTGATAATTTAGTGACAGCTGCATCAAACCTTGTCAGTTTTTCCTATGATTCTGACTCAGCACGGCTGTTGGGGTGGATACCACATGTATATGCCGGATCTTCCAGGTAACTTCTAACTTGTTAGTAGATAGAAAAAAAATCTTGTTTTTCAGGTTATATCATTTGTTATGCGGACAACTCCATATTTGCAATGCTATACAATACTTATAATTTACTTTTATATGCTCCAGCTCTTTATTTAAAATGCTATTGTATACATGAATTGAGGCACTATGTACACTTTATTTATTAATCCCACTTTCGACTCCAAGACTTCTCCTGAGCTGCTCTGGAATGCTGTCTCCAAAGATATAAGGACTAACCACAATCTATACAGTTTTAGGCGCGCACTAAAAACACATCTATTTAGGGCGGCCTATCACATTCCCTAATCGAAGTCCTTTCGTAGCCCAGTCATTATTTCTGAGAACATAATTATCCATCAAACTTTCCAACGCACCCCAAAGCCCTACAAAGTATGGCTGGTGATGGCTCATGCAGCTTTTTATCTAAATCTCATTAAAGGCCCAGTTACACACTCACATAATTGTGCAGAGATTGTTCCAGATCTCTGGTTGCAGTGAAATCATGGACACATTGTTACATTTGTACACGGCCACAAAATGGAGCAATGTGTCCATGATTTCACTGCAACCAGAGATCATGCCAACAATTCTAACAATAAATCTGTGTGTTAATGGGCCTAAACTCTATCTCTGACATCCTTAAAAAGCTTTGTTTCCCATGTTGTAGAGTTAGAGTCGTACTGATTGAATTTTGAGCGCAGGTCACACTAACTACTCAGTTACCAGTATATGCATTATCCTAATACGGCCATCACAAAACACATTTAGGAGTGCTGACCACCATTGAAATAGATGGATCACATGGCAATAAAGGAACGTTCATTGAGTATGCCCCTGACTCAACAAAAGCTACAATCTACCACAGCGACACTTTGAGAAGTCCGATATTGTGACCAAAGGCGTCAGTGGTCGCTTGTTTGTTCATATCCATAACATTTGTTCACATTGCATCATATATGAACACTGAGAGTGCAGTGATATTCCTGATGCTATGAGACACGGTTACCAGTTATCCGATCTTGACCTCAAAAAATTCCAAAAACGTGATTGCACGCCATTCACACAAGCTGTCTAAGATATTGTGGACAGGAATCTTTATTACAGGTGACAATGTAAGCCCCCCGCCACCTAAGCGAGATCGCTGCTAATCACTAGTTTGGTGACGTAAGGTGACCTCGCCAGCGATCTCGCTAGTTAGCCTACAGCGACCAGCCGTCTGTGAAGTCGCTGTTTGTGTCGAGTCGCCTGGACCATTCTTTGATAGTTGGGTCACTCTGGGCAGCATGCATGCTTGTGTTTGACGGGGGACAACAACCTCAATACTACAGTCTGAGAAACAGGTCCCAACGACTCCGACATCCGGATTGTTGCTGTGATCGCTGGTGAGATCTGACTGTTTGACATCTCACCAGCGACCACATAACGATGCACCAGCGATCCCTACCAGGTCGTATCGTTGTCGTGATCGCTGGTGCGTCACCAAGTGTGACGGTACCCTAACACATCTGTCTTTAACCCCTTAGTGACGAAAAAATTTGTCATTTTTCATTTTCGTTTTTTCGCTCCACGGCTTCCAAGAGCCATAACTTTTTAATTTTTCTGTCGACACAGACATATGACAGCTTGTTTTTTGTGGGACGAGTTGAACTTTCAGATGCAATAATTTGTTTTACCATATAGTGTACAGGGAAATTGCAAAAAAATTCTAAATGCAGTGAAATTGCAAAAAAGTGCAATAAGACGTTGGTTTTATGGGTTTTGTAGTCGCCGTGTTCACTATATGGTAAAACCGACATGACCGTGTGATGCCTCGGGTCAGTATGAGTTTGTAGATACCAAACATGTATACCTTTATTGGTATCTAGGTGGTAGAAAAAAATTCAAAAGCATGAAAAAAAAATACATTGCACTTTTTGCGCCATGTTCTGCGACCCGTAGCGTCCTCATTTTTTGGGATCTTGGGCTGGGTTATGGCTTATTTTTTGCGCCTCGAGCTGACGTTTTTAATGATACCATACTTGGGTGGATGCGCTGTTTTGATCGCCCATTATTGCATTTTTTAGCATTGTTGCAGTGACCAAAAAAACGTAATTTTGGCGTTTGAACCGTTTTTTGCGCTACGCAGTTTACGGATCTCATTATTTGATTATTTATATTGATAGATTGGGCGATTCTGAACGCGGCGATACCAAATATGTGTATTTTTTTTTTTTAATACTTTTATTGTGGATGGGAGAAAAGGGGGGTGATTTGAACTTTTATGTTTTTTGTTTTTTTTTCAACTTTGTAAAAACTTTATTTGCTTATTGATTCTTACTTTTACACAGCCCCTGTGAGAGGCATGCAGCTGCACAGTCCGATCGCTTCTGACAGATACAGAGGAGCTGCAGCTCCTCTGTATCTGTCAGAATCGCGGACCTGTTGTGGTTGGCAGCCCCTGCCAACCACAACCAGGAAATGCTCAGTGACAGGCTCCGGGGTCAAGCCAGGACCCCGGCCTGTCACGTCAGCACGGGGGATCTTGCGATCTCCCCTGGAGCCCGGTAAGCGCGCGCGCTGCCCGCTCCCGACTCCTTTAGATCCCGCTCTCAGAGATTGAGGGCGGGATCTAAGGGGTTAACAGCACCGATCGGATGGCGGGACCGATTGGTGCTGTTACTCCCACATCTCAGCTAGTGAGATCAGCTGAGATGTGGGAGGTTTGAAGTGAGCTCCACGCCGGAGCTCACTTCAAACACCGTGTAACGACAGCCTGACGTGTAGAGACGTACGGCTGTCGTTAAGAGGTTAATGCAGTTAATGAGTTGAATAGGAGCGTCTAACTGGTCTGTAGGAGCCAGAACTCCTAATGGTTGGTAAGAGATCAAATACTTATTTTTCTCTGTAAAATGCAAATAACCTTATATAATTTAGACAATGTGATTTTCTGGAGTTTATTTTTGTTATTTTATCTCTCACTGTTAAAATAAACCTACCCTTAAACTTATAGACTGTTCTTTCTGAATGCTCTGGCAGGTTTATTTACTATTGACTTATATTTATTGGGGATAAAAAAAATAATTACCATATTAATATTTGTGTATGAATTTTCTAGTCCTTGTTGTTCTCATTCAGCTGGAGGTTTAGCTTCCATCTGCAAAACACAATCCTAAGTCTCTGGGGAGATCACCATGGTTTGCTTGTTGACAGGAGTTAGACCGTATGTAACTAGATTTCTGCCGCCTTTCTAATAAACTTGACATCTAGGAAAACTAATCAGACACTAAATAGATAAATAGATA
Organism: Allobates femoralis; assembly: GCA_033576535.1. Lineage (NCBI taxonomy): Eukaryota > Metazoa > Chordata > Amphibia > Anura > Aromobatidae > Allobates > Allobates femoralis. The sequence continues at coordinate 107,751,597 of JARQOC010000006.1, forward strand.
AGTATGGCTCAGAAAAGAAAGGCAAGGCAATGACCTTTATAGCTGAATGATCCAACTGCTGTGCTTTTAGACCTAATGGCAGAACCGAAATTATTTAGGCTTTAAAGCCAGAAAAAATGGGTCAGAATGGGTTAGACATACATTACAAACCAGCAAAATAACTATTCTAGTATTAATCCAAAGTCAAAGAAAACAATTTTTGATTCACAACCTAAAGGATGCTATTATCCAGATGCAGGAAAAAGCCTCACTACCAGAGAATAAAGAAGAATGAAGAAAATTTACTTTCTGATTTGCAATTATTATTATTATATTATTATTATTATTATTTTTATTTATGATTTTTCCTTTAAATGGTTTTGTAATTCTTTAGTAAAAAAAGTTGCAAGTTTCACATATTGCGTTAAAATAACTGGTGTACATAAAATCACAACATTTTGCAACTTTTTTTTCGCACTGTATGAATGTGTACTAGATGGGACCCAATTTTAGAACGCGTGTGATTATATATTAGTCAAACTATTCCCGCTACTATTCACACCAACACTGAGGAGGGCGGATGGAGCCCGCTGCTGCATGGGGTTGCTGTGGTTTGGCAGGTGCTGCTGCTGCTCGCCATCCCTCTATGCACTCTCTTTTCCCTTGTGCTGTCTCTCATCCCTATGCACTCTCTCTCCCATTGTGCTATCTCTCCCCGTGTGCTCTCTCTTCCCCCTGTGTTCTCTCTCCTCTTTGTGCTGTGTCTCTCACTTGTGCGCTCTTTCCCTCCTTGTGCTGTTTCTCCAACCCTATGTCCTCTCTCTCCTCTTGTGCTATCTCTTCCCCCTGTGCGCTCCATCTTCCCTTGTGCTGTCTTTCTCCCCATGTGCGCTCCCTCTCCCCTTGTGCTGTCTCTCCACCTGTGTGCTCTCTCTCCTCTTGCTTTGTCTCTCTATCCTGAGCACTCTCCCTTCCCTTGTACTGTCTTCTCCCCTGTGCGCTCTCTCTCCTTGTGCTTTTTCTTCCCCTGTGCGCCTCTCTTTCACCTGTGGGCTCTCTGTCTCCCCGTTGTTTGCTGTCCACTCACCGACATCTTTTTCCCCCTGTATGATGAGGAGCTGTGGTGCCAGCCTGCTTTCCAGAGTGGAACACAATAGGAGAAAGTGCAGCAGCAGGATAAGTCCGCCAAAAGGATATGACAGAACAAAGCAGAGTTTGCCGACTTTTAGCAAAGTGCCCCGAAATCTGAATCATCCATGTTTATGACAAATTTGAAATTGGTGAATGTTAGGGGAAAGTTCGCTCAACTCTAATGTTATGTGCACCGATACATAATGCACTATCCTGGTCCCACCTGGACCTGCCTACAGGACCATTTATATTACATCAGGAGTCAAATAATATAATCTGTGATGTCATATAGGCTCAAGGGTTGATCAGTCAGTGTGGATTCTGTATAGTGATGTATGTGATCTTTGGGGGGGTTCAATGTGATTCATTACAAGAGTCCAAACTTATGAAGTCTTCAAGGGCGAAAAACCATGGCCATCCTCAGCCATGGTGGACACCTGAAAAGACATGATGCATATAGCAGCACATAAAACACATGTAAAACATTATGGGTTGAGACCCTGGAACTATAGAGTACAAGTCCATTTTTTCAGAAAACAGGCCAATAGACCAACAGGAGCACAAAGTCCACAGAGGCTTGCATAGGCATTGGAATCCATTCTTTCATTGTGGCAGTAGCACAACACAGAGAGCAACAGCACATGAGTGAGTCCTTCACAGTTCTTGAACGTTGTAAACAAATGACCCGACTGGCACATCATGTCCTCAGATTTTTCCCCTTTTCACACAACAATCAATAACACCCAGCAAGTCCTAAAAGGATCATCAGCGTCCAATAAAATGGGGCACAGGCCATCAAGTTAATGGAAGGGCAGTCCATTAAGGGTACAGCCCATAAAGTGCACAGTTCATAAAGGGCACAGTCCATTTAGGGATTTGAGGTATAGTCCGATGGCTGCAGTCCTGCTAATCCAGCAGGGGGAAGCACAACCAGTGCTAAACTGGAGAAGGAAAAAAATAAAATTAGGTCTACCCAGCCGCGAGGCAAAAAGTAAAAACAGGCCTCACTCTTGTCAGAACTGCAAACAATCCTCATCCAGCCAACAGGACAACTCCAGGACTATCGGCAAGTCTATTAGCCTGTAACTTTACTTCATGCATGATGCAGGGTTCTTGCAGGGGCATTTCTTCCAACAGGTCAGTGACCCAACAACAGTCCTTTTTTTAGGCCAGTCCTCTTCAATCAGTGTACTTTTGTGAAGCCTCCCACTGTTGCCTCAGCTCTTTCACCGGTCACTGGGATGAAAATGCCGATTCCATAGGCCACTTCCAGATGGTCTTGGGGGTCCCAGGAGCTACTCCTTCAGGCTAAAGGAACACTGTCGTGCATCAAACACGGAGCGTGTGTGATGCACGACAGTGATGAGCGTGTGATGCGTGTTTTGGGTGTGTGTGGTGTGAGTGTGCATGACTATGCATGTGAGTGTGCTGCGAGTGTGATGAGAGTGGGCTGCATGAGTGCATGTGAGTGTGATGGTGTCTGCGATCCTGAAGCAAACTTCAGGACCGTGGACAGCATTTACCGGCATATTCAAACTCCGCGGCTGTCAAAGCCGCAGAGTATGAATGTGCCGGTTTCCCGATACAGTAATCAATCATCTTGCACCACTATGTCAGCGGTGCAAGATGATTATTAAACACCCAGCTGCTGGGCACCTATTTGTAAATGTCAGGGTTAAACTTCATATGCAGCATCTGTGCAGCATACCAGCACAGATGCTTCATATGGGGTAATTAACCATGAGAATCAGGGGTTAATGTGTTCAAAATATGTTGAATTGAAATATGTGACCACTCTCCCTAGAGACATGGTGCCTTAATTTATTGGTAGTTCAGGGGTTAATCGCTATATTTCTGGCAAGCCAGTAATTGTCAGCTTTGCCAGTTCATTCATAAAAGCCAACGGCTCCAGTCAGTGAGCGCGCCGGTATGCTACGCAATTAGCGTAAGCACATTGCTGGGCAGCAACCTTAATAAAGAGCTGTCCCAGGTACTTACGCTAATTACGAACTGAAGCAGCGCTCTCTATGGTGCTGAAGACTTAAGCATCAGCATCATGGCCAGGGCATCAGAGTTTTAATGTGCGCTGGCCATGGAGCTGATCCTTAAGTCTTCAGCACCATGGAGAGCGGCGGGCAGAGTACGCAATTAGCGAAACCGGCACATTCACTCTGCGGCTTTGACCTCTTTCCCGGTATGGATCATCTTGCACCGCTATGTCAGCAGTGCAAGATGACTCATTACTGTACCGGGAAAGCGGTTATTTTAAACTCGCCGGCTTTGACAGCGGGCGAGTTTAAAGTGATTTTGGCAGCACACTCGTGCAAATATCGCACAGTGTGCTGTATGACGGCGAGATTTTCTCTCCCCCATAGACTTGCATTGCCCTCACGCGTGTCAGAATCGCGTACAGTCGCAGCATGCTGCGATTGCACTCGCTTCTAACTCGCGATGCGAGTTCAGTGCGGGGACTCGCACCAGTATGCCCTTCCTGATAGGGCAACACTGGTCCGAATGCAATGCGAGTTTCCCTCGCATTGCACTCGTGCGAGTCCCTCGCACAGTGTGCTTTTAGCCTTAGGGACATTCTCCACCACCACCTGCCCCCCAGCACACACAGCCAGGACCACCACTGAAGAAAAGGATGGAGAAGATAGGGGATGACCACCTCTAGCACACACCAGAGGCACTCGGGCAACCCCGACAGGCCATTCAGGCTCTCTGGCCCCTGTTGGTTTCACTCCAGCTGACTGGCTAATGTGATCAGGCTTGGCAAACTGCCAATGCTTCATCCTCTCCTTGTCGACCTCCTGCTGCTACTCTTGGACATCCTCTGCGGTGGTGACCCGACATGCCCTATCGCATACCACCCCTTACACCCCTTTACTTTCATAAAGGTGACCAACTCCAAAACAAGAGGGTGCGGAGTCAGGAAGGCATATGATTACTTTGCAGGGTGAACCGGTTGATATCGCACCTGTGACCAGTCCTGTCTTTGGCTATGAACCCAAAACCCCTTCTCTGGAAAAAGTCCACCATTCAGCCCTAGGTACATTGCTCCTCAAAATGACCCCTTGAATCAATATCAGGCAAAGACATCTGAGAGCCTAATTTCTTCAAGAAATTACAAGGCCTGGGTGGTTCATGCTTATAAGGATATTTTCTCGGAGGGGGTAGAAGGTCCCTTGTGACATTTTCCCTATCGAAGGCCTCTGGTTGGGGTTCTATAGATGTCATGGAAGCAGGGGTTTCTGCCATTACTACCTCCTCGTTGTCCTCGTCCTCCTCCTCAATTTTCTGATGCACTGGCTGCATCACCGGATGAAGGTTTAGTAAGGCCAGGCATGTTTCAGGATCTTGCCTGTGACCTTTGGTGCTCCTGGCTGGCATATGGAATGGCTCACCTCCTGACTGTTAACATCGGTCCAGTGGGACGTCGTCAGGTATGCAGGACCATCACTGGATCCTTACCTCGCTGCAAATCAGGCCCAATGCAGGGTGCGCAGTCAAACTTCAGCTCATATATAAGGGCATCTCATCTCTGGGCTGCTTCAGTTTCGTTGAACTACCTTCGGCCCCTGGGATGGTGGGGAAAATAAGCTCCTCCAGAGCAGGCATCTCTTGAGGTGATAGTCTCCAAAATGCAGACTGCAGGCACATTATCACGGTGTTACTCTTCTCTGTACAACAATCCCAAGATGGCAGCGGCCTCTGTGGTAATATGTCTTTCCTTTGCCTAGCACCATGACCCAATTGCTTAGGGATATTATTGTTTGCCCAATCTTGTTGCCTAGCTCCTCATTAATTCCTCCATGGGGTGGGGTGCAGAAGGCACCTGACATATACAGTGCATTGTGAAAGTATTTGGCCCCCTTGAACTTTTCAACCTTTTGCCACATTTAGGCTTCAAACATAAAGATATAAAATTCTAATTTTTTCCCAAAGAATCAACAACAAGTGGGACACAATCATGAAGTGTTATGAAATTTATTGGATATTTTAAACTTTAAAAAAAAATAAAAACTGGAAAATGGGCCGTGCAATATTATTCGGCCCCTTTACTTTCAGTGCAGCAAACTCACTCCAGAAGTTCAGTGAGGATCTCTGAATGATCCAATGTTGTCCTAAATGACTGGTAATGAAAATAGAATCCAACTGTGTGTAATCAAGTTTCTGTATAAATGCACCTGCTCTGTGATAGTCTCAGGGTTCTGTTTCAAGTGCAGAGAGCATCATGAAGTCCAAGGAACACACCAGGCAGGTCCGAGATACTGTTGTGGCGAAGTTTAAAGCCGGATTTGGATACAAAAAGATTTCCCAAGTTTTAAACATCTCAAGGAGCCACTGTGCAAGAGATCATATTGAAATGGAAGGAATATCAGACCACTGCAAATCTACCAAGACCCGGTCGTCCCTCTAAACTTTCATCTCGAACAAGGAGAAGACTGATCAGAGATGCAGCCAAAAGGCCCATGATCATTCTGTATGAACTGCAGAGATCTACAGCTGAGGTGGAGAGTCTGTCCATAGGACAACAATCAGTCGTACACTGCACAAATCTGGCCTTTATGGAAGAGTGGCAAGAAGAAAGCCATTTCTCAAAGATATCCATAAAATGTCTCCTTTGAAGATCGCCACAAGCCACCTGGGAGACACACCAGACATGTGGAATAAGGTGCTCTGGTCAGATGAAACCAAAATCAAACTTTTTGGGCACAATGCAAAACGATATGTTTGATGTAAAAGCAACACAGCTCATCACCCTCAAAACACCATCCCTACTGTCAAACATGGTGGTGACAGCATCATGGTTTGGGCCTGCTTTTCTTCAGCAGGGACAGGGAAGATGGGAGTCTGCAAAAGACCGGAGACTGGGACGGCGATTTATCTTTCAACAAGACAATGAGCCCAAACATAAAGCAAAATCTACAATGGAATGGTTCAAAAATAAATGTATCCAGGTGTTAGAATGGCCAAATCAAAGTTAAGGCCTGAATCCAATCGAAAATCTGTGGAAAGAGCTGAAAACTGCTGTTCACAAATGCTCTCAGCTGTTTTGCAAGGAAGAATAGGCAAGAATTTCAGTCTCTCGATCTGCAAAACCCAAGCGACTTAAAGCTGTAATCGAGCAGAAGGTGGCGCTACAAAGTATTCATTCAAGGGGGACGAATAATATTGCACGCCCCACTTTTCAGTTTTTTATTTGTTAAAAAAGTTTAAAATATCCAATAAATTTCATTCCACCTCATGATTGTGTCCCACTTGTTGTTGATTCTTCTCAAAAAAAATTCGAATTTTATTTCTTTATATTTGAAGCCTGAAATGTGGCAAAAGGTTAAAAAGTTCAAGGGGGCCAAATACTTTCACAAGGCACAGTACATCCCAATGCAATAGGGAAGAATTGGACTTGTGGTTGGGGATATTAAAGCCTGATATATTTGGAGGAGAAATTATAAAAATAAAATAGTTTTGTCAGCTCATCACAAATTCATCTGATTGTTGAATAAGGCTAGTGGGCAATGCACTTACAGGTGGAAGAATAATGATGTAACGAACTTGTGCACATGACAATATTCTGTATTCTAAAGATATGTAAGGAAAGGAAAAAAGAGATTGCTCATTTCCAAGAAGCAATATCCATATTATAGTGCTTTATGAGTGTAAACAGACATAAAAGATCATGTATGTTACGCATATAATGGACATATGCTATTTTTATCTGAATTGCTAGCAGATAAGTATAGAGGAAATGGCCTCACACGACACTGATGACCCTCTGCAATAATAACGGTTTTCTCTCTAAAGAAAAATAATTAAATTAAAAAAATAAATCCTCTCTTAAAGGAATGTTTAAATGAGATTTTAAGGTTACTGGATTTTACAGTTGCTGACGCATCTGGCACTTTTGCAAAGATTCACAGCCTGCAGGTGTCCCACACATGGAAACTCAAGGAAGCTTAAAAACCTTCTTTTAAAGCTCCCTTAAATTCACCATGTTTAAAGAAACTGCTAGATCTGATGGCTATAGACTCAACTAACCTTAGGTTCGTGGAGTTCTCAGCCACTGGGTCTTCTGGCCACACTTTCTCCAGATTTCCTTTTTATCTGTCTTTTGCAGAAAATCATGGTTATACGGTCCCAAAAATACATGGTAATTATCTTCCACACTGCACCTCTGAATATATAATTCACCCTTACTATGCTTCCTGCAGGAAAAATCCCCCCCACACTCTCTGTAATATCCCTTCAACACCACCTCTCTATATAATATACTCCTTACTGTGTCCCTCTCCATAATTTTTCACCAACACCTCCCTCTCCATAATGTCCCCCCACACTGCCCCTCTCTATAATATACTCCCCATATACTGCCCCTCTGTATAATATACTCCCACACACACTGCCATCGGTATAAAGTGCCCCAACACACTACCATTCTGTATAATATACCTCCACATACTACCCCTCCAAATAATATCCCCCCGCTTCCCCTTGTATAATATATCACATGAAACTGCCCCTCTGTATCATATACATCCCCACACTGCCCCTCTGTGCTATATACCCCCACATTGCTCCTCTATATAATATACTCCCACACACTGCCCCTCTGTATAATATACCCACAAGTATAATAAACCGTCACACCTCCCCTCTGTAAAATATACCTCCACACACTGCCCCTCTGTATAATGTATCCCCCACCTACTCCATGTATAATATACCCCCCACTGCCTCTCTGTATAACATACTTCCACATGTTGCCCCTTTGTATAATATGCCCTCCACGTATCACTGTATAATATACCCCCCAAACTGCCCCTCTGTACAATATACCCACACACTGCTCCTCTGTATAATATACCCCCACACACTGCCCCTCTGTATAATATACCTCTCACTCTGCCTCTCTATATAATATACCCCTCACACTGCCCCTCTATAATATACCCCCACTGACTGCCCCTCTGAATATTATACCTCCTCACACACTGCTCCTCCTTTCACAATTTTCCCCCCATTGCCCCACAGTGTACCCTCGCAGTAACACTCTGCGTAATTTCATCTACCCACCCCTCTCCAGTAGAAGTCAGGACAAATAATCTTCAGCTCTTCTATGGGGCAATTACCATTCTCCACCATGTCCTTGTCACCTCCTAATGGCTCTGCATTGCTAGCAGCAGTGTGATGAGGTCAGCTGTGTGATGAGGTCAGCTGTGTGATGAGGTCAGCAATGTAATGAGATCAGCAGTGTGATGATGAGGTGAGCAGTGTGATGAGAAGAGCTGTATGATGAGGTCAGCTGTGTGATGAGGTCAGCTGTGTGATGAGTTCAGCTGTGTGATGAGGTGAGCTGTGTGATGAGGTCAGCTGTGTGATGAGGTCAGCTGTGTGATGAGGTCAGCAATGTAATGAGGTCAGCAGTGTGATGATGAGGTGAGCAGTGTGATGAGAAGAGCTGTATGATGAGGTCAGCTGTGTGATGAGGTCAGCTGTGTGATGAGTTCAGCTGTGTGATGAGGTGAGCTGTGTGATGAGGTCAGCTGTGTGATGAGGTCAGCTGCGTGATGAGGTCAGCTGCGTGATGAGGTCAGCAGTGTGATGAGGTCAGCAGTGTGATGAGGTCAGCAGTGTGATGAGGTCAGCAGTGTGATGAGGTCAGCTGTGTGATGAGGTCAGCAGTGTGATGAGGTCAGCTGTGTCATGAGCTCATCACACTGCTGCACATCAGGTGGGAGCTGACAAGCGATCTGCTGCCTCGGCTCCGACGTTCATGTATCCAAGGATACATACATTTGGATATGAGAAGATGAGAGTCTCCCTGTTCTCTGTAGGCTGCAAGGCAACCTTTGGTGGGCTTAATTCAAAGGTACAGTGCTAGTCCTCCGGTGGCCTTGAATAACTGCCTGGTGACCAGTTTGGGGGTCATATTCTAGTCTCCCTTTCCCCAGCCAAGCCCACCCCTGCTTATGTTAGACTTTTATATTATCTTCTGTTTCTAAAATAATAAACATTCAATTTAATAGACAGAAGAAGTGGTTACACAGCAAAACCAAAACCACTCAATGTTTTACACAGGATTCCTTTAATAACCCCAAACCTTTCTGACTCTCGTACATTGTGCAACCAGATAGTGCTTACAACATCAGGGAAATGTTTACTTTGTTGTGCCATCTATTATATAATTGCCGTAGCGACTTCCGTCGGAGCGGCGCTGCTTCCGGTGGCTTGGTTAGCGAGTCCGAGCTGCTTCTCCTGGACTCTCCCCGTGGCCGCGTAGCGGCCAAGGCGACTCACGAAGCAATGCCCGCAAAGCGGGCATTGCGAGTCGTTGCAGCCTAGCGAAGCAATGCCCGCGAGGCGGGCATTGCGAGTCGCTACAACCGCTAACCAAGCCACCGAAGCCGAAGCCCATACTCCTGTAGTGTACACCGCTATAGTATACTACAGTCCCATGCCCATAAGCGCCATGGGACTGTAGTATACCATCGCGCTGTACACTACAGACCCCTGCCGCTCCCCAAGCCCCTACCGCCCTAACCCCTAAGCCACTACCCCGACGCCGAAGCCCCTACAGACCCCTGCCGCTCCCCAAGCCCCTACCGCCCTAACCCCTAAGCCACTACCCCGACGCCGAAGACCCTACCCCCTGCCGCACTACCCCGCCGCACCCACTACCCTCTGCCGGAAGCCACTACCCCCTGCCGCCCTAACCCCTAAGCCACTACCCCCCGCCGCCGAAGCCCCTACCCCCTGCCGCACTACCCCGCCGCACCCACTACCCTCTGCCGCAAGCCCCTACCCCCTGCCGCCCTAACCCCTAAGCCACTAACCCCTAAGCCACTACCCCCGCCGCCGAAGCCCCTACCCCCTGCCGCCGTAAGCCACTAGCCCGCATCCGCACCTAAACCCCTGCCGCCGCAAGCCCCTAACCCCTAAGCCGCACCTAATCCCCTACCCCTACCCCCTAAACCGCACCTAAACCCCTGCCGCCCTAAGCCCCTACCCCCTAAGCCGCACCTAACCCCCTACTCCCTGCCGCCGTAAGCCACTACCCCGCATCCGCAAATAAACCCCTGCCGCCGCAAGCCCCTAACCCCTAAGCCGCACCTAACCCCTAAGCTGCACATAATCCCCTACCCCTACCCCCTAAACCGCACCTAAACCCCTGCCGCCCTAAGCCCCTACCCCCTAAGCCGCACCTAACCCCCTACCCCCTGCCGCCCTAAGCCACTACGCCGCATCCGCACCTAAACTCCTGCCGCCGCAAGCCCCTACCCCTTAAGCCGCACCTAATCCCCTACCTCTACCCCCTAAACCGCACCTAAACCCCTGCCGCCCTAAGCCCCTACCTCCTAAGCCGCACCTAACCCCCTACCCCCGTAAGCCACTACCCCGCATCCGCACCTAAACCCCTGCCGCCGCAAGCCCCTAACCCCTAAGCTGCACCTAATCCCCTACCCCTACCCCCTAAGCCGCACCTAAACCCCTGCCGCCCTAAGCCCCTACCCCCTAAGCCCCTACCCTCTAAGCCTCGCCGTCCCCTAACCTAACGTCCCCGTCGATCACTTACATGCCTTCAAGTCATCTGATCGTCCGTCCGGCCAGGCGTCCTCTTCCTCCGGTCCCGGGGGTCTTCTCTCTTCTTTCCGCCATCTCCGCCTCTTCGTCCGTCCCCGGGGATCTTCTGTCTTCTTTCCGCCAACTTCCAGCTCCGACGTCCTCTTCAACTAACATTAAGATACAATGGACGATCAATCCGCCATTGTATCTCAATGAAATGTGAAGGGCTCTTCTGATTGGTCGCTGACCTCAGCCAATCAGAAGAGCCCGTCATTCAGTTCTCATTCAGGTCCGTCTTTTTTCCCATTGACATACATTAGCGGTGTGTCGGCGATTTTATGGCCGGCCACCTGGTTCTATTTGTCGGCCCTAAAATCGCGGACACACCGCTAATGCATGTCTATGGGCAAGTCAGCTCGAATTCTGATTGGTCGGCGTTCAATCCGAAATCGGGCTGACTGCCCATAGAGATGCATTAGCGATGTGTCCGCGATTTTAGGGCCGACAAATAGAACCAGGTGGTCGGCCATAAAATCGCCGACACACCGCTAATGCATTTCAATGGGAAAAAAGAAAGGCGGACCTCAATGAGAACTGCGTCTCAGCCTAAATAATAAATTAAATAATAAAAAAAATAATTAAAAAAGAATTAAAAAATAATAAAAATATTAATTAAAAATAATAAAAAATTCAATAAAAATAATAATAAAAAAATAAAATATATGCTAATAAGATCAGCCCTTTGCGGACCTGAATGAGAACTGCCTCTCAGCCTAAATAATAAATTAAATAATAAAAAAAAATAATTAAAAAATAATTAAAAAATAATAAAAAAAATAATTAAAAATAATAAAAAATTCAATAAAAATAATAATAAAAAAATAAAATATATGCTAATAAGATCAGCCCTTTGCGGACCTGAATGAGAACTGCGTCTCAGCCTAAATAATAAATTAAATAATAAAAAAAATAATTAAAAAAGAATTAAAAAATAATAAAAAAAAATAATTAAAAATAATAAAAAATTCAATAAAAATAATAATAAAAAAATAAAATATATGCTAATAAGATCAGCCCTTTGCGGACCTGAATGAGAACTGCGTCTCAGCCTAAATAATAAATTAAATAATAAAAAAAATAATTAAAAAAGAATTAAAAAATAATAAAAAAAAATAATTAAAAATAATAAAAAATTCAATAAAAATAATAATAAAAAAATAAAATATATGCTAATAAGATCAGCCCTTTGCGGACCTGAATGAGAACTGCGTCTCAGCCTAAATAATAAATTAAATAATAAAAAAAATAATTAAAAAAGAATTAAAAAATAATAAAAAAAAAAAATTAAAAATAATAAAAAATTCAATAAAAATAATAATAAAAAAAATAAAATATATGCTAATAAGATCAGCCCTTTGCGGACCTGAATGAGAACTGCGTCTCAGCCTAAATAATAAATTAAATAATAAAAAAAATAATTAAAAAAGAATTAAAAAATAATAAAACAATTAATTAAAATTAATAAAATATTCAATAAAAATAATAATAAAAAAATAAAATATATGCTAATAAGATCAGCCCTTTAGCGCACCTGAATGACAACTGCCTCTCAGCCTAAATAATAAATTTAATAATAAAAAAAATAATTAAAAAAGAATTAAAAAATAATAAAACAATTAATTAAAATTAATAAAATATTCAATAAAAATAATAATAAAAAAATAAAATATATGCTAATAAGATCAGCCCTTTAGCGCACCTGAATGACAACTGCCTCTCAGCCTAAATAATAAATTTAATAATAAAAAAATAATTAAAAAATAATTAAAAAATTATAAAAAAATAAATAAAACATAATTAAAAAATAAATAACAAATAATAAATAATAATTTAAAAAAAATGCTAATAATAATATTACTGCTAATAATAATGCTATTAATGCTAATAATTATGTTATTAATGCTATTATTAATGCTAATAATGCTATTATTAATTCTATTAATGCTAATAATAATGCTATTAATGCTATTAATAATGTTATTAATGCTATTATTAATGCTAATAATGCTATTATTAATGCTATTTATGCTAATAATAATGATATTAATGCTATTAATAATGTTATTAATGCTATTAATAATGCTAATAATGCTATTATTAATGCTATTCATGCTAATAATAATGCTATTAATGCTATTAATAATGTTATTAATGCTATTAATAATGCTAATAATGCTATTATTAATGCTATTAATGCTAATAATAATGCTATTAATGATATTAATAATGTTATTAATGCTATTAATAATGCTAATAATGCTATTATTAATGCTATTAATGCTAATAATAATCCTATTAATGCTATTAATAATGCTATTCAAGCTATTAATAATACTATTAATGCTATTAATGCTAATAATAATGCTATTAATGCTATTAATAATGTTATTAATGCTATTATTAATGCTAATAATGCTATTATTAATTCTATTAATTTTAATAATAATGCTATTAATGCTATTAATAATGTTATTAATGCTATTAATAATGCTAATAATCCTATTATTAATGCTATTTATGCTAATAATAATGCTATTAATGCTATTAATAATGTTATTAATGCTATTAATAATGCTAATAATGCTATTATTAATGCTATTAATGCTAATAATAATGCTATTAATGCTATTAATAATGTTATTAATGCTATTATTAATGCTAATAATGCTATTATTAATTCTATTAATGCTAATAATAATGCTATTAATGCTATTAATAATGTTATTAATGCTATTATTAATGCTAATAATGCTATTATTAATGCTATTAATGTCAATATTTATCCTATTAATGGTATTATTAATGCTATTAATGCTAATAATAATGCTATTAATGCTATTAATAATGTTATTAATGCTATTATTAATGCTAATAATGCTATTATTAATGCTGTTTATGCTAATAATAATGCTATTAATGCTATTAATAATGCTATTAATGCTATTAATAATGCTATTAATCCTATTATTTATGCTATTAATGCTATTAATGCTAATATTTATCCTATTAATGGTATTATTAATGCTATTAATGCTAATAATAATGCTATTAATGCTAATAATAATGCTATTAATGCTATTAATAATGTTATTAATGCTATTATTAATGCTAATAATGCTATTATTAATTCTATTAATGCTAATAATAATGCTATTAATGCTATTAATAATGTTATTAATGCTATTATTAATGCTAATAATCCTATTATTAATGCTATTTATGCTAATAATAATGCTATTAATGCTATTAATAATGCTATTAATGCTATTAATAATGCTATTAATCCTATTATTTATGCTATTAATGCTATTAATGCTAATATTTATCCTATTAATGGTATTATTAATGCTGTTAATGTTAATGATAATGCTATTAATGCTAATAATAATGCTATTAATGCTATTAATAATGTTATTAATGCTATTATTAATGCTAATAATGCTATTATTAATTCTATTAATGCTAATAATAATGCTATTAATGCTATTAATAATGTTATTAATGCTATTAATAATTCTAACTAGCTGTGAGCCCGATGCAAATGCATCGGGATTCTAGAACGTGCATTAATTTGATTATAGTAGTTATAGCTGTTAGCCTGATGCAAATGCATCGGGTATCTAAAATATGTTTATTGTTTTTTTAAAGATTTTTAAATAATAATCGCATCATCAATAGCAATAATATAAGCCATAGCATTATTATTAGCAGTAATAGCAGTATTAATAGCATTATTAGCAGTATTATGAGTATTAATAACAGTATTAATAGCATTAATAGCATTATTATTAGCATTAATAGCATTATTAATAGCATTATTAGCATTAATAATAGCATTAATAACATTATTAATAGCATTGATAGCATTATTATTAGCATTAATAGCATTAATAATAGCATTATTAGCATTAATAATAGCATTAATAACATTATTAATAGCATTAATAGCATTATTAATAGCATTAATAATAACATTATTAGCATTAATAATAGCATTAATAACAGTATTAATAGCATTAATAGCATTATTAATAGAATTAATAGCATTATTATTAGCATTAATAGCATTAATAGCATTAATAGCATTAATAGCATTATTATTAGCATTAATAGAATTATTATTAGCATTAATAGCATTAATAGGATAAATATTAGCATTAATAGCATTAATAGCATAATTAATAGCATTAATAGCATTATTAATAGCATTAATAGCATTATTATTAGCATTAATAGCATTAATAATAGCATTATTAGTATTAATAATAGCATTAATAACATCATTAATAGCATTAATAGCATTATTAATAGCATTAATAGCATTATTATTAGCATTAATAGGATTAATAATAGCATTATTAGCATTAATAATAGCATTAATAACATTATTAATAACATTAATAGCATTATTATTAGCATTAATAGCATTATTATTAGCAGTAATAGCATTAATAATACCATTAATAGGATAAATATTAGCATTAATAGCATTAATAGCATAAATAAGAGCATTAATAGCATTATTAATAGCATTAATAGCATTATTATTAGCATAAATAGCATTATTAGCATTAATAATAGCATTAATAACATTATTAATAGCATTAATAGCATTATTATTAAAATTAATAGAATTAATAATAGCATTATTAGCATAAATATATAGCATTAATAACATTATTAATAGCATTAATAGCATTATTATTAGCATTAATAGTATTATTAATAGCATGAATAGCATTATTAATAGCATTAATAGGATTATTATTAGCATTAATAGCATTAATAATAGCATTATTAGCTATTATTAATAGCATTAATAACATTATTAATAGCATTAATATGCATTATTATTAGCATTAATAGCATTAATAATAGCATTATTAGCATTATTAATAGCATTAATAACATTATTAATAGCATAAATAGCATTATTATTAGCATAAATAGCATTAATAATAGGATTATTAGAATTAATAATAGCATTAATAAATCATTATTAATAGCATTAATAGCATTATTATTAGCATTAATAGAATTAATAATAGCATTATTAGCATTAATAATAGCATTAATAACATTATTAATAGCATTAATAGCATTATTATTAGCATTAATAGCATTATTATTAGCCTTAATAGCATTAATAATACCATTAATAGGATAAATATTAGCATTAATAGCATTAATAGCATAAATAATAGGATTAATAGCATTATTAATAGCATTAATAGCATTATTAATAGCATTAATAGCATTATTATTAGCATAAATAGCATTAATATATAGCATTATTAGCATTAATAATAGCATTAATAACATTATTAATAGCATTAATAGCATTATTATTAGCATTAATAGCATTAATAGCATTATTATTAGCATTAATAGCATTAATAATACCATTAATAGGATAAATATTTACATTAATAGCATTAATAATAGCATTATTAGCATTAATAATAGCATTAATAACATTATTAATAGCATTAATAGCATTATTATTAGCATTAATAGAATTAATAATAGCATTATTAGCATTAATAATAGCATTAATAACATTATTAATAGCATTAATAGCATTATTATTAGCATTAATAGCATTAATAATAGCATTATTAGCATTATTAATAGCATTAATAACATTATTAATAGCATTAATAGCATTATTATTAGCATAAATAGCATTAATAATAGGATTATTAGCATTATTAATAGCATTAATAACATTATTAATAGCATTAATAGCATTATTATTAAAATTAATAGAATTAATAATAGCATTATTAGCATTAATAATAGCATTAATAACATTATTATATAGCATTAATAGCATTATTATTAGCATTAATAGCATTAATAGTATTATTAATAGCATGAATAGCATTATTAATAGCATTAATAGGATTATTATTAGCATTAATAGCATTAATAATAGCATTATTAGCATTATTAATAGCATTAATAACATTATTAATAGCATTAATAGCATTATTATTAGCATTAATAGCATTAATTATATAGCATTATTAGCATTATTAATAGCATTAATAACATTATTAATAGCATTAATAGCATTATTATTAGCATTAATAGCATTAATAATAGCATTATTAGCATTATTAATAGCATTAATAACATTATTAATAGCATTAATATCATTATTATTAGCATAATAGCATTAATAATAGCATTATTAGCATTAATAATAGCATTAATAACATTATTAATAGCATTAATAGCATTATTATTAGCATTAATAGAATTAATAATAGCATTATTAGCATTAATAATGCATTAATAACTATTATTAGCATTAATTAGCATTATTTATTAGCATAATATTATTATTAGCATTTTTTTTTAATTATTATTTATTATTTGTTATTTATTTTTTAATTATGTTTTATTTATTTTTTTATAATTTTTTAATTATTTTTTAATTATTTTTTTATTATTAAATTTCTTATTTAGGCTGAGAGGCAGTTGTCATTCAGGTGCGCTAAAGGGCTGATCTTATTAGCATATATTTTATTTTTTTATTATTATTTTTATTGAATTTTTTATTAATTTTAATTAATTGTTTTATTATTTTTTAATTCTTTTTTAATTATTTTTTTTATTATTTAATTTATTATTTAGGCTGAGAGGCAGTTCTCATTCAGGTCCGCAAAGGGCTGATCTTATTAGCATATATTTTATTTTTTTATTATTATTTTTATTGAATTTTTTATTATTTTTAATTAATATTTTTATTATTTTTTAATTCTTTTTTAATTATTTTTTTTATTATTTAATTTATTATTTAGGCTGAGAGGCAGTTCTCATTCAGGTCCGCAAAGGGCTGATCTTATTAGCATATATTTTATTTTGTTATTATTATTTTTATTGAATTTTTTATTATTTTTAATTGATTTTTTTATTATTTTTTAATTCTTTTTTAATTATTTTTTTTATTATTTAATTTATTATTTAGGCTGAGACGCAGTTCTCATTCAGGTCCGCAAAGGGCTGATCTTATTAGCATATATTTTATTTTTTTATTATTATTTTTATTGAATTTTTTATTATTTTTTTTTTTTTTTTTATTATTTTTTAATTCTTTTTTAATTATTTTTTTTATTATTTAATTTATTATTTAGGCTGAGACGCAGTTCTCATTCAGGTCCGCAAAGGGCTGATCTTATTAGCATATATTTTATTTTTTTATTATTATTTTTATTGAATTTTTTATTATTTTTAATTATTTTTTTTTATTATTTTTTAATTCTTTTTTAATTATTTTTTTTATTATTTAATTTATTATTTAGGCTGAGACGCAGTTCTCATTCAGGTCCGCAAAGGGCTGATCTTATTAGCATATATTTTATTTTTTTATTATTATTTTTATTGAATTTTTTATTATTTTTAATTATTTTTTTTTATTATTTTTTAATTCTTTTTTAATTATTTTTTTTATTATTTAATTTATTATTTAGGCTGAGACGCAGTTCTCATTCAGGTCCGCAAAGGGCTGATCTTATTAGCATATATTTTATTTTTTTATTATTATTTTTATTGAATTTTTTATTATTTTTAATTATTTTTTTTATTATTTTTTAATTATTTTTTAATTTTTTTTTTTATTATTTAATTTATTATTTAGGCTGAGAGGCAGTTCTCATTCAGGTCCGCAAAGGGCTGATCTTATTAGCATATATTTTATTTTTTTATTATTATTTTTATTGAATTTTTTATTATTTTTAATTAATATATTTTATTATTTTTTAATTCTTTTTTAATTCTTTTTTTTATTATTTAATTTATTATTTAGGCTGAGAGGCAGTTCTCATTCAGGTCCGCAAAGGGCTGATCTTATTAGCATATATTTTATTTTGTTATTATTATTTTTATTGAATTTTTTATTATTTTTAATTATTTTTTTTATTATTTAATTTATTATTTAGGCTGAGACGCAGTTCTCATTGAGGTCCGCCTTTCTTTTTTCCCATTGAAATGCATTAGCGGTGTGTCGGCGATTTTATGGCCGACCACCTGGTTCTATTTGTCGGCCCTAAAATCGCGGACACACCGCTAATGCATCTCTATGGGCAGTCAGCCCGATTTCGGATTGAACGCCGACCAATCAGAATTCGAGCTGACTTGCCCATAGACATGCATTAGCGGTGTGTCCGCGATTTTAGGGCCGACAAATAGAACCAGGTGGCCGGCCATAAAATCGCCGACACACCGCTAATGTATGTCAATGGGAAAAAAGACGGACCTGAATGAGAACTGAATGACGGGCTCTTCTGATTGGCTGAGGTCAGCGACCAATCAGAAGAGCCCTTCACATTTCATTGAGATACAATGGCGGATTGATCGTCCATTGTATCTTAATGTTAGTTGAAGAGGACGTCGGAGCTGGAAGTTGGCGGAAAGAAGACAGAAGATCCCCGGGGACGGACGAAGAGGCGGAGATGGCGGAAAGAAGAGAGAAGACCCCCGGGACCGGAGGAAGAGGACGCCTGGCCGGACGGACGATCAGATGACTTGAAGGCATGTAAGTGATCGACGGGGACGTTAGGTTAGGGGACGGCGAGGCTTAGAGGGTAGGGGCTTAGGGGGTAGGGGCTTAGGGCGGCAGGGGTTTAGGTGCGGCTTAGGGGGTAGGGGTAGGGGATTAGGTGCAGCTTAGGGGTTAGGGGCTTGCGGCGGCAGGGGTTTAGGTGCGGATGCGGGGTAGTGGCTTACGGGGGTAGGGGGTTAGGTGCGGCTTAGGAGGTAGGGGCTTAGGGCGGCAGGGGTTTAGGTGCGGTTTAGGGGGTAGAGGTAGGGGATTAGGTGCGGCTTAAGGGGTAGGGGCTTGCGGCGGCAGGAGTTTAGGTGCGGATGCGGCGTAGTGGCTTAGGGCGGCAGGGGGTAGGGGGTTAGGTGCGGCTTAGGGGGTAGGGGCTTAGGGCGGCAGGGGTTTAGGTGCGGTTTAGGGGGTAGGGGTAGGGGATTATGTGCAGCTTAGGGGTTAGGTGCGGCTTAGGGGTTAGGGGCTTGCGGCGGCAGGGGTTTATTTGCGGATGCGGGGTAGTGGCTTACGGCGGCAGGGAGTAGGGGGTTAGGTGCGGCTTAGGGGGTAGGGGCTTAGGGCGGCAGGGGTTTAGGTGCGGTTTAGGGGGTAGGGGATTAGGTGCGGCTTAGGGGTTAGGGGCTTGCGGCGGCAGGGGTTTAGGTGCGGATGCGGGCTAGTGGCTTACGGCGGCAGGGGGTAGGGGCTTCGGTGGCGGGGTAGTGGCTTAGGGGTTAGTGGCTTAGGGGTTAGGGCGGCAGGGGGTAGGGGCTTGCGGCAGAGGGTAGTGGGTGCGGCGGGGTAGTGCGGCAGGGGGTAGGGGCTTCGGCGGCGGGGTAGTGGCTTAGGGGTTAGGGCGGCAGGGGGTAGTGGCTTCCGGCAGAGGGTAGTGGGTGCGGCGGGGTAGTGCGGCAGGGGGTAGGGTCTTCGGCGTCGGGGTAGTGGCTTAGGGGTTAGGGCGGTAGGGGCTTGGGGAGCGGCAGGGGTCTGTAGGGGCTTCGGCGTCGGGGTAGTGGCTTAGGGGTTAGGGCGGTAGGGGCTTGGGGAGCGGCAGGGGTCTGTAGTGTACAGCGCGATGGTATACTACAGTCCCATGGCGCTTATGGGCATGGGACTGTAGTATACTATAGCGGTGTACACTACAGGAGTATGGGCTTCGGCTTCGGTGGCTTGGTTAGCGGTGTAGCGACTCGCAATGCCCGCTTCGCGGGCATTGCTTCGCTAGGCTGCAACGACTCGCAATGCCCGCTTTGCGGGCATTGCTTCGTGAGTCGCCTTGGCCGCTACGCGGCCACGGGGAGAGTCCAGGAGAAGCAGCTCGGACTCGCTAACCAAGCCACCGGAAGCAGCGCCGCTCCGACGGAAGTCGCTACGGCAATTATATAATAGATAATCCTATTATTAATGCTATTTATGGTAATAATAATGCTATTTATGCTATTAATAATGTTATTAATGCTATTAATAATGCTAATAATGCTATTATTAATGCTATTAATGCTAATAATAATGCTATTAATGCTATTAATAATGTTATTAATGCTATTAATAATGCTAATAATGCTATTATTAATGCTATTAATGCTAATAATAATCCTATTAATGCTATTAATAATGCTATTCATGCTATTAATAATACTATTAATGCTATTAATGCTAATAATAATGCTATTAATGCTATTAATAATGTTATTAATGCTATTATTTATGCTAATAATGCTATTATAATTCTATTAATTTTAATAATAATGCTATTAATGCTATTAATAATGTTATTAATGCTATTATTAATGCTAATAATGCTATTTATGCTAATAATAATGCTATTAATGCTATTAATAATGCTATTAATGCTCTTATTTATGCTATTAATGCTATTAATGCTAATATTTATCCTATTAATGGTATTATTAATGCTATTACTGCTAATAATAATGCTATTAATGCTATTAATGCTAATAATAATGCTATTAATAATAATTTATTAATGTTTATAATGCTAATAATGCTATTATTAATCCTATTAATGCTAATAATAATGCTATTAATGCTATTAATAATGCTATTAATGCTATTAATAATGTTATTAATGCTATTATTAATACTAATAATGCTATTATTAATGCTATTAATGCTAATAATAATGCTATTAATGCTATTAATAATGCTATTAATGCTATTAATTATGCTATTAATGCTATTAATGCTAATATTTATCCTATTAATGCTATTAATGCTAATAATAATTCTATTAATGCTAATAATAATGCTATTAATGCTATTAATGCTATTAATGCTATTAATGCTAATAATAATGCTATTAATTCTATTAATAATGCTATTAATGCTATTAATACTGTTATTAATGCTATTATTAATGCTAATAATGTTATTATTAATGCTATTAATGCTAATAATAATGCTATTAATGCTATTAATAATGTTATTAATGCTATTATTAATGCTAATAATGCTATTATTAATGCTATTAATGCTAATAATAATGCTATCAATGCTATTAATAATGTTATTAATGCTATTATTAATGCTAATAATGCTATTAATAATGCTATTAATGCTAATAATAATGCTATTAATGCTATTAATACTGTTATTAATGCTCATAATACTGCTAATAATGCTATTAATACTGCTATTACTGCTAATAATAATGCTATGGCTTATATTATTGCTATTGATGATGCGATTATTATTTAAAAATCTTTAAAAAAACAATAAACATATTTTAGATACCCGATGCATTTGCATCAGGCTAACAGCTATAACTACTATAATCAAATTAATGCACGTTCTAGAATCCCGATGCATTTGCATCGGGCTCACAGCTAGTAATTAATAATGCATGCAGTGCCATACAGTGCAATTATAATTAGTGAGTACAATTTCCATGTATATAGCAAATAACTTCCCATGTAAAATAAGTATATGCTTCTGCAGTCAATACAGCATATTTTATGATCATGCTTGTCTCATGACACCCTAGTGCCATAGACATTAGAAATTAGCAGGCAGTCCAGGTCAGCAGCCCAAATTGCCATTTACTGGCTTTCTGTGTACTGCACCAGGAGAGGCATTAAATATGGATTGGGAGGACCGCTTGTCCTGTGAGTCCATTCCTTCATTAATGGAAAGACCTCACATGTCTCCAAAACTACCCCTGCACTTGATAGCCCAGACAAAAGTTAAATTTTTTGCAAAAACAACTTTTTTTGTTCTTGTACTATTAAAATGAGCTGGGACTATTCTGCAACCAAATACTTAATCATGGCCCCCCTGGCATTGTCTTCAAAAGTAACTAATTTCAGATTTGCTTGAAATTTTTTCGTCCCTTCTCATTCCCTATAAAGCTTGGTGTACCCGCACTTGGTTCATTGGTGCATTTCTTATGCCCAGGAAGAAGGAAGGTCTCACACATGCACATTTCAAGCTCCTCTGAAAGTACTTGTAAAGGAAGAGGATGCTAGTCATACTCGTACCCAACGAGACTTGAATAAAGTGTCTGGTGACTAAGTGACAAATTGTCCACCTTGTATTAGTCCGAAGTAACATGCATATGTCAATGCCAGTAAAAGATAATTTTGCACAGTTAGTCTTGGTTATCAGTGGTGTAACTTGCAGTTCATGGTCCCTGATGCTAAACGTCCAATGGACCTCCAATTATTGGAAATCTTTTATAGCATTAGGCTTTTTTTTTTATATACTAAAGGGACTTTTGGGGCCCCCTAGGCTCCAGGACCCTGGTGCAATTGCAACCCCTGCACCTGTTGTAGTTACACCCCTGTTGGTTATCAATGATACTAGTGATGAGCACAGAGAGAGGGGTACTCGGGTACCGGGATGGGTTCGTGGCTGTAACGGGGAATCACGGGTGGTCGCTTTCCCGGTTCCGTGCCCTGGCTCTCATTGTTGGGGAGGGAAGGGGAATTTAGGGAAAGTTCATGACGCCACCTGTGGATCCTGGTAATAATGATACCAGCGCTGCCGGCCACTGAGGTGATGGGATGCAGCTTAGTGTAGTACAGCTCCCCACAGGTGGAGCTTACCTCAGGGCAGCGAGGATGGATGAGGGGAGTAGTTGTTCTTACCCCTCTGATGATGCTGAGACCCTCTGGGCGCCGGCGGGAAGGAAGGACAGACACCAATTCAACTTCAACGTCCTTTACTGGTACTGGCAGATGGTTTAGTACACAGTACAGTCTGGTAGAATAGGGAGGTAGCTGCAGGTTCAGGGTGCCCTCATGGAGACTGAGGATGTTTCCCTCCTAGTGGCTTTTGGGCTCTCAGTCCTTTCTACACTCTCTTTACCGCCCTTAGGCAGGGCTTCCTCGCCGATCCCCTGGCCTGTTACATGTAGGAGCGGTTTGTCCCTTTACCGGTATGGACGTGAGCGGTGGAACTTGAACCCTCCCTCCACCGGAATTCGGGCTGTTACCTATCAGTGTCTTGGACTGATTATGGGACCGAGGAGGAGGTACTGTTCTGTGGTGCTACACCTCCCATGGATTGGTCCCGTGGCTCGTCGGTTTACCGTCAGGGATAGACCACTGACCGCCTCAGTTTCCGTGTTGCCGGTGTCGACCCCAGACGTTTACAGCTGGCTCCAACCGGTTCCAGATCGTCTCCCTCTGTCCTGGGTCCCCCTCTTGAAGAGAGGTGCCCTCCTGTCAGTAGCCCTGCCAGGCACGTCCTATCTGGCTGCCTTCTTAGCACTGTCTAACTAAACTCTCTCTCTTTTCCTGGTTTCCAACTCTATCCTAGGCTCCACCACCCTGGGACTTACTGAATATCCAGTCTCACTATCCTAAGGTGTCTACTGTTGTGTGTTAGTACAGACTCCATAAGTTAAACCCCAAACCCACAGCTATAGAGGCAGTACACCTGCTATTCGGGGTGCAGTACCTCCCTGTGATGCCTAGCCATAGGGGCACCACACTAGTACATACTATTTGAGGCTAATTTGCATGTGCTATAGGTGCTTATAAAAGTTGTTTTTGCGCAATTAGGGACTATCAAGGGCTTCATTTGAATGCAGGATGAGGGCTATAAAATCATAATGGGGCATTTTGAGAAGCTTGGGAGACCTAACTGTTCATTTTAGGCAGTATTACTGCACCCAACAGAAGCTCCCATTACATTATAAGCAAATTCCACCTATTCTTTATACATAACAATGTAACAGTTTTGTTTCAATTTACCATATAAGTAAACAAAACGTATTGTCACAGTAAACTATGACTGGTTTCATTGACGGATCATCTTACATGTGAACTTGTTCCATTCTGAATGCAAAGATCTGATGCACTGTATGAAGTCAGGCCGGTATGACAAGCACCTTAGAAACACAAGGGACAACAGCTATATTTAGGTTTTAGTTTTGTTGTGGAAACATTGGAGATGTTTAGCTCTTAGTTTTGGCTTGTGACGAAACATTTGCTATATTTTACTGCTTTGCTCAAATGAGTCAATGCCACAGAACAAAAGAAATACTTTTAGGAATGTTAAAATAATCAAAGAAATGTGGTAAAAGTCTGTCTATCCCTTCACTAAGGTGAGGTGTAACCATGATAATCCATTTTATTACTCACAAGCAATACATTGCAAGGTTTTGACATTGCTTTTAGCTCCAGCAGTCTTTTTGCACGCAGGATTGAGGATTAAATTAAAGGGGTTTTCCCATGAACAAAGTTTATTTAAAAGTTAATTTTAATCAATAAATCTTGGAATAATAGTAATTTCCACAATTGAATGTGTTTAAAAAAAATGTTCCTGTGCTGAGATAATCTTATACATGTGCTCCTACTATGTACAGTTTTATTTTTGTTTCAGACCGTGCATGGAGCATTGGTTTGATCCTGGGCAGGGGAGGACGAAATGGAGTATACAGACATTACAGCATGGAATCACAAATAATTCTTTCTTTGAGGTAAAACATTTTTTACAAACAGGCAGAGAAATGTTTTACCTCATAAAAAGAATCATCTGTGATCCCGTATTGTAATGTCTGTGTATTCTCTTTCCTTCTCCCCTGCCCAGGTGATGTGGTATGATCAGACCGTGTTCCGTGCACGATTGGAAATAAGAATGAAACTGTACATAGCAGGGACAATTATATATGCACTGCTTCCCCCTGTCAATCAGCGGCAGGGGAAGCAGTTCATATATGCCCCCAAATGCTGGCACTCTCCCCCCTTGTAAGGGCCCCCCCCGCTGGTTATATTACCATCCCGGTCTTCTGATCAGCGCCGCTCCTCGGTGCTCCGTCCATCCAGCTACATCCGGGATCCCCGGCCGTCGCAGGCATATGACGTCATCGTGCGACGGCCGGAGATCCCGGATGCAGCGAGGACGAAGGACGGAGCATGAAGAACGGAGCACCGAGGAGCCGCGCTGATCAGAAGACCGGGATGGTAAGATAAGAAGATGGGGGGTGAGTGCCAGCATTTGGGGGCAGCTGGGTACCCCCAGGGGGCTGCTGGGTACCCCCTGGGGTCTGCTGGGTACTCCCAGGGGGCTGCTGGATACCCCTTGGGGGCTGCTGGGTACCCGTTGGGGGCTGCTGGGTACCCCCAGGGGGCTGCTGGGTACCCCCTGGGGGCTGCTGGGTACCCCCAGGAGGCTGCTGGATACCCCCTGGGGGCTGCTGTATTACCCCTGGGGGCTGCTGTATACCCCCAGGGCTGCTGTATACCCCCAGGGCTGCTGCATATACTGCTGGGGCCTGTATACCACTGGGGCTGCTGTATACTACTGCTGGGCTGCTATATACTACCACTGGGGCTGCTATATACTACCGCTGGGACTGCTGGGGCTGCTATATACTACTGCTGGGGCTGCTATATACTACCACTGGGGCTGCTATATACTACCACTGGGACTGCTGGGGCTGCTATATACTACCACTGGGGCTGCTATATACTACCACTGGGGCTGCTGGGGCTGCTATATACTACCACTGGGACTGCTGGGGCTGCTATATACTTCCGCTGGGGCTGCTATATACTACCACTGGGGCTGCTATATACTACCACTGGGACTGCTGGGGCTGCTATATACTACCACTGGGGCTGCTATATACTACCACTGAGGCTGCTGGGAATGCTATATACTACCACTGGGGCTGCTATATACTACCACTGGGGCTGCTGGGGATGCTATATACTACCACTGGGGCTGATGGGGCTGCTGTATACTACCACTGGGGCTGCTGTATACTACCACTGGGGAGGCCTGTATACCACTGGGGGGGCCTGTATACCACACTGCTGGGGGCTGTATACCTGTGCTGGGGTCCACCCTCGGCTTATACACGAGTCAATAGGTTTTTCCAGATTTTTGGGGCAAAAGTAGGGGGGTCGGCTTATACACGGGTCGGCTTATACACGAGTATATATGGTACATCCAACTTATTATTCCCAAATCTATTGAATGAACTTTATTCATGGGAAAACCCTTTGGAGCCAGGACTCCAAAGTGAAAGAAGTCAATCAAAATGAAGGATGGTGCAGATGCAATGGTGTAACTAAATTCCAACAGGCCCCAATGCAAAATTTGGATCTGCCCCCCTCCCGCATGTTGGTCATATTTATGGGCCCGTTATTGTAGCGTTCTAATTCCTATAAAGACATGAGTTGCCCCCTCCCTCTTCATTATGTAGTAATGTCCCTCATACTGTACTCATGTCCCCCGGTCTGGGTCCCTTCCTCGTAAATATGTTCCCCTTCCCACCATTCTGATACATATGTCTCCCATCTTAGGACCTATCCTGGTAAAGATGTATGTCATCCTGGTATATATGAGTATATCTCCCATTCTAGGCTCCTTCCTTGTATATGTCCCCATCTTGGTACATATGTCCCCATACTGGTATATACAGTACATCAGGGATCTCAAACTCCTGGCCTCGAGGGCCACCAACAGGTCATGTTTTCAGGATTTCCTTAGTATTGCACAGGTGATAATTGAATCACCTGCACTGGTGATGATTCCAGCCCCTGTGCAATACTAAGGTAATCTTGAAAACCTGCATTGATTGCGGCCCTTGAGGCCGGAAGTTGGAGATACCTGCCGTACATGGTCTCCATCCTGCTATATATGAACCCATTCTGTTAAGTATGGTTTCCATCCTGCTATATATGAGTGCATCCTGCCATATATGGATCTATTCTGTTATTTAAAAGACCCAGTCTGCTATATATGGACACATTGTGCTATATATGGTCTCCATGTTATCATTTATGGGGAAATCCTACTATATATGGGTCCATCCTGCTATTTATGGTGTCAATCCTGCTATACATGGTCTCCATCCTGCTATATATGGGTCCATCCTGCTAGAAATTGACCCATACTGGTATATATGGTTTCCATCCAGCTACAGTGCTGTGCAAATTAATTGGGACAAAGCATTTTTTAAGTAAAATCGTAAGTTGGGGTTACCAGTCAGTGATTCAAACCAGTTTTAAATGCTTTGACCAGGTGTGAGTGTACAAACTTGAGTAAAAAAATGTGGTTTGACTGGTTTTAATCAGAAAATAACAGCTAGCTGCCCCCTCAGCTTCAGCTGAGAGCTTGTTTCTGTGAGGAGTGGATTTGTGCACTTTTTCTCTCAGTGTGATTCGTGCCTGTAAAAATGGATGTTACTCCATGGAAGAGATCTAGAATTATTACTCTTAATGAACATTAATAAGTGCCATAATAATAAACAGTGCCATACAAGTGTGGTTCCATGAAGAAGAATTGAAGAATTTATGCAAAAACTTGGTAGAATCAATGCCAAAACGCATTGAAAATCTCATAACTGCTAAAGGAGGACATATTTCTTAAAATTAGTATGTAACAGTGCATTATAACAATTTATCATTAAATATTCAAAAATATGTTTTTTTTGCTTTGTCCCAATTTGCACAGTGCTATATATAGGTACCCATCCTACTATATATGATCTACATTTTGAACTATGGCCCTTATCCTGATATATATGTTCTCCATCCTGGTATATATGCAGGGCTGGCGTCAGAACCCAGTGCTCCCAGGCAAGTGTCGGGGCCCTGGACAAGTGAGAGGACCTATTCGTCTGTGAGCGGAAGCAAAGAGGGAAACCTGGTCACAGACAGCTACCTCTCTCTCTCTTGTTCTGCACTGATCTATGTGATCGTACACAGCAGGAGAGAAAGCTTACTGCGAAGTACACGGAGTCTGCAGTAGCCATGCAGCTGAAGAATCTTCTAATCATGTGAATGATCACATGACTGAAATGAAGGTCCTGAAAGATCCTGCTGTTGCTCCACTTCTCCAGCCTCCTTGCAGCTCACAGAGGCTCCTCTTTCCTGCCATGCACTGATCAAGAACTGAAAGATGTGGTAACATATAATGTGTGTGTATAAATGCAGAGCTATGTGTTTGTATGTGCATGTATTGTCCATGTAGCAGAGCTATGTGTCTTTGCATGTGCATTTATTGTACTTGTAGCAGACTGTGTGTTTGTTTGTGCATGTATTGTCCATGTAGCAGTCATGTGTGTAGTGTGCATTTAGCAGAGCTGTGGCTATACTGTATGTGCATGTATTGTGCACGTAGCAGACCTGTATGTGTATTGTACATGTAGTGTCCATATAGCAGAGCTGTGTGTGTTCATATGAGCGTGTAGCAGAGCTATGTGTAGTGTGGATGTAGCAGAGCTGTGTGTGTTTGTATGTGCATGTTTTGTATATGTAGCAAAGTGTGTGTGTTTGTATGTGCATGTATTTTGCATGTAGGAGAGCTGTGTGTGTAGGATGCATGTAGCAGAGCTGTGTCTATATGTGCATGTAGCAGAGCTGTGTGTTGTGTGCATGTAGTGTCCATGTAGTAGAGCTGTGTGTATTTGTATGTGTATGTAGTGTGCATGTAGCAGAGCTGTGTCTATATGTGCATGTATTGTGCATGTAGAAAAGCTGTGTGTATAGTATGCATGTAGTGTCCATGTAGCAGAGCTGCATGTGTTTATATGTGCATGTAGTGTCATGTAGCAGAGCTGTGTGTGTAATGTGCATGTAGCAGAGCTGTATGTGTAGTGTGCATGTAGCAGAACTGTGCTAATATGTGCATGTATTGTTCATATACCAGAGCTGTGTGTGTAGTGTGCTTGTATTGTCCATGTAGCAGAGTTGTGTGTTGTTGTATGTACATATAGGAGAGATGTGTGTAGTGTGAATTTAGCAGAGCTGTGTGTAGTGTCATGAAGTGTCCATGTAGCAGAGCTGTGTGTTTGTATGTGCATGTAGTTTGCATGTAGCAGAGCTGTGTGTGTAGTGTGAATGTAGTGTCCATGGAGCAGACCTGTATGTGTTTGTATGTGCATGTAGTAGAGCTGTGTGTGTAGTATGCTATGCATGTAGCAGAACTGTGTGTCTATATGTGCATGTATTGTGCATGTAGAAGACCTGTGTGTGTTGTGTGGTTCTAGCAAAACTATGTATGTTTGTATGTACATGTATTGTCCATGCAGCAGATTTGTGTGTGGTTGTATGTACATGTAGGAGAGCTTTGTGTGTAATGTGCATGTAGTAGAGCTGTATCTATATGTGCATGTATTGTGCATGTAGCTGAGCTGTGTGTAGTGTGCATGTAGCAGAGCTGTGTGTGTAGTGTGCATGTAGTGTCCATGTAACAGAGCTCTGTGAGTTTGTATGTGCATGTAGTGTGCATGCAGCAAAGCTGTGTGTGTAGTGTGCATGTAGCAGAGTGGTGTATATCTGTATGTGTGTGTAATGTGCATACAGCAGATCTGCGCATGTAGCAGACCTGTGTGTGTGGTGTGCATGTGGCAGAGCTGTGTGTCTATATGTTTATGTAGCAGAGCTGTATGTATGTGTCTATATGTGAAAGTAGCAGAGCTGTGTGTGTAGTGTGCATGTAGCAGAGCTGTGTGTGTCTACATGTGCATGTAGCAGAGCCATATATGTCTATGGGCATATAGCAGAGCTGTGTGTGTCTAATACATATTTTGCTGAAAAACACTAACAATAGATTTATTGCCCCTAGTACATTAAAATTAGCGCTAATGACCCCTCCTTTTTACACCACCAGAGAAGCTTTAATTATTAGTAAGAATGTTTTTCCTACTTTCAGCTGCTACACCTGGGGTGCGGCTTAAAATGCAGACGTGTAGCAGCAGGAAGGGAAGGGGACAGAGTGTCAAAAGGGCACACTGAGTCTCTTTTGCCCGGGGCCCCCACCTGGAGCCAGCCCTGTATATATGGTTTTCCTCCTGGTATACATGGCCCTCATCCTGGTATATATAGTCTTTCTCCAACTACCATAGTCCTCCAATTATTATAATGCACCCACCCATATTCCTTAATATATTTTAATGTACTCCTATAGTCCTCTATTATAATGCAGTCTCCATAGTCCTTCATGCATAAGGCAGCCTCCATAGTCCTCCCATAATTATTATTATGTACCGCCATTATCCTGTATATATTATAATACAACCGCATAGTCCTCTGTGACGTCTGCTAGGGCCATGGGATACTCGGGACCGGGCCGGTCAGTTCATTGGGAGATCACAGAGGTGGTGACCCGGCTCCGTGATCCTGGGCATGCAGTAGAGGGGGATATTTACAGGGTAAGGTTTGTGACACAAGCTGTGGTACTTGGCCAGGGATGGCTGACACTGCAGAAGATAACAAATGGTAATGCTGCCAGGATGGTATGGCGCCCCACAGGTGGAGCAGGGCCCCAGGGTAGATATGAAGTCTGAGAAGGCTGATTGTCTGGAGTATGTGCAGCATCACTGTGGTGACCAGCCCTCAGGGGTGCCACACCGTCAATTAGTATAATGCAGCCCCTATGTTCCTCCATGTATTATAATACACCCCATAGTCCTCCAATTATTATAAATCAGCCTCATATACCTCCATATAGTATAATGCAACCCCATATATCCAGCCTCATATTCCTCCATATATTACAATGGAGCCTCATATCCCTCTATATATTATAATGCAGCCCCCAAATTATTTAATGTACTCCTCCATGGTCCTTAGGCCATCATGTACTCACTGATTAAAAAAAAAAAAAGTACTCACCTTTCCTTGTTCCCTCGCTGTTCCGTTTTCCAGCCCTGCATCCTGTGCTCTGCACATCTCAGAACAGCATGTGCATACTAATGGCATCACCATGCTCTGTTGTGCTAAATTGTCAGAGCGCAGGCACAGCAGGAGAATAATGAAGGAGGGAGTGCACAGTGGAGTGCTCCCATCTTTCATTATTGCTTTGTGCAATGACAGGCGGCGAGGGCCCACAGGCAAGGGGGGCCCGGTGCCAGAACTGGGCCCGGGCCCCCCGATCCGCGGAGCCCATAGTGGCCTGCTGCTACTGGCATTCTCGGCATCCATCTGAAGCAGGTGTTGGGTCGGTGGGCCCCTTTTCATTAGTGTCCTTTGCTCAAATCCGAACGTGGACTTTTCCTGGAAAGTCCGTGGCAGAGTTCATTGTTCAATGCCTAATATCCAACTATGAGCTTATGAGCTTATGAGTACGCTATTAGAACTGAAACTTTGGCTCTGTGGGGGAGCTGTGAAAACAGGCTCTGTGGTGGCACTCTTACAATTTTATTTTATTAATTTAATTCCTATTTAACCATGATTGCTGTGATGACAGAACCCTTTTAAGTTATCTCCCTATCCACATTTGTTTGTAGGGCTATTGTCCTGCTCTTACCCATATTTACCTTCCTTTTGCAGCCCCCCTAGCCCTTACTACGACCATTGTACAGCTATGTTACAGCGCAGACGTTTGGGTCCCCATTGAACTCTGTAGGGTTCAGGGTCAAGTTTGAGGACTGATCCTTTAACTAAAGTGCAGCTCAACTCAGCAAACCCAAACATCCATGGGTCTGCTCATCCCTATTTACAGATGAAGTTTTCACTTATACCATTTTTAGATACAGTAGAGACCAAAAGTTTGGACACACCTTCTTATTCAAAGAGTTTTCTGTATTTTCATGACTATGAAAATTGTAGATTCACACTGAAGGCATAAAAACTATGAATTAACACATGTGGAATTATATACTTAACAAAAAAGTGTGAAACAACGGAAAATATGTTTTATATTCTAGGTTCTTCAAAGTAGGCCACGTGCACACACTGAGTATTTGATGAGTTTTTTACCTCAGGATTTGTAGCCAAAACCAGGAGTGGATAATTAAATACAGAAGTGGTGCAGGTGTTTCTATTAGACTTTTCCTCTGATTGCTCCACTCCTGGTTTTATCTACAAATCCTGAGGTAAAAAACTCACCAAACATTCAGCGTGTGCTTGTGGCCGTAGCCACCTTTTGCTTTGATTACTGCTTTGCACACTCTTGGCATTCTCTTGATGAGCTTCAAGAGGTAGTCACCGGAAATGGTTTTCACTTCACAGGTGTGCCCTGTCAGGTTGAATAAGTTGGATTTCTCGCCTTATAAATGGGGTTAGGACCATCAGTTGTGTTGTGCAGAAGTCTGGTGGATACATAGCTGACAGTCCTACTGAATAGACTGTTAGAATTTGTATTATGGCAAGAAAAAAGCAGCTAAGTAAAGAATAACGAGTGGCCATCATTACTTTAAGAAATGAAGGTCAGTCAGTCTGAAAAATTGGGAAAACTTTGAAAGTGTCCCCAAGTGGAGTTGCACAAACCATCAAGCGCTACAAAGAAACTGGTTCACATGAGGACCGCCCCAGGAAAGGAAGACCAAGAGTCACCTCTGCTGCAGAGGAGAAGTTCATCCGAGTCACCAGCCTCAGAAATCGCAGGTTAACAGTAGCTCTGATGAGAGACCAGGTCAATGCCACATAGAGTTCTAGCAGCAGACACATCTCTACAACAACTGTTAAGAGGAGACTTTGTGCACCAGGCCTTCATGGTAAAATAGCTGCTAGGAAACCACTGCTAAGGACAGGCAACAAGCAGAAGAGACTTGTTTTGGTTAAAGAACACAAGGAATGGACATTAGACCAATGGAAATCTGTGCTTTGGTCTGATGAGTCCAAATTTGAGATCTTTGGTTCCAACAACCGTGTCTTTGTGCGATGCAGAAAAGGTGAACGGATGAACTCTACATGCCTGGTTCCACCGTGGAGCATGGAGGAGAAGGTGTGATGGTGATGGGGTGCTACACCAGATGACCTGGCCTCCACAGTCATCAGACCTGAACCCAATCGAGATGTTTTGGGGTGAACTGGACCGCAGAGTGAAGGCAAAATGGCCAACAAGTGCTAAGCATCTCTGGGAACTCCTTCAAGACTGTTGGAAGACCATTTCCAGTGACTACCTCTTGAAGCTCATCAAGAGAATGCCAAGAGTGTGCAAAGCAGTAATCAAAGCAAAAGGTGGCTACTTAGAAGAAACCTAGAATATAAGACATATTTTCAGTTGTTTCACACTTTTTTGTTACGTATATAATTCCACATGTGTTAATTCATAGTTTTGACGCCTTCGGTGTGAATCTACAATTTTCATGGTCATGCAAATACAGAGCACTCTTTGAATGAGAAGGTGTGTGCAAACTTTTGGTCTGTACTGTACATACAACTTTTTGATCACTTTCACTCCATTGTTTTATAGTGGGGATGAACTTTCACATACTAATACAGTTAGCTGTGCTTTTATGTACTCTACACAAGTTGTTCTTTTTCATTGACAAAACTGTTTGTTTTCTAGGAAGAACCTGTTAAGCAGCATTGACTTTTCCGATACATGAATAGTTACCAGAGAACATGTATTATGTCACGGTCCCACTGGCGAGAGACATGCGGGTGACATGCAGGTAATATTTGAGAGAATGGTCCGAGTCTTACATGGATTACCCGGCACGGCCGCTTGTTCTCAAGACAGGAGCGTGGAGTCGCATGTATTTCTATGTCCTGTCCAGAGAGCTGGCAGCCATGCCGGGTGATGTACACAAGACTCACCCGAGTCTGTCACATAACCCCTGCATGTCTCTCGCCAGTGGGAATGTGGCCTAACACATTCATATGTTCAGTATTTGGTGAGTTTTTTAACTCTGTATTTGTAGCCAAAACCAGAAGTCGGTGATAAATACAGGAGTGGTGACGTGTTTCTATTAGACTTTTCTTCTGATTGTTCCACTCCTGAGTTTGTCTACAAATACTGAGGTAAAAAACTCATCAAATACTCAACGTGTCACCTTAAAAAGCTAGAGAGCCTTTATGGGAATCAATGAACAACTCACTTCTGCTATATTATTCTTTCTAATGGCTCATGCTGTTCTCTGTGAAACACGGTCCCAGTACACACTGCAATGTAGAGGCTGGTTGAGTTCTCTCCGGACCTGAGCTTGACAGCCTCTTAGAAGTAGTCAATAACTGCTTTAAGGTGCCAGACACCACTACAGAATTCTTTGCTGCCAAGTGAGAAAGGACCAAGAGAGGATGGTGACAAACACTGTATGTGCTGCGCTGAGAGTGTAATGGAGCCTGCGCCAGAGCACCAAATAAGCTGCTGAGCAGTGGGCCACCATCTTGTGTAAAGTGTCACCAATGCTAGCTCACTGTTGTCTGTACCTCAATTAATCTAAAACTGATGAACAACCGAGCCCTGCAGTAGAATGAGTTACATAAGGAAACTTTACTCATGATTAATAGTATCTTACTGCTGCGTTAGTCATAAGGAAAAAAAATTGTCATGTGGATAATGACTGAGCTCCTTGTGAGTGGAAATCCCCAGTACAATAACAGTGATATGAAAGCAATTTACCCTATTTATCAATGGACTGTATTGTAAGGTTCATGGTCATTTACTATAAGATCATTTGATACAATGATATAGGTTTAGCAATGTGTCATTGTGTTATATTAGTAAACTAGAGAGTGTAAATCAAACACAAGTACAAGGTGACGTCATCACATTTGCAAAAGTATCCAATTAAGTGCTGATTTTTACTACAAATAATCAGGACAAAATTATGACATCATCCTGACATTATGATGATCTCATTAATATGACATTTTCATGAATTATTTATTATGTAATTCTTAATATGATGTTATCTGCTACATCGGTGAAGTTCCAAAGGTCAATACAAGGGTTCCATGCCCTCCATGTGAATGGAGCAGAGATCAAACATGTGAGCTGCTGATCCATTTTTTGGACTGACAGAGATAGCCAAGTGCGTTGCTCAATGCCACCCTTCCCCTCCTCAGGACACAGACACGGTTGAATATAATGATGGAACAGGAACAATGAGCCTATGTATGACTGCACTATGACCCTCGCAACAGGCACGATGACATAACATCATTGTGCCTGCTGCAAATAGTGCACAGACAGAAGCACTTTAATGGGGGACAGAGACAAGGTTAATATTTTTTGTCAGTACTCTGTGTATGGGACTGTTGGATCCATCAAACTGTTGGGGATCCATGGGTGCATAATACTGTATGGAAGCTTTGGGGGACATCATACTCTATGAAGAGTCGTGAGGTCAATAATAATACTGTTTGGGGGCTTTGGAGTCCATCATACTTTGTGTTCATCTGTAAGTACTATCATTCTTTGTGTGGGAATGTGAAGCCATCACGCACTCTGTAGGACTTTGGATGCCATCGTACTCAGTGTGGAACTGTGGGGGCATTTATACTCTTTGTGGGATTATGAAGGCCATCATTCTTTATATGAAACTGTGGGAGACTATCATGCTTTCTGTGGTTCTGTGGGGAGCCATCATGCTCTGTGTGGGACTGTGGAGACCTTCATACTCTGTAGAGGGCAAACATACTCTATGTGGGGGAGTAGGGGGCAATTACATTTGACACGCCCACTCCAGGGCCAAGGAAGACTCGGGAACCGGGTGGTTACTCGTTGTTCTACTTCAGACGGGGACCGAGGCCCGATCCCGTGATCCTGGCGGTGTCATTTTAATAAACGGGAGATGAGGACAGAGAAAGTCTGAGGGGAATAAGGGGGTATTCTTGACGCCACCTGCGGTATGCGGCCAGGGCAGCCACCGCTGCTTCAGAACCCCTGGGGATGGTGACAGGCAGCTTGGATGGCATCGCTCCCCGCAGGCGGAACGTAGTCCCCAGGGCAGTGGAGTTGTTCCCCTGGCTTGTACCTTGGCAGATGTTCACTTAGTCGACAGTACTCTCAGTGTTATGGGTGGCCTCTGCAGCCGATTGTTGCCGCAAATAAGTCTCTCATACCACAGCTGCAGTTCCGTTACTTTTACTCAGGTGTTAAACATGGCCGCCGGGTATGACTCCTGCCAGTCTCCGGTTCGCACTTTCTCCAGAGCCTGGTTAGTGCAGTCAAGCCACTGTTGGCACCCTTTCCTTTCTCTCTAGGTGTCTCAGTCTCTGGTGGCTAAGTCTCTCTCGGCGCTATAACGAGTAATTCTCATCTGAGGCGAGCGGCTCATAGCTCTGCCCCCCCAGGCTCTCAATGCTCTCCGCAGCACAGAGCTCAAGTACCGATGGCCACGGGTGCTGTTGTGTCCCGGGTGCCATTAGGTTCCTTTTCCGGGCACTATTCCCTTGTTTAGCCACCTTCCCCAAGATGTGTCGAGTGTTCGACCACAGCTCTGTTGGAAGTCTGGGTTTACGTCTCGCTCATAAAGTATCCGCACCGAGTTCAGGGCCAGGTCCCTGTGTTGTCCACCAACACCTTTGTCTCATCAGATTCAGGCGTACGGGGCTCGTTGTCTTTTCCGCACCCCAAGGGCTCTTCTCTTTCTCCGTCAGTCAGTCTTTCTCTCCCGTGGGTGAGTGTGGTGGCAATGCTTCAACCCATGGGAGTCGGCACCACACCGCCTCTATGCTCCTGGCTACCACTCCTTGTCAGTTGATGTTACTGCTCCGGTCTCCTTCTACTGACGTTTCTGTCTGTTTAGTTCCCTGTTCCCTTTTTGTGACCTGGGTCCTCTCTCAGGGTCCACCCACCGTCCCAGGTGCCTGTCACTTTGTGTGCGTGTGTTTTTCGGGCTCAACTGCACTATTGAAACACCTGGACAACAGAGGCACTACACTCCCTAACTTTGGGAATGCAGTACCTGTTGGCGGGTCACCTGGTTGGGTGCCACACATTCCTTGTGGAGGGCTATGAACCGTTATCTTATTTGTAGGACTGTAGAACCTATCATTCTGTATGGGGCTATGGGATCAATAATACTGTATGGGGGAGCTATGGTATCCATATACTTGGAGGGGGGGGGGCTGTGAAGGACATTACTTTCTGTACGGGACAGTGAGAGCCTTCATGCTCTTTGTGAGACAGTGGGGGTATCATACTCTGTGTGGGAATGTGGAGGTCATCACACTTTGTGTAGCACTATAACAGAAATCATATACTTTGTGGGACTGTGGTGAGGTGGGGAAAACATTGTATTCTGTGTGGGACTTTTAAGGGACCTTCATAATGTGTGGTGGCCATCATACGCTGTGTGGGACAAGGGGGAGCAATTGTGTTCTATGTGGGACTGTGGGTGCTATCATACTGCGCTATGGGCTGTGGGTCATTATATTATTTGTGACTGTAGAAGCCATCATTCTGTATGGGGGCTGTGGGATCAATCATACTGCATGGGAACTATGGCATCCATTATACTTAAAGCGAGGGGACTGTGGGACCCAATGTTCTCAGCGTGGAACTGTGGATGCCTTCATATTCTTTGTGGTACTGTGGGGGACTTTCGCAGTCATAATATGCTTTGTGGGACTGTGGGAGGTGGAAAAACATCATATTCTGTGTGGCACTGTGGGGGACATCATTCTCTGTATGTGACTATGTGGGCCATCATACTATGTGTGGGACATTTGTAGGGGGCTTCATAATCTATGTGGTACTGTGGGAGCTTTCATACTTATTGTGAGAGTGTGGGGGACTATCATACTGTGTGTGGGACTGTGGGTGCTGTGACAGTTCATTCACTTAATATGATGGGGGTTGCTCACTTGGCTGCGGATTCAGGCAAACACAGGAATGGTTTCTATTTAAAAACTCCAGCAGGTTTATTCAGGCACACAAACCATTTTCCAAGAATATAACATGAGACCTCCTTTGGCTTTACAGAAAAAAAAATACGGTAGTTATTATTAACTAGCTTTATTTATATAGCACCAACATATTCTGCAGCTCTTCACAATTCAGAGGTTCATATTTAAACAATCATAAGAAACAGTTATCAGGAAATACAATACAATGCAAAGCATAAAACAGTACAATAAATAGAGCAAAATAATGACAGCCCTGCTTATAACAGCTTTCATTCTAACAATGAGGTGGGGGTGACACAAAGTACAGGGGGTTATTTACAGTGATGGTATAGTCAACTTGAGGAGATGGGGAACAGACAGGAGCACCATAAGTGGCCACCAACCATTATTTGTGATCCACTTGACACTGGTGGAGTGGACAGGCTATATCTAGATGACTATGACTAGGGATCATGATAGGCCGCCCTAAAAAGATGTGTTTTTAGGGATCGCCTGAAATTATGTAAATTGTGGATACACCTAATTTCTTGTGGTAGAGCATTCCAGAGAATTGGTGCAGCCCGGGAGAAGTCTTGGAGCCGGGAGTGGAAGGTTCGGATTAATGCAGAAGTGAGTCTAAAGTCACTTCCAGAGCAAAGAGAACGGGTGGGGTGATAGGCAGAGATGAGGGAGGAGATGTAGGGAGGTGCTGCACTGTGAAGAGCTTTGTGGTTGAGAACAAGCAGTTTGAATTAGATCCTACAGTGTATAGGCAGCCAGTGCAATGATTGGCACAGAGCAGAAGTGTCCGAGTAACAGCTAGATAAGTGATCCTGGCTGCTGCATTAACCCCTTCCCAACCTTTGACATTGTACAACGTCGTGGCTTCGGTGCCTTCCCGATCCATGACATTGTACAATGTCATGGCGGGATCGGGGTCCAGCAGCACTGGGGACAGTGAAATGTCACCGGTGCTGCAGGAACATAAGGACCTGTACTTTAGTCTGGGGGGAAAGTGGTGGCTTCCCCCCTCACACCGTGGCTAAAATCGCTCTGATTGGCAGTTGAAAGTGAAACTGCCAATCAGAGCGATTCACGCTTCCAATCTGATTGGAGCTCTAGCATCACATGGACGCTAGCTCTCCAATCAGGTGTGGAGGGATGGGGGGCAGGTGTCCTCCCCCTCCGGTCCTGATCACTGTGCCCTCCCCATCTGCGGTCCCCATGTCTCGGTCTCCTCTGGCATCCTGCACCCACTGGTTTGCCTCCTCTCCTGCTCGAGGTGATGCCCCTCCTCTTCTCCCGGGATCCTCCTCCTCACCTGAGGATCGTGAGTGAGGTGAGTATGAATGAATGGATTGAAGGATGCATGGGTGCATGGATGGATGGATAGATGCATGGGTGCATGGATGGATGGATGGGTGCATGGATGAGTGCATGGATGGGTGCATGAATGGATGGATGCATGGTGCATGTGCATGGATGCATGCATGGGTTCAAGGGTGCATGGATGGATGCATGGATGGTGCATGGAGGGTGCAAGGGTGCATGCATGGATGGATGCATGGGTGGATGGATGCGTGCATGAATGGATGGATGGGTGCATGGATGATGGATGGATGCAGGGATGGATGGATGGATGGTGCAGGGATGGATGGGTGCATGGATGGATGGATGCGTGCATGGGAAGGTGGATGGGTGCAACAAGGGATTAAGTGTCCACTTGTAGTCTCTGGGGTCAGAGTCATGGTGCACTGTATGGCAAGGATCTGCCGTACCGTCCACCATGACTCTGACACCAGAGACTACTACAAGTGGACACTTGATCCCTTGTTTTAGTCTTTGGGGTCACATTCATGATGCACGGTACGGCAGATCATTGCCATATAGTGCACTATAACTCTGACCCAGAGACTGCAACAAGGATCATGTGTTCTCTTGTTGTAGTCTCTGGGCTCATAGTCATGGTGCACTGTGTGACAGATCATTGCCATACAGTGCACCATCAGTGTAACCCCAGAGACTGTAGGAAGAGGACACATGATCCCTTGCTGGAGTCTCTGTATGTAGTAGAGGCGATCGGCATCGTGGGACCATCGTTGTGTACTACGTCGGACAGTATGGAGTATTAAACTCTTAGAGTTTAATTTGTGTTTGTGGTTTTTTTTCTAATAAAAATATTTTTTTCTGTGTGGTGTATTTATTTACTATTTACTAGAGATTCCTAATAGCTGGGTCTAACATTGGCCCGACATTATGAATCTCAGCAGTTAGTGCCAGCTGCCAAAAAAAGCTGGCATTAATCCCTTTTACCAGTTTGCCACCGGCACCAGGGCAACTGGAAGAGTCTGGGAACAGCTCCAGAAATTATTGCTTCAATGAATGCACCATTTTCTGGGTGGCTGCAAGCTGCAATTCGCAGCATGGGGGGCCAGAACGCTTGGGCCTCTCCATGCTGAGGATTCCAGCCTCCAGCTGCCAAGTTGTACCTGGCTGGACCAAAATATGGCGCAGCCCCACATCATTTTTTTTTAAATTAGTTCTATAAATTAAAAAAAAATGGGCTTCACTGTATTTTTGGGTTTCCAGCCAGGTACAACTTGGCAGTTGGGGGCTGGAATCCTCAGCGCGGAGAGACCCAAACGTTGTGGCCCCCCTCGCTGTGAATTGCAACCAACACCAACCCAGAAAATAGCACATTAATTTCTTCCAGTTGCCCTTGTGCTGGTGGCACACAGGGGCTCTCCATATGCGACATGGTGTCCGCTTACAATTTCAATGGAAA
This sequence comes from Allobates femoralis, assembly GCA_033576535.1. Lineage (NCBI taxonomy): Eukaryota > Metazoa > Chordata > Amphibia > Anura > Aromobatidae > Allobates > Allobates femoralis. The sequence goes on from JARQOC010000006.1 coordinate 107,792,638, forward strand.
ATTAGCTCCAATTGTTAGCGGACACCATGTCGCGTATGGAGCGTCCTTGTGTGCCTAAACATTGGAGCTCCCCCACAAGTGACCACATTTTGGAAACTGTACTCCCCAAGGAACTTATCTAGATGCATAGTGAACACTTACAACCCCCAGGTGCCTCACAAATTAGTCTGTAAAAAGGAAAAAAAAAAAGATTTTTGTAAAAAAAAGGTACTTTTTCATTTTTACCGATCAGTTTGTGAAGCACCTGGGGAATCAAAGTGCTCACTATGCATCTAGATAGGTTCCTTGAGGCGTCTAGTTTACAAAATGGGGTCACTTATGGGGGAGCCCCAATGTTTAGGTACATAGAGGCTCTCCATACGTGACATGGTGTCCACTAACAATTGGAATTGTAAACGGATACCATGTCGCATATGGAGAGCCCCTGTGCGCCTAAACATTAGAGCTCCCCCACAAGTGACCCCATTTTGGAAACCAGACCCCCCAAGGAACTTACCTAGATGCATAGTGAGCACTTTGAACCCCCAGGTGCTTCACAAATCGATCCCTAAAATGAAAAAGTACTTTTTTTCACAAAAATGTTCTTTTTTAATTTTTATGGATTCATTTGTGAAGCACCAGGGTGTTCAAAGTGCTCACTATGCATCTAGATATGTTCCTTGGGGGGGTCTAGTTTTCAAAATGGGGTCACTTGTGGGGGAGCTCCAATGTTTAGGCACACAGGGGCTCTCCATACACAACATGGTGTCCGCTAACAATTGGAGCTAATTTTCAATTCAAATTGTTAGCGGACACCATGTCGCGTATGGAGAGCCCCTGTGTTCCTAAACATTGGAGCTCCCCCACAAGTGACCCTATTTTGAAAACTAGACCCCCCCAAGGAACATATCTAGATGCATAGGGAGCACTTTGAACCCCCAGGTGCTTCACAAATTGATCCGTAAAAATGAAAAAAGTACTTTTTTTTCACAAAAATTTTCTTTTGGCCTCAATTTTTTCATTTTCACATGAGCAACAGGATAAAATGCATCCTAAAATTTGTTGAGCAATTTCTCCTGAGTACACCGATACCTCATATGTAGGTATCGGTGTACTCAGGAGAAATTGCCCAACAAATTTTAGGATGCATTTTATCCTGTTGCCCATGTGAAAATGAAAAAATTGAGGCTAAAACAACATTTTTGTTGGAAAAATGAAAATGTCCATTTATTGTTTCCACTTTGCTTTAGTTCATGTGAAGCACCTTAATGGTACCTTTACACGCCGCTACAGAAGGTTAGAAACAACCGGGTGTCGGAGACAAATGTATCTTGCACCGTCAAAACAACCCGAGGTAGCGGCATGTAAACTAGGTTGTTGCCACCCGTCACTGTCGACACCTGTTTTTGAGCAGTGCTCTAAAATAGGTTGTTGTCAACCCGATGGTAGCGGCGTCTAAATGAGGTACAGGAAGGTTTTTTCGTCACCTAGTTAACTCCCTGGGGCGTGACACAGCCTCTGGGATACCGCCCCCTTCAGCGATTATTGGTGGAAGCTCCTGTGTTACGATTGGTTGTCTCTGCATAGGGCGACATATTTAAGGAGCTGACCAGTTACACTACACAATTGCAATAGCGTGATGTATTAGCCAGCCTTCCTGCGCTGGCTGGCCAATCATGATGCTATTGCATTGTCCAATCACCGTACGAGCGTCTCGTAATCCACAACTCTGGCACACCTATGTGTTGTCCCTGCAGCTCCAGGTCCTCCCATATTACCTTCTGTAGCGGCGTGTAAATGAGGTAAGGTGCTCTACAGAAGGTAACCTGCGGCACCCATTGGCGCTCCAGGGATAGAAAAAACCTTCTGTAGAGCACTTTGTAGCGGCGTGTAAAGGCGGTATCGGGTACCATTAGCAACCGTTGGAACGTGCTCGTGCACGTGAGACACACGGTTGTTTCTAACCTTCTGTAGCAGCATGTAAAGGTACCATAATGGCCACTTTACACGCGGCAACAGGAAGATAGAAAATGGCAGGTGTCGAAGACAATTGTACCTTTTACCTTCAAAACACCTTGCAGATACCTGAATTACACGCAGTCACTTCAAGGTGTTTTGAAGGTAAAAGGTACAATTGTCTCCGACACCTGCCGTTTTCTATCTTCCTGTTGCTGCGTGTAAAGTAGCCATAAGGGTTAATAATCTTCTTGAATGTAATTTGAGTAGCTTGAGGGGTGCAGTTTCTGGAATGGTGTCACTTTTGGGTGTTTTCTCTCATGTACACCCCTCAAAGGGACTTCAAATGTGATGTGGTCACTTAAAAAAAAAATGATTTTGTAAATTTTGCTGGAAAAATGAGAAATTGCTGATGAACTTTGAACCCTTATAACTTCCTAACCAAAAAATTTATTTTTTCAAATATTGTGCTGATGTGAAGTAGACATGTGGGAAATGTTATTTATTAACCATTTTGTTTCACATAACTCCCTGGTTTAACGGAGTAAAAATTAAAAATTTGAAAATTGCAAAATTTTCTACATTTTCCCCAAATGTTTTATTTTTTCACAAATAAACGCAAAAATTATCGACCTAAATTTACCCACTAACATGAAGCCCAATATGCTAGGATCCGTTGAAGCGTTCCAGAGTTATCTATTATATAATCACGAATGGGTTTTTTGCCCCTTTTGAGACCGCTCTCGCTGCGAGTCAGCGTGGTCATGTGGATACGACCGAAGCATTGGCCGCGCAGCGGCCATTGCGAGCAGCTCTAAGGCGACTCGCTATGCCCGCGCTCTGCTAGAATCCCGATGCATTGTGCATCGGGCACCCATCTAGTTACCTCATAAAGGACACTGGTCAGAATTACAAAAAACGGTCTGTCATTAAGGTGGAAATTGGCTTCGTCACTAAGGGGTTAATAGAGAATTTACAATAGTCAAGGCAGGGGTGAATCAGGGCCACGGTGAGGGTTTTTTGTGGTTTTCATGTTGAGAAAGGGGCGGATTCTAGAGATGTTCTTCAGGTGCCAGTGGCAAGAGTGGGCGAGAGATTGTATATATGGGGTGAAGGAAAGATCAGAGTCAAACATAACACCGAGACAGCGAGTCTGCTGCCTAGGCGTTATCATGGTGCCGCACACAGAGAGAGAGCTGTCATATTTAGGGAGGTTAGTGGAGGTTAGCAGAAGAAGTTCAGTTCTGGAAGGTTGAGTTTCAGGTAGAGAGCAGACATGATATTGGAAACTGCAGTTAGACAGTCATTGGCGTTCTTTATTAGAGCGGGAGTAAGGCCAGGGGAATAAGTGTATAGTTGTGTGTCATCAGCATAAAGATGGTACTGAAAGCCAAATCTACTGAGGGTCTGTCCAATCGGGGCCGTGTAAAGAGAGAAGAGAAGAGGTCCAAGGACTGAACCCTGAGGGACCCCAATAGTGAGAGGAAGAGGGGAGGAAGTGGAGCTAGCAAATGATACACTGAAAAAGTGGTCAGAAAGATAGGATCAGAACCAGGAGAGAGCATTGTCCTTGATGCTGATGGAGTGCAGCATGGAGAGTAGGAGATGGTGGTCAACAGTGTCAAAGGCTGCAGAGAGATCAAGAAGGATAAGCAGAGAGTGGTCACCATTATATTTTGCTGTCAGTATGTCGTTGGTCACTTTGATGAGGGCAGTTTCTGTAGAATGTAGGGGGCGGAAACCAGACTGTAATGGGTCTAGTGTCAGGCCCACTGGGACGGGGATACTCGGTACCGGACCGGTCTGCTGCTGAGGAAGTCACGGGTGGTCCTGGTCCGTACCGTGTCCCTGGCTCGACAATAAAAGGGGATATTTACAGGGGATTGTCAGTTGTGACGCCACCCACTATACGCGGCCAGTGATGGGGCCGCCGCTGCTGCAGAACCTCCGGGGATGATGGAATAGCAGCTTAGATGGGATAGTTCCAGTGGGTAGAACTGTGTTCCCTGGGGCAGTAAGAGTTAAAGTCTATTGTGTAGTGTGCCGTACACTTACTATGCAGACGCTGCAGGAATCCTTCCTCTGTGCCGGAGCTGACAGGCTGTGGCTCTGCAGTGGGGGATTTGCTGTAATCCTGTATGGAGGGAATGGCATTCAAGCAGATAGAAGCAGACAAGGGAGGCAAGTTCAGGGTCTCCGTGTTTACTCTCAAAGCTCTTCAAGACAGTTTACACTTCAGTTACAGTTCTTACAAGTCTCAGTTCAAGTACACGGGCACACTCTCCCTCTCCGGGTTCCCTTTATCTCTGCAGCCAGGCCTCCGTTCTCTGTGACCCCTCACACTGTCTCTGTGTCCTTTCCGGGCTGTTAACGTTTGTATTCACTGGTTGTGTGTCTCCGGACAGTATGGCGGTGACTCGGGCCCCTGTGGGTCCTCCTGGTTGTCACTGAGCTGCCTGTCCTTTGAGGTAGGGACCCTAACGTGTAGCTGTGGTCTCCCGTCGTGTTGTTTGGGGATCCCGGGTAAAACTTCGGTCCCCTCTAGAGCCGACACTCTACTCAACCCAGCCTCCAGCAGTCCTCAAGATGTGAGGCTCTACCAGGCTCTTTCTCTCTGCGTCTTTCAGTATTATAGGAGGGCTACTCCGCCTGCAGTCGGTCGCTTCAGCTGTAAATCTCGGGCCCGGGTATCATCGTCCCTCTCTTCCCGTCACACTCCTGGGGGTACTGGCTCCAGATAAGCTTTCTCTCTCCTCCGGCTCACACTGGCTCAGTACAGATTCTGCGCTCCTTACATCCCACTTTGCCAGGACGTGTGATTCCTTCTGCTGCTTAGCTTAGCTCGGCCTTCTGCTGTCTCTTTGGCCTGTGCCGTGTTCCTCAGCCTGCTGCTGGTCTGTGTCTTTGCTGCTCGGCTCACTCTGGCCTACTGACTCCTTCCTCCTCCCCCTTCACTATTTCTACTGTCAAGTCACCTGACTACGTGTGTGCCCAACCCACTCCTCTAAATCCACCATCCCTCGCTTGCATAAAGTCTCCAATCTCAGGGCTTGATGCTGCCATCTACTGTACGTGGGTTGTGTGGGCTGTGAGGGTGTTGTTGTGCAACTGTCGTCCTACCTGCCTGGCTGCAGTTCCCTTTTGTGGCCTCCTGGACGCAGGGGCGCCACACTAGAAGCGAGTGAGTGAAGAGGTAATGGCTGAGGTGGGAGTAGACCAGGCACTCCAGGAGTTTAGAGATAAATACTAAAGAAAAGTTTTCTTTAGTAATGGAGTAATGATAGAGTGTCAGTCCATTTAATTTGAGGGTATGCCCACTTTGGATTGGATACAACTCCTCTTCCGAAGTATCCCAATGGAGCAACCTCAGACTCCTCTCACTGACCCTGGTCAGTATACACATCCCCTTTTCACTGGGATTAACTTCAGGAGGTACGGCAGCCTCCACACACACTGACTCTAGTTAGTGCACACACTCTGGAAGTCTTCTGCCTCCAAACACAGAACCATTTGTCAAACAAGCAGACACCATTAAAAGACATGAGACACACCCATGAGTGAACGTATATGTGTAAGACCTGTTAGACCTGAAGAAAGAACTTCCATGCGTGTTGCAGAGAGAGACAGACCTAAAGAGACTGATGTCGAGTTAGGGGCCAGACGGCACGTGCAAGCTGAGATCCAGGACAGAGATCCAAGACTGACTGCACTCCACACGCCTGTCAGCGAATTACGGGCCCCAACGGCAACGAGGTACCTCGCAGTAAAACTTGTAGTAAAGTGTGCACACTGTTTTAGTTAGGGAGAGATAGGAAAAGACTGCAGTTCGATATACAAGCTGTAGAAAGAAAACGAACACTCTGCGTCTCGCTCGATAAAGACTTTGCATTTCTTTATTTAAAGACATTCAGAGACCTTGCATTCGCTGCAGACTAGGCACAGTGGTTATATGTATTGTATTTACTTTTGCACACCTTCCCGCTCCTTCCCCTTCTTTTCCCTCAGTTGCATTAAAATTGCATTTGTTTAACATTCTGTGTTCCGTGCAGTCCTTGCGTATCCCGTTACCTGTGGGCTATTACACTTGGCGTAGCCGGCAGGATACGCAGGCTGGTACTGAACAATGGAAGGACAGAGGGATGTTGTTGATGTAAATGTTCCAATACAACCTGATAGGGGAATACCAGCAAGGCAATTGTCCCTGGGTGCTATGCTGACCCATATACCAAAATTTACTGGCAACAATATACCTCTCCATGACTGGGCGCAGAGAGTGAGGGGCATGTTGAAAGTAGCAGGAGTAACTGCAGAAAACCAAAGGGAGATACTGTTGATTGCCCTTGAGGGCCATGCTCAAGAGACTGTTTTATTGCGCCCTGAGAGTGAAAGAAAGACATTAGAACAGGTGGTGAAGATTCTGGAGAGGGTGTATGGCGGCAAGCCAGAAGCAGGTGATTTGCAGGCACAACTGTTCTACCGGCTGCAGGGTGAAGAGGAAGGCTTGCCACAGTATGCGAATGCCCTCCAGAGAATAATGAGACAAATGCTTACAGCAGAGCCAGAGCTAGCACAGACTCCTGGTTACGCTGACCGTACCCTGCGAGATCAATTCCTCAGAGGATTACATAACCCCAAGATCCAAAGTGCTCTCCGTGAACGGCTCAGGGTAGAAAAAAAATTAACTTTTCAGGAAGTACTGGAAGAAGCAGTCTCCCGCACACAAGCTGAAAATTGCGACCCGCAGAACGCGGGGGGAGAAGTTTGTGCTCATAGAGTAGTCCCGAGTGAGAGAAACCGAGAACCAAGCCAGCTTGAAGCTAAAGTGGATCAGTTACAAGAGACTGTTACTGCTCTACAAGAGTTGCTGAAGAATATGCAAGCCCCAGCGTCAGAAGTACGAACGGCAGCACCGCGGCCGGGTACCCGCGTGTATACCTATCGAGAAGAGAGGGGACAGATCGAGCAGAGGCGATCCAGACCCGCTAGAGACTACCAATGCTGGAACTGTGGAAATCGGGACCATATATCACGGCACTGCCCGGAGAGGAGGATGTCTCAAGGAAGACCGCCGTTAAACTAGTACCTCCCTCTATGGTCGGGCACATGGGGGGGGACCAACTGAGCTTAGAGAAAACAACCGCCCTGAAGATATAGCAGCCAGCACGCCAACAATCACAGCCGAATTTGAAGGGAAAGCAGTAAGATGCCTGATGGATACTGGGTCTCAAGTGACCACCATGCCAGAACAGTTCTTCTATCAACACTTTGGACAAACTGTATCCATTGATAAGAGGACACATATCAGACTGAAGGCTGCGAATAATCTTCCCATTCCGGTTGTAGGGGTCGTGTGGATGAACATACGTGCCTGTGGTCAGAACTTAGGCCAAAAAGGGATCGTGTTAACGGAGGGCCGGTATGACAGAGAAGTGCCGGCTATCGTAGGCATGAACATCCTGAAGGAACTAGACCAGTTGCTCTTCAACAAGGAAGGCTGTGATTACTGGAAAATGACTGCTGCTAACGGGCCCGCTCAAAAGGTCTTCCAACACCTTATCCGTGCCAGGGGGCTGTGGAGGAATGGTGGGAGCCGCTACCCAGTGGGGAGGGTTCGAGTCCCAAGACAGACAACAATTACTCTACCTCCAAATCGGGAGACAGTCCTCACCTTGCCAGTCGGGGCCCATCGTATGCTCGAGGGGATGGAGGTGTTGGTAGAACCTTACCGTGGTGAAGAGAACGGAGACGAACCGTTGGTGGCTCGCACTTTAGCAACAGTAAGAAATGGAAGAGTCCCTTTCCGTTGCGTGAACACCGGTGAACAGGCCTACACCTTGACCTCGGGAGTTGTTCTGGCCCATGTCTACCTGGCGCCTGAAGAGGTGGCGAACGCAGAATTGATTGAATTGAAGCCCATGGCAGGGAGACCTGGACTTTGGCTGTTTCTATAGAGAGAGAAGAGAAGCCCACTGATCAGTGGAACAGTCAAGTTATCCTAGGACAGATGGAAGTGGACCTGACCCCCTTCGCTTCAGAGCAAGCCCAGGTCATAGAAAACTTCATCTGGGAGAATCAAGCCACGTTCTCCCGTCATGCAGAAGACTTCGGCTGTACTGACAAGATTCAGCATGAAATACCCACAGGAGATGCACCACCGATCAGAGAAAGGTACAGACAAATACCCCCAAAATATTACCAAGAGGTGAAGGAGCTCTTGGCACAGATGCTGAAGAGCGGGGTGATAAGAGAGAGTCAGAGTCCATGGGCTGCCCCAATCGTGCTGGTCAAGAAAAAGGATGGGTCTACTCGCTTCTGTGTTGACTACCGCAAGCTTAATGGATGCACTGTTCGTGATTCCTATCCTCTGCCCCGGATAGAGGAGTCCCTGTCTGCGCTGGGAAAGGCACGCTACTTCTCCTCCCTTGATCTAGCAAGCGGATATTGGCAGGTCCCTGTGGCAGAGAAAGACAAGGCCAAGACCGCATTCATTGTGCCCATGGGACTCTTCGAGTTCAATCGCATGCCGTTTGGGCTAAATAATGCCCCAGGAACTTTTCAGCGCCTCATGGAGAGTTGCCTTGGAGACATGAACTTTGAAGCCACGTTGATTTATCTGGATGACATCGTAGTGTACTCTGCAACCTTCGAAAAACATCTCGAACAACTGGGTCAAGTGTTTCAACGGTTACGGGACCATGGGCTTAAACTGAAACCAAAAAAATGCCGGATCTTTCAAAAAGAGATTGAATATCTCGGGCACAAGGTGACGGAGGCTGGCGTGCAGCCGTCCGATGGGAAAGTGAGAGCAGTGCTACAATGGCCCACACCCAGCACAGTGAGAGAAGTTCGAGCTTTCCTGGGACTGGCCGGATACTACCGTCGCTTCATCAAGGACTTCGCGAAGGAGGCAGAACCTTTGCATGAATTGCTCCGAGGAACTGCGAAAGGACCAAAGGTACAGAAAATTTGCTGGGGACCAAGACAAGCAGAAGCCTTACACCGACTAAAAGAGGCCTTGGTCAGCGCCCCTGTGCTTGCCTATGCAGACTACAACCTCCCCTTTCGGTTATATACAGACGCGAGCCTCTACGGTCTGGGTGCAGTACTGGCCCAGGTACAGGACGGTATTGAACGGGTGATTGCATATGGAAGTCGGACGTTGCGAGAAGCCGAACGCAATCCTGAGAATTACAGTTCTTTTCGTCTGGAGTTACTGGCACTAGTATGGGCAATAACCGAAAGGTTCTCTGAATATCTCACGGGAGCTCAGATTGAAGTCTATACGGATAATAATCCACTGGCTCACATCTCCACCGCCAAACTAGGGGCAATGGAACAGAGGTGGTTGGCACGACTCTCCAGATATAATTATCATGTGCAGTACCGTTCCAAGCACGAAAATCAGAATGCTGATGCCCTCTCTCGTGTTACCACAGAAGCCCCAGTGGGGGAAAGAGACGAGCAGTTAGAGGAAGACGAAATTCCAGACTTCAGTAAATTCACCGCCCAAGTGGTGGAGGCTTGTATGCTGGAGATTACGTCGGGCACAACATCGCTCCTGCTTGGCCAAACCAGAGAGGAATGGGTGAAGATCCAGTCATCTGATCCAGAACTGCTTCAAGTGAAAGAGTGGGTGATCCGGCAGCGTAAGCCTAGGAAGGAAATACGGGCCATGCTGTCACACACGGCCCTACAGATTCTCAGCCAGTGGGACAAGCTATCGGTGCAAGAAGGGATGCTGTATCGGAAGGTGCACCTAGCTACAGAGCTGGAAGTACGGTGGCAAGTGGTGATACCCCAGAAGATGGCAGTACCATTGGCCCGAGAAGCGCACGAGAGAGGAGCCCATTTTGGGCCGGACAAGACTTACCAGTGGTTGCAAAGAATAGTGTACTGTCCTCAGATGCTTCGGGCAGTGGAGAAGGCCTGTAAACTGTGTCGTTCCTGCGAGTTAAATAAAGCTCTCCCACAGCGAGCACCAGTACAGACCATTGTCACCAAAGAGCCATTGGAAGTACTTATGATAGATTACCTGAAGATTGGCCACTCCCACCGGGGCTATCAGTTCTGCCTTGTGATGACAGACCACTTCTCAAAATTTGCGGTGGTGACGCCCACCAGAGATCAGACGGCTGAATCGGCTGCTCGAGCCATCAGTGATGACTTTATCCGGGTATACGGCTGCCCTAAAAGGATACACTCTGATCAAGGGGCCTGCTTTCAGGGCAGTGTCATGAGAGAGCTGCAAAGGATCTACGGGATGCAAAAGTCAAGAACTACGCCTTATCATCCACAGGGCAACGGAGCCTGCGAGAGGTTTAAACCGGACCCTCCTACAAATGCTACGCACACTGGAAGATGATCGTAAGAATCACTGGCCCAGTTATCTTGCAGAACTCGTATGGGCATACAATAACCGTGTCCACTCCACCACTGGGTACGCCCCATACGTGCTATTGTTCGGAAGAGCCGGAAGAGGCATTGAAGAACTAAACCTGGCTCCACCCGAGATCAGTGAAAGTCAGAGCGTAGGTTCTTGGGTTGACTGTCACCGTCGACGGCTGGAGACTATCCATCGAATTGTCACCAAGCGGTTGCAAGAAAAGATATACCCCCGGCAGGAACCTGTACATGAGGCCCCGTTCTTACCAGGAGACAGAGTGCTAGTTGCAGAGAAACACCCGAGACACAAGTTGAGTGAGCGCTGGAAACCAGAACCGTACATTGTGACCAGAAGAGTCTCTCCCAATGGGCCAGTGTACGAAGTGAGAAGCGAGGGGGAGGCGGCACCCTCATCCTGCATCGTAACATGCTGAGGCCCTGCTATTCAGAAGACAGGACCGGACAAAGCGACTCGGGGACTGTGCCCGTGCCCGTTCCTGCTACTCTGGAGGAGGGCTCTGACGATGAAGAATGGTGGCGGGCCCCGTCCAACCCAACAGACTGGGGAGGGTCCAACCCCCCATCCGTTCAAGATGCAGGTGCCACCCCTGCAGAGCATGAGCCACCAATCTCCAGAGATGATGATGAGGATATTGTACTCCCTGCTACTGCACCAGCGTCTGGTGAATTAGCCGTACCCCCACGTAGGACTGAACGGGCTAATGCTGGTATTCCCCCTGATCGGTACTTGGCAGATGAATTTGTGTATTCTGTCAATGGAGTCGGTTGTAAGACATTGACTCCCAGGCAACAGGTTGTAAAGCACGGCAGAGGTTGCCATCGTGTGTTCCTGTGCAGAGGGCCCCAAGAGAGTATCGGCCGGGACGGCCGATGTTAAAGAGGGGGGGAAATGTAAGACCTGTTAACATTTATATATATGGTTAAAGGAATGTGTTGTGGACTCTTCTTTGTGTTATACTGTCACCTGCTGCCAAAAAGGAAAGGATAGCAGAGAAACCCCCCTGCTGCTGAGAGTGACATGGAACAGTCCAGGAGATGGATGGGAGGGGTGTCCTGAAGGAGAAGAAAGAACTTCCATGCGTGTTGCAGAGAGAGACAGACCTAAAGAGACTGATGTCGAGTTAGGGGCCAGACGGCACGTGCAAGCTGAGATCCAGGACAGAGATCCAAGACTGACTGCACTCCACACGCCTGTCAGCGAATTACGGGCCCCAACGGCAACGAGGTACCTCGCAGTAAAACTTGTAGTAAAGTGTGCACACTGTTTTAGTTAGGGAGAGATAGGAAAAGACTGCAGTTCGATATACAAGCTGTAGAAAGAAAACGAACACTCTGCGTCTCGCTCGATAAAGACTTTGCATTTCTTTATTTAAAGACATTCAGAGACCTTGCATTCGCTGCAGACTAGGCACAGTGGTTATATGTATTGTATTTACTTTTGCACACCTTCCCGCTCCTTCCCCTTCTTTTCCCTCAGTTGCATTAAAATTGCATTTGTTTAACATTCTGTGTTCCGTGCAGTCCTTGCGTATCCCGTTACCTGTGGGCTATTACATATGGATAATCAAACCCGTCCATCTCTGCAGCTTTTCATAAACCTGGCCCTTAGAACGCCTTAATTAGTCTCATGGCACTATAAGTATTAGATTAGACATTCCATGTTTATATCCCAGAGGACAACCATCTCTGTAATATACACTGACCATTTACAATGCAGCTGGTTGCCATCTTACAGGGGCATCATAGTTTGTGTGGTACTGTGGGGGCTATGATAATCTTAGAGAGAGTGTGGGGGACTAGCATGCTTTGGTGTTTCCCATCATACTCTGTGTGAGACTGTGGCGTGCCCTCATACTCTGTGTAGGAATGTGAGCAGCAATCATATTCTGTGTGACTCCCATCATACTGTTTGGGGTGTCTAAGGGCCATTATACTGTTTGTGGGACTGCAGAGGCCTTTATTGTGGCGCCCTGCTCTCGCAGGTAACCACAGATCTCTCTAATGCACAGTTGGGTTTCCACAGCAGGTACTTACTACGAACAACACCTTCCTCCCCGGCACAGTAGGGGGAGCTCAACTTGCTGCCCTTAGGCAAGATCCCCTATATATACTGCTGCTGGGGAGGAGCTAGTCAGAGTATGTGCAGACGCTAGAAGAGCTGCAAGGAAGTCCTGGTGTTCGGTGCTGCGTGCAGGCCCAAGCCAGTGACCGGGAGTGGCCTTCAGCATTCCACCAACCTAAGTGGGACTGAAGGCAGGGAGCTCAGAACTGGCATAGGAGCAAGGAATAAGGAGATCAAGATGACAGTTCATTCCAAAGAAATGGGGATCTGCAGCTGTGAGGAAACTACAGGCCACAGAAAACCCCGTTGCACCGTGGAAGCTTCAGCTACCCGGTCTCCCAGAAGGGTCAAGAGAGAGGAAACCAGGAGCCGCAGGTCGGTGCAGTGTCCAGAGAAGGTTATCCCGGAGGCCGCACAGGAGGAGAAAGTAACAGGCAAAGAGGGAAGAGAGTGGATGCAAGTCAGGCTATAGCAGACTGTGCTTCAGCAGTTTCAAAAGGAAAAGGAGGCCTTATACCCACTTGCTGTGGGAGCCCACTGTGCAGCCCGGTCACCCATCAGTGCCCTGGACCATTTACCTGATCAACATCAGTAAAAAGGTAAAAGAGACTTCTTCTGTGTGCGTGCATCCTTTCCTCTTGCTCACCGTGCCCCTCTACAGACTGTTCCTACCCTTCCTCACCATCTCAGCTCCACTACAACCTGTTCACTCTCACTACTCTGCCCCTGAGGTCCTGTCCTGCCTGCGGAGGACTATACCACCATTGCCGCAATACCACCGACCTCTGGAGGACTGTAGCGGCGCTGGTGACATCTCACCAGGTACTGCAGGTGGCGACTAACTTGTACATAATCCTTTTAAATACCCCTTTTCAAGAGCATCGCCCCCAGGATACGGGCTCAGGCGCGGCCGCCATTCCCCGTGACAAAATTAACCCCCTCACTGCCGCCTGATACTCGAGTACAATATGCCCTGGCTCGCAACATTCATCCTTTATGGGGATATGGGGTCAATCATACTGTATAGGGTATGTGAGGTAGCGACCCGGGAACTCGCTTGGCCACGGAAATTACACCAACACGTGCTTATAATTTTTTCCAATGACTACCCGTTTATTTCTCCCATACATATCATAACCCGGGTAGCACATTAAACATTGATCATAAGCACATCACATAATACATACATTACACTAGAATAGCACATCACAACATAATACATTACAATACATATAACATAGAACACCTACATTTACCATAACAATCTATCACCGGGACCTTATTGACCTAACTGTCAGTCCCAATGGCGGATTCGACCGCCTATTACCTCCTGAATGCCTCATGCATGGCCCTTTCATCATCAGCCATCATGAGTCACCCACGATACACATCCTTTCCTTTGATCACCCAGGGTACTTTTACATAAGCCCTGTTGATCCATCACCCAGGGTAATTTTACATACACCCTGATGATACACAACACATAACATTTACATAATAAATAGTTTTCCACACTTATCAACGGACCCTGTGGGTCCCAATGGCAGTACCAGCCGCCTGGCTTTATTTGCCCAGCACAACACTTTAATACTAACCCCTAGTACAGGCTCCAGCCTGACCGGGATCTTACACACCGCATGTGATCAATCATAACACATCCATGGATCACATACGTCCTCACACACGCTCACAGCCCATCATAATACATCCATGGACTGCGACTCCTCTGGGACCATAACAGGGATTGGCCACCCTTAGTACCCGGATAACCATGCGTCACCAAGGCCTCCTCACCACGGTTTGGGCCACCAGCCGCCACCAACCCCATACCTAGGCAGGTCTCCAGGTCGACGGCTGTAACCTGCATCTGAGTCGCACCCTCCAGGATCAGCCTTGGTTACCCATTCTATTCTAGGAGCCCTCCTAACCCCTGCGTCTGGCCACAGGTTCCACACACCATTGAAGGATGGGTGCTTCCTGCATGCAGCAGGCCAAGCCTCCCTCTCGTCTCAACAGGACGGATCGCCTCCAACACAACATCCACACTGGCTGGGTCTCTCCCACAGACACCATACATGGCCCTTTTACATAGGCCATCATTTCTCATACATGGCACTTCTACATGAGCCATCATATACTTCTACGGGTCCTTTACAGACTGTTTAGTCAGACCCAACGGCGGCTATGCCCGCCTGGCATGATTCACACATAGTACACAGTTCACTCTAGCATACGAGAACTGCTGTCTTACCGGGCACGGATCCGGGTCTAGCAACCTGAGTCACGGGTACACCATGCATCCCCAAGGATTCCTTACCGGACATGTTTCGCCCCACGTCCAGACCAGCGTCCACCTGGTTCAGCCATGGCTTCCCCACTCTAGGAGCCATAATGCCCCATTCCCGGCTACCAGTATGGAGCTGGCAGGCTCCCTTCATGTCCTCACACCACAGAGCTCTGGACTGCTCTCATCTCCAGTCATCTCTATTATAACTGGTCTCTGTGTTCTCTGTTGTGTCTCACAAAATACCTGGGCTAGCTCTTATCGTAGCTGCCACACCCATACTGACACACCCACCTGGGCTGCTATGCAATCAGTACACACATTGCTCTCTCAGCCGCTCATTGGTCTCATGATTCCTTCCGCTATTAACACACTGTGTAGCGGACAGGACCACATAACTTCACACACAGGAAAACCGGCTCATGTGAACAGGGTCCTAAGCCGATAACCCATGTGATGCACCCCGGCCATGGGACCATGTCAGGTGTGCCCCACAGGTAGCTATTAAATCCATTATATTTGATGGGACTGTGGGATGACATTATACTCCATGTAGGTGTCACTATACTGTATTGCGAGATTTTGAATCTATCATACTGTATTGGGGACCTGTGGCATTCATCGCTGTAATAGGGGGCCAGAATGTATCTATATGTGATTGGGTGCCATCAAATTGGGTGGGGTGTATATTGTGTATGGAGGGCAGCGGAGGGCACTGTTATTGGCAGGTTTATGGGTGCATCATCGTGTGCGTGGGGGAACTGTTAGTATATTACACTATGGGGAAATCATGATTGGGGGCATTGTATTGTCGGGTGGTCATACTGTTTGTGTGAGGGAATTCTCTGTGGGGTACCATACCATATATGCAAGGCATTTTTAAGGGTATCATACTGTATCAGGGCTACAAAAGAGGTATTGCAATGGATGAGAACACTAATGAGATGCACAAGGTACACTATCTCTGTGTAAGTGCCACACTATATGACACTCCTCTTGTGCTTAAAAGTTGGGAGGTATACCATTTGTAAAAGCGCCCATGTGCCAGGACCCCTCCTACCGCCGATGTGTTGTTTTTTTTTTTCATGGGGGAGGTGATATCGCCCTTTGTATGAACATAGTCCTATGACTGCCACTTCTGATTTATAAAAGCAGTTCCAGGAGCCTAAATGTTTTTCTAAGTCAGTTAAAGCTGCACGTATCACAAGACCCGACTGTCCAGCAAGATTCTGGGCAGAGCCTCCTGGTAGTGGGATCTCAGTATGTATAGAGTGACATCCCACAACTGTCCATGGCAGCAGGCAGCCTCATATAATGAGATCTTACTTGTTCTCTTTGACTAATGGAATGCTTTATTATCAGAACAATCGTTATTGATCGACAGCATTATTGTAGCATTTACAGTTACCTATGATGGTGATAGGTTCTCTGCATAGAGGCACTAGGACTCCCTGGGGCTCTGACTATCTTGCAACAATTATGAAGTATTGCGGCCTCAATACAAACTCACTTTGATGATCTTGCCTTTCAAAATCCTATATTACCACTAGATGGCAGTATAAGAATGTTGTACATCAGTCCGGTGCCTTACAGGTAAAATCACAAATTGAGTATTGATAAAAATTGTTGCAAAATACTAACTCAGAATATAGCAAAATTGTATATATGACTTTGTGAAAAATCTATGATTACATTTATATACAGTACAGACCAAAAGTTTGGATGCACCTTCTTATTCAAAGAGTTTTCTGTATTTTCATGACTATGAAAATTGTAGATTCACACTGAAGGCATCAAAACTATGAATTAACACATGTGGAATAATATACTTAACACAAAAGTGTGAAACAACGGAAAATATATCGTATATTCTAGGTTCTTCAAAGTAGCCACCTTTTGCTTTGATTACTGCTTTGCACACTCTTGGCATTCTCTTGATGAGCTTCAAGAGGTAGTCTTGCACCTGTCTTCTCTCCACAGTTTCGCATGAGTCAGTGTGCGGCTCCGCAGGCTCCACAGGCGAGCCTCCGCTGCAGTCGCAGAATGACAGTCTCACAAGTCCTGAGGTCACCGGGTACTTTACTCCACTGCTCACACAACAACACAGTGACTGGTACAGTACTTTACAGCTCATTACAGCATTCGTAGTGAACCTGGCTCGCACAGCAGCCTTGGGCTTAGGTTCTCACTGCAGCTGGGATGGTTCCTCTGCGTTACTCCCTCTCAGTGTACCTTTTGGGCCCTCTGATTCTCTCTCCTCTCCTTCATGTACGATTACGGTCCAGCCGTCACGGGCTCTATAGTGATTTATGCCACACTCTTAGTCACTAGCCCTGATGGCTTTGTCCTACACCGCACTGATTGTTAGGTTTTGGGACATAGAGTTCCCGCACCCCGCCGTGGTTAGGAGCTTGAAGCTTGCCCGGCCACATCTACAGAGCCGGCACTCTGGTTCTGGCCCAGCCACCAGTGACCCGGGTTAGTCGGACCCACCTGGCTCCTCCCATCTGTCCATGGGTTCCACCTGGGTTCCCGACCAGCCATAATTGGATAAGGCCGCCGGGCCCCATTGTTCTTTCTCTTTAACACTCAACTGAAGGGTGTCTTGGCTTGGGGATCCTTCCTGTCACTCCACCCTCCAGGGAATTCCTTCCCAGGAAAAAATCTCTCCCATCTTCGTGTTCCTAGGTTTTTAGTCTAGTTCCTCCACCCGTTTCCCGGGTTTTTTCTACATTCCACCCATACTTAGCTACTCCCGCCACCCCTCGCCTGATATAAAGTGATTTAGGCTCAGGGTCGGAGTGTGTGTGTGGGGGTGTTTGTGTGGAGTGACCGTCCTACCAATCCCAGCTGCAGTTCTCTCTGTGGCCACCTGGTCGCAGGGGTGCCACAATCAGACCATGTCCCTGTACGGTCAGACACATCCATAACACAGTACATAGCAGGGACACATATATAAGATTATCTCAGCACGGGAGATGTGGTATGATAAGACCATGTCCCTATACAATCAGACACATCCATTACACAGTATATAGCAGGGACACATATATAGGATTATGTCAGCACAGGAGATGTGGTATGATCAGACCATGTCCCTATACGTTCAGACACATCCATTACACAGTACATAGCAGGGACACATATATAAGATTATCTCCGCACAGGAGACGTGGTATGATCAGACCATGCTCCTGTACTGTCAGACACGGCCATTACACAGTACATAGCAGGGACACATGTTTAAGATTATCTCAGCACAGGAACATTTTTTAATCACATTCAACTGAAACCTATTATTATTCCAAGATTCCAAGATCTATTGATTAAAAGGAACATTACTTGTAGGAAAACCCCTTTAATGATGGAGGGCACATAAACAATTATTGGATAGGGGTCATCCCTCTCATTGTCCATGTACAATAACCATATACAGAATTACCAATGCTAATTCTGTTATATACCACAGCCTATGTAAATCTAAAACTCAAAGGATATGACTTGCATATGGACTGTCTTGTGGACTCATTGTAGGAGTGCTGAGCTGGAAATCATCATATAGTCTCAGCTTAGGGGATTTAGTGTCATTAAAATAAAACACCATGTTTTTGTTGGTGTATTTTGATGTTGTTTTCTTATAGCCAGATTTAAAAAAAAAATATTTTTCCAGGTTTACATGCTCTATAGGACCCGACACATCAAGATTTACACTGTTCATGTCGACCTTAATGAGAGGCAGCATTGGAGTCAGATGGTCCTGGTTCATGAAAAGGCACATAGCTTATGAATCAGGAACGTGAGACAAGTAGCGTACACCCCTGAGGGCTCCTCAATTTTTGGTATAGTGAATGTGGTGCCCCAGAGTCTGGATGCCACAGTGTCATTGCCACCCTCGGGGGTAGTGTCATACCTGAGAGCAACAGAGGGTACACCATGTGAGCCAAGCACACAACACCTTTCTGCCTCCAGGCCTGAAAGGGGAGCTCTAAACCCGGGTTCAGGGTAGCTCCCCTATGAATTCTGCTCTGGGCCGGAGTTAGTTCAGAACGGAGCAGTACTGAGGAAGACATCCTGTGGACTTGAGCAGCGCTAAGCTCGCCCTAGGGTAGCTGAAGTCTAGCTTGAGGGACAGGTAGGCGAGGGTATTAGGACGTCGAGGAGAGCCTGGGGAGTGGAGCAGTGTCGAGCTCACCCCAGTGCAGAGCACCAGAACTGGACACCGGAGTCCAAGGCTGTGTAGGGCCTGACGTCCCGGCAGCCAATACCAGAGGGTGGGGGATTCCAAGTCTCCCAGCCACAAACAGTGTCTGCAGGCAAGGCAGCACAAAGAGTCCAGAAGCAGTCTCCAAGGAAGTGGGGCCGGAAAAGCACTCAAGCTGCCTTTCATACCGGCACAATGCAGGAGAGAGAGAGAGGGCTGCAACTCAGCTTAGGCAGCAGCAAGGACCTGCTAAAAGAGTGCAGCAGGGAGGCCTCAGAACTTGCCGGGTAAGGAAAAGCCTGAGTGGCTCCCAGGTTGCACGGACTCCAAGTAACATCACCTGTCATTGTCCCGGCTTGCACCAGTACCATCAGTAAAGGACCTGAGGAAACAACAATCGTGAGTCTGTCTGTTACTTTGCGCCCTCCGTCGTGCACCCCAATGACCTTCCAACACCATAGACTTTCCCGGTTGCCCTGGGAATACGCTCCACCTGTAGGTAGCGATAACACCATAGCTACCCATCCATCATCCCCAGTGGTCTCGTCTGGCAGAGTAGGCCCAAATACCGCGGGTGGGGTCACAACCTTTATTCCTACATCAATTCCCTTGCACTTTTAGCGACTCCGCAGGGTCACGGAGTCAGGTCTCAGTCCCAGTGCGTCCCCGAGACGCCGAACCAGCCCGGTTCCGAGTACCCCACGGTTCTGGGGGTGAGTCAGTGAACACCGCTGCACGTCACGGACATGAAAAGCTGCAATCGTCACATCCCATCCCGCCCAGACTCCACCTTCTTTTTGAGAGCTGAAAAAATGTAGTAACAGCTAAATAAATTGCAGAATTTTAGCACAACCTCGAGTTGCACCAGAATGATATGACTTTTAAGAGGTTTTTACACCAGAATCCTGGAGCAAAATCTTTGACAATTCAGGTGCTTAGTGTGCAAGTGTGCACTACGTGAACATAACAAGCACTGCCATATTATTATTATTATTAATATATTATTCACCCAGCCTTGTTCCAGTCTCCATCACTGTCCAAGTTATGTTACAAACTTCATAGATGACATCACGACTACAGTGCATGAAAAAATGTGCAAAGCGGGACAACCTTTTAGTGCTGATTTCTATAAGATCATTATTTAAACTTAGTGATTTGGCAAATCATTAAATAAATGACTACATTCCCAAGGCTTAGTCATCGCTAACATTAATGTTATGAGTTTGAATTGTTGGCTCCTCTGCTTCTTCCCATGACACAACTTATATACAATGTACATCTACTAAGCCAATTGTTTACAACTGTCCCAGTGATATAATCTGTCCTGACACATCACATAAAGGACGGCATAGATTGGCCTTTGTGAACAAGAAGAGTTGTATGATTTTTCTGCTGATTTAGAATATATTTTAATGAGATTGGAGAATTATATTTACCATTGATTTATGACAAATTTTGTAGAGCTAGGAGTCGACCTTTCATGGTATTTTTTAATTTACTGTAATCTGTGCACCTCCTTCAGTTGCCGCTGCTCCCCTGATTCAGCTAAACTCTTTCTTTTTATTGTTTGCCCCCCCCCTTTCTCTGAAGTTATGCCCTACCTACCTCATGGTAACTAAAAGGCAAATTTTCACTTTAACTAATTGTGCATATGATTCACCCCAGGGTATGGGAACTCGGGTATCTGGGCCCTCTGCTGCGGTTGGGTTGTCACTAGTGGCTGGCCCAGACCCGTGGCCCTGGCGGTCAGCTTTAAAAAAGGGGTAGTTGAAATGGGAATAAAGTTCAAAGTTTGCGTGACGCCACCTGTGGTATCTGGTGACTGCACCAGCCTGCGTGGGGCCTCCAGGGATGATGAATGGGCAGCTAGGTGTTGAAGCTCCCCATAGGCGGAGCTGGATCCCTGGGGAGTTTGGTAATGATGATGAGGAATGGAGCAGAGATTTGGCCGGGCTGTTAAATAACGGGACATTCTCTGTGGATGGCAGGGGCGCGGGTAAGGAACCGACACACACACCACTAGTTGTTTCTTTACCTTTTACTGGTGGAATTGCAGGTAAACGTCCAGGGCACTGCCGGGTGTTAAGGAGGCACTTCTGGGTCTCCACAGTGAGTGGTTATAAGGCCTCCTGGTCTCTTTTCCCATGGGTGTCCTCTGCTCTCCTATCACCTGTGCTGTCATTGGGAAACCCTTGATGCACTACCGCTATTTTCTCTCCGCAGTGCCTGGCTTCCTGATTGATGGCTGCACAGATGCCCGGGGACTGAAGTCTCCATGGTAGACCAGTGTTCACTACTGGGCCAGGTGCTCTCCAGTAGACTCGGATTCTGGTGTCCGGGTTGCTGTTTAGGGGTGAACCTAATAATGGCTCCTCGGTCCCCACTTTGCACTCTCTTCTCTCCTCGCCTTCCGACCCCACTCTTGGGCCCTTCAGGACTACTTCGAAGGCTTTTCAGGGTCTCTGGCTCGGGCCTAATGCGGCAACGACCACCAGAACTCTTCACAGCTCTTGTAGTGTGGCGCCCCTGCGTCCAGGAGGCCACAAAAGGGAACTGCAGGCAGGTAGGACATTGTTGCACACCAACACCCTCACAGCCCACACAACCCACGTGTCAGAGAAGGTTAACATCCAGCCCTGAGATTCCAGGTCACCCCCGCCAGAGTACTGGTCACTAGAGTCCAAGTCTGCAGGGGACAGAGGAGATAGACCCAGCAGAGAATCCAGCATCCCGAGGAGATTTAGCTTCCTGGACACCCGCAGCACCAACAATTGAGAACCAGGGACCGTGGGAGAGATGGCGGTAGCCCATTAGAGAGCCCTCAGTGCAGCAACACGGGTGTGGAGAGAGAGAAGTAAAAGTCTGGTTAGGTTCCATACTGCGACCCGAACAGGAAAGCAGAATAAGGAGGCCTACAACCCTACTCGCTGTGGAGATCCCAAGGTGTTTTCCTTCACTCTAGATGTGTGCACCTGTAACCAGTCATCAGTAAAGGTTCCAAAAGACTTTAATGTGTGTGTGTCACTCCTTCCATCTATCCTGCACCACACTGACTATGCTCCCCTACTCCTACCCTGCACAGAAATCATGGTGCTGCCCTATTCCACATTACAACCCTTAGCCTCGGCGACTCCGCTTCTCCTGTAGGGAACCACTCCATCTTGCTGCTGCCCATCACCCCGGAGGCCCAAGCAGCGCCGGTTTCCTCAGTGGAATCTACAGGTGGCGTCACGACTGACAATCCCTATCCCTGTAAATACACCCCTTTTATTGTCACCCAAGGGCACAGGCTCGGGCACGGACCACCCGTGACATCCCCCGCAACTGACCGCCCGAGACCTGAGTACCCCATTACCTTGTGGCCCCAGACACTGATAACCCCCAACAGCCGCTCTTCTTATAACTAGGGATGGGCGAGTCTACTCGCTAGGACTCGTTACTCGACGAGTAGTAAGGGACTCGCAGGACTCGGTACTCTGCGAGTTTCCCAGCGATTACTCGCACAGTAACGTGTCCAATGCAAGTCAATGTCAATCCTAGTTTTGTCAGAGTTTACTTTTTCTCACTCGCTAGACTCGCTATATCACATCGCTATGTAGCTTGAATCTCCCCAAATCGTTTAAACAATCGCACCGCTTCACGGATACCCGCTGTCAGCAGCGAGTCTGAGCGAGTCTGAGCGAGCTGACGTCTACGAATCCAAGTCCTGTATACTGTATTCGGGACTCGCGAATACAGAATCTGTTATGTTCCGACAAAGCTTCCGAGACAGCCTAGAGTGTTAGGTCAGAAAACTTGTGAAGATGGACAAGCATGTTAGCCAATCATATTCATAATGCCACAGCCATGTTGGTTGTGGCAGGACTATGATTGGCTTCTGTCCATCGTGATGTCTATGTCATGTATGAGAGGCGAGGTGTATATAAGCCTTGCCACCGCCATTTTCTCCACATTCCTGTGAAGATCTGAGCTAGAGCAGGGTGAGGTAGATGCTGGAGCAGATCATAGGGAGTGTCAGTCAGTGTAGGGAAACTACAAGATTCCTTATATTTAACCCAACAGCTCTTCTGAGAGCAACCAGGAGGACAGAGGAGTACTGTGTAGAGGACTTAGGCAGGGAGGAGGCAGCCTTACAGTGCACACAGGACCGACCTCATAGCTTAGCTTACTCACTCAGCTGTCCTAATAGCTGAAGTCAGAGGCTTAGCTGAGGTACTATTTCCTATTTTTTTGCACCTGATAGATTTTGGGTCATAAAAACCCCTTCAGCTTTATTTTCTCTGTGGCAGACCAGTGCGTTGCTGCTCTCCTACCTGCAAATAGCACAAGCCACCTACTTGTGCGACTACTTGTGCGCACTTAATAATTTTTTCAGGGACTAGTGTGCTGCTTCACTGCCAAGTGTTAGCACGCACTTAACCCGCCAGCAGGTGACGCCTACAGCAACACCTAACTCCAACTCGGTGGCTGTGCGCACTTAATAATTTTTGCAGGGACTAGTGTGCTGCTTCACTGACAAGTGTTAGCACGCACTTAACCGCCAGCAGGTGACGCCTACAGCAACACCTAACTCCATCTCGGTGGCTGTGCGAAACTTAATAATTTTTGCAGGGACTAGTGTGCTGCTTCACTGACAAGTGTTAGCACGCACTTAACCGCCAGCAGGTGACACCTACAGCAACACCTAACTCCATCTCGGTGGCTGTGCCAACTTAATAAATTTTGCAGGGCTAGTGTGCTGCTTCACTGACAAGTATTAGCACGCACTTAACCCGCCAGCAGGTGACGCCTACAGCAACACCTAACTCCATCTCGGTGGCTGTGCGCACTTAATCATTTTTTCAGGGACTAGTGTGCTGCTTCACTGACAAGTGTTAGCACGCACTTAACCCGCCAGCAGGTGACGACTACAGCAACACCTAACTCCATCTCGGTGGCTGTGCGCACTTAATAATTTTTTCAGGACTAGTGTGCTGCTTCACTGACAAGTGTTAGCACGCACTTAACCTGCCAGCAGGTGACGCCTACAGCAACACCTAACTCCATCTTGGTGACTGTGCATTTGTCAACAATGTCACAAAAACCACAATTTCCCAAAAAAGAGGTTTGCAAAGGGACGGGGACGAGGTCGTGGCCATAGCAGTAGTGCCCAAGAAGGCACTGGTACAGGTAGACAGACGAGGATTGATAGATCTCTCTTTCTCCCGTCTAAAATTCCCAGTACTCAACAAAAACGTGTCTTGAGGCGGAAAAAGCATGACCAGATAACATCTTGGATGGCTGATAACACCTCGACCACTGGTTCTTGCAGTACACAATCGTCCTTGCCAACACAATCTAGTGTCGCTACAGACAACGCAGGGCCATCCAATCCTCAAAGTCTTCCTATTTCCTCAACCCATCGGCAGCCAGATGAAAAATTGGAGTGCGACCTTGGTCACTCCGATGATTTATTTGGTTCTTATCAGCCCTCGATTGCATCTGGCCTTTCTTTGTCACTGCCTGACGAGATACTTGAAGAAGACGTAATGTCTATTCATGGCAAAGTTTTGAAGCACCTCGTACTGAAGAAAGCCACTTTCACCAAAGGCATACAGCATCTCAGGAGGTGGATGATGATGATGATGATGAGACACACATCTCATCTGGCCAGCCTGCTCAGTCACGTTATCCAGAAGACTTTGAAGAGGAAGGTGTGGATGATGAGACCACAGATCCTACCTGGACTCTTGGCATGCATAGCCAACAGAGCAGCCAGGAGGAGGAAAGTGGCTATGTACCACCGCCAAAAGCACCAAGGCTTACTCCTTTCTCCAGAACACAAACTGTGACAACAGTTGCCCAAATTGTGTCAACTGTTGCACAAACTGTACCAACTGTTGCACAAACTGTAAACACAGTTGCCCAAACTGTGTCAACAGTTGGTGTTTTACAGAGTCATCCTCCTCTGCCTCCAATTCAACATAAAGGACGAAAAGCCATTGTGTGGCAACTTTTTAAGGATGCCACATCTGTACCAAATATGGTTATCTGGAACATCTGCCATGCAAGGCTAAGCAGAGGCCTGGGAAAAGGAAACATGAGCACCAGCAGTATGCATAAGCATATGTCTGTTAAGCACCCAATTCAGTAGTCGGCCCATCAGGGTTCAAAATCAGTGCCTTCTGATCCCAACACTTCCAGGCCACCTCAGATCCATTCTTCACCAGCTAGTGTTCAGGCATCAGCTCCTGCTCAAACGTACTCCTCCCAAGCTGCGGTACAAGAGAGACATGACTGTAGTCAAGCCACTGGTCAGTGTGCGCCAAACGTCCAGTTGTCTGTGACACGCTGTATGAAAGGCAGCGGAAGTACCAATCGACACACCCATTTTCCCAAAAAGTGACTGCGCAAGTTGCAAAGTTGTTAGCTGTGGAAATGCTGCCGTTTAGGCTTGTGGGTACAGAGTCTTTTCGGGAGTTGTTGGCTGTGGCAGCACCACGATACTCTGTACCCAGCCACTACTTTTTCTCACGTAGTGCCGTCCCCGCGTTACACCAGCACGTTGTTAACAACTTAAAGCGTGCACTAACAAATGCTGTAACCGCCAAAGTCCACCTAACAACGGACACGTGGACAAGTAGTTTTGGACAGGGCAGATACATCTCAGTAACGGCTCACTGGATCAACCTGGTGGACAGTATCCCAACTTCTCAAAGTGGACCATCTGAGATACTACCAACTCCACGAATAGCGGGCACAACATCATTCCGGGTGGCTGCCTCATCATATATGTCCAGTACACAATCTGCTTCTGCAACTTCCTTGTCCACTGCTGAGCTGCCCGCACCATCACTTCCAAGTTGGGAGCTTTGCATTTAGTGCTTCAGCAAGGCCACAACAGGCTCTTCTGAAGCTTATCTGTCTAGGTGACACACCTCACACTGCAACTGAGCTGTGGAAAGGTCTTAAGCAACAGACTGATGAGTGGCTGGCCCCACTGCAACTACAACAGGCTTGTGTCAGCTAACGGACGAAACCTTGTGGCGGCACTAAAGCACCGTAACCTTGTACACATGCCTTGCCTGGCTCACGTGCTGAACCTAATAGTTCAGAAATTCCTGAAAATATACCCCAAGTTATCTGACCTACTGGAGAAGGTGAGGCGAATTTGCGCCCATTTTAGACATTCGTACACAGCAGTTGGAAGTCTTTCAGCCCTTCAAAACAAATTAAATTTACCTAAACACCGGCTAATTTGCGACATGCCCACGCGATGGAACTCAACATTCCATATGTTGGCAAGCTTTAATAACAGCAGAGGGCAATAGCGGAATATCAGCTGCAACATGCCCGTCACCACGGAAGTCAGACCAGACACATTAGTACTTTCGAGTGGGTCTGGATCGCTGATCTTTGCGAGTTGCTGGAGAACTTTGAATACTGCACCAAACTTGTCAGCGGTGATCAGTCCATTATCAGTCTCACCATCCCCATGCTCTGTTTGCTTAAAGAATCGCTCCTGAATCTGAAAACAGAATCTTTGAGGGCCCAGCGGATGGCTATGGAGCCAGAATTTAACATCGCTGATCCTAGCTAGCCAAGCCAATATCAGCAGGCTACATTGGGTCTGGAAGAAGAAGGTGATGAGGGTGATGATGAAGAAGATTCATTTTTCTGTGGTACTGATGTGAACCCTGATGGTACTCCCAACCCTACGTTTATGTCGGTACAGCATGGGTGGGCAGAAGAGGAGGAGGCGGAGACCAATTTAGAGGCCATGATGCGTAGTGATCCTCATTCTGTTGTAACCGAGGAGATGAGTCTTTGCAGCTTAGCACACATGGCTGACGTAATGTCTCAATGTCTCTCCCAAGATCCACGCGTCATTCACATCTCAGCAGCCTACTGTGTCAACTTTGGACCCGTCAAGACAAATTCGTCCTGTGTTGCGTCACAGGTTAACGAGATTTTTCAGATGTTGTTGTTGACATTTGGTCCATCACCGTCTGACTCCGCTATGCCCCGAAGAACAGCTCTTTGCAACAGCAGCCTTTGGTTGGGACACAAACGTCATCAATGTCAAGAAGAGGTGGGGGTAAGATGTCCACCAACTGGGCGATGTTCAACAGACCTTCCGATCAACAATGGATCATGCCTACGGTCACCTTGACTAGGAGACAACAATTCTCCAACATGGTGAACGAGTATGTCAGTGACAGTACCAACTTCCTAACCGACCCTTCTGTAACTTTAATTACTGGGTTTCCAAGCTTCACACTTGGACAGAGCTCACTTTGTATGCTTTGGAGGTGCTGGCCTGCCCAGCTGCTAGTGTGACATCAGAGCGTGTTTTCAGTGCCGCTGGGGGTATAGTCACTGATAGAAGGTCACGGCTTACTACTGAAAATGCCGACAGGCTGACTCTCATTAAGTTAACAAGGACTGGATATCATCGCAGTTCGTAAGCCCCCCAGACGACAATACCCAAATGTAGAGTAACCTAATCATAATTAATATGATTGGAATATTGCGCTTTTAACTTTATGCCCTTTTAAGACAGGAAGTATCGGCATCTCCCTCAGCTCAGACGATGTGATAAGTCATGTTCCTGCAACATTTGCTGCATGATAACAAAACTACGCAATCAGTAAAAATCAATTTTACTTTACAAGTGCATCCGCTTGTGAGCATTTTTCATTTTTTTCTTTCCATTCAATACAATACAGCCCCTTGGGCTAATTTTTTGAGGGCAACAAGCCTATGCCTGCATCGTCGACGTTGCTTGTACTATGCTCTCAGGACAAGCAAGAATATAGTATGGGCCAAGCGCCCTCCTCTATTTCAAAAAAGAGTTTATTAAGCCCTTTGAGCTAATTTTTTGAGGCAACAAGCCTATGCCTGCATCGTGGACGTTGCTTGTA
Organism: Allobates femoralis; assembly: GCA_033576535.1. Lineage (NCBI taxonomy): Eukaryota > Metazoa > Chordata > Amphibia > Anura > Aromobatidae > Allobates > Allobates femoralis. Next base: position 107,820,426 of record JARQOC010000006.1, read on the forward strand.
CTATAATCCTGCTGGAGCCTGGCGAAGGGTCCCACCTACGCTAGCGGAGATAACGCGCTGTGTTGCAAGTAGACGTCCCAGCCTCTCGCATCTGTGTTCCTAGTGTTGTTGCCATAGCGAGTCATTAAGTAACCCCCCCCCAAACACAGGCACTATTTATTTGTCAGCAACATTTGTATGGGGAGTCATGATTTTACACATACTAACCAAGGTGCCTTCATGCGCCATGCGGGCCGTAAGGTACTTGCTAATGATGATGACTTTAAGCCCACCCACAAAACAACCTACACATCCATTCCCTGAAAAAAGACAGACACAAAGCAGTTTTTTCAAAATGTGTATTAACACGCCTTAATGCCAAAGATGTCAGATAGCTTTTAGAAAGCTCACAAACGCAAAAAAACAAACAAATAAAACAGAAAAAAACTAAAAGAAATTGTGCAATGCACTTTTTGGATAACAAAAAAAACAAAAAAGTTGACCCTACAGCTGGTGGTAGGTGGGCTGATTGTGTGGGGTAGCCTCTACCGGGCCACCATCACCCTGGTCCTGGAGGAGGTAGGGCCCCATGGATAGCCTCCCCCACTGATTGTAACCCTGTAGGGTGGGTCATCTGGGCCGTGTGTCAAATGGCCTTTGGTTGGGAGGTCCATGTTGGGTGGCCACAAAGGTTGTATAGGCCTCTGGGTCGGCATATAGCTGTCCCGGGGTGTGGGCCTGTCTAGCCTGTTGGAGCTCGACTGCTGCCACCCCTCCAAATAAGTAAATACCTGGCCAGGGTGGTTTGGGGGCCGACAGGCATCAAGGACAATGTGGATTGCTGACCTTGCCCGCAGTCGTCTCTCCAATGGAATGAGAGCCAGGAAAAGTATGAGACTGCGGGCAAAGTCAGCATCACATTGTCCAAGGTGGTCATTTTGTGCCCCCGGGATCTGAGCATGGCTGCTGGGGTTCTGGTGACTCCCCACACTGCTGCCAGTTGGCCATCCAGCTTCGTCCACTGCCAGAGGTTGGTTTTGGTGGGGAGACCGTTGTTGTGGCCCTTCAACCTCCTCATCTTGTGGCCGGCCATGCCCCAAAGGTAGTGGTGGTGGTGGTGGTACTCCTTGCTCCTCCACTCCAAGTGGTGGTGGTTCAGGGGCCTCCCTCACCTCTTCAGGCAGCTGTGCTGGCGGGTTACCATGCCGCCTGTGGTAGTGAGCAGCTCTGTGGGTAAATACAAAAAAAATTTGGTGAATGGGTTGCGTTTGGAAACAAAACCATAGGCCAAACATAAAATGGGCACGCTTTTTTGACTCAGTGTATCTGTGTATTCTGTGTCTTTTCATTGTTGGCCTTAAGATGGAATTGCAGCAAATACATTAAGGACATTTTGGCTCATGCCTCAACCAATATTCTATGTGTGGGTAGTGTTGGTCCTCGATTTTTTGCCTATTATATTAGAAATTTAAAAATTTGTCTGCACTATTACACTGTGCCCTGCCTTAGGCAGGACAGCTATTTAGGCACTTGAAGACATATTAGTGGCCACAACTATTGCTTTGACTTTTTGTTGAAACTTTATGTGGACAAAGCTATAGCCTGACACTGTGAGGCAAACACATTCTTCAGGGTTGTTTGCCATCAGATGGACACAAAAAGACGCAGTGTGGGCGGCCTTGGTCTCAATGCACATAACCCAGATCTATAGGGTAGATGAGCAAGACAGGAAATGGAGTCCTGCAGCATAGGTGACACATGAGCATTCGGCGTTAGTGGCCTACACTCCTTTTTGCTGCCATGTATGCTATCAGGAATGTCTTGGTAAATAAAACACACAAAACAGATGGCTTGGCTTTTGAAACGACTGTAATGGACATAGAGTATGGGGTTGTTTTTGAGCAGCAGGTCAAAGACCGTTGGTGCCAAACAAGGTGGTATGCACAGATGGACAGTTTTACAGTTATTCCAACGGGGCCGAACAGCAAGGACAAATCTCGGGTTTCCTAAAGGACCTTGGACATAAAAGCCTGTTGCACTTAAAATATGGCCCCCTTTAGTTTGATTTTATACAGCATTAATACACTATGTTTTCCGGAGGATTCGTAATGTGGCCATCAGTGAACGAAAAAAAAAAAATTCACATGTGGGCCCTAGTATCTACACCATCACCTTGCAGGACCAAATATACCCATGGGAAAACTCACCCACACGTATTTGTAGTGATACAGGGTATGTCCTGAAATGTGTGTGACTGTGTCAACAATCTAGGATGGTGTTCAAACAGTTTAGTGCAAAAGGGGTATATCCTTGCAACGTTATTTAGCCGAAAAAAATACCCACAACTAAACATGTAGGGATGTATGTGGCCCTTATGCAAGTCGAGGCCATTAGGAACTGATACAAATGAGGCTTATGACAGGCAAACCAGATAAGGCCACACACCTTAGAGGCCATTGCAGGGAAGAACATGGCTTTGTTCCACAAACATGCCAACAATAATAGCTAATTGTGAGGTCACGGAACATTGTGTCTGACCACCCTGCAGAACATTGCTTATTTGTCCCAACGTCACAATGTGGCTATAAATGTGTATGTCATTGCCAAAGGTAATAGAATTGTGTTGCACCATGGCAGAAACAAACCCAGTGTGGGTATGTAAACCACCACACTGATTATAGAGCTTCATACGTAGACTGTGTGCCCTCGTGGACAGGGTCCTCTCCTCTTGTACCTGTATGACCTGATTGTCTTCATGTACTGTTTTTTGTCGTTAACCCTTTCCTCATGTAAAATGCCATGGAACCTAATGGCCCTATATAAATAAATAATAATAATAGTACACAACAGTGCTGCAGACACATACCTTGCATACACACCACCGGTTCAAGGAAGGACAACCGGTTGTAGTGGCGATATATCGGCCCTGGATCTGCTTCTGGTCCCCCCTCCGAGATCTTACGGTGTTGCCTTTTGTGCTGATCCCGACAGCATCTCCACCGTTTGATAAGCACGTCAACTGTGAAATGATTTCAAACCGGGTTTAGACCTCTGTAACATTTGAAACACTAAAAGTATGTGTACAAATCAACAATAACATTTTATTCATGTTGTGTGTGTAATGTGTATACAAGGCACAGTGACACGACAGTGTGGAACATCATCAACAGCATTACGGACATTGAGCTCACGTGGCCACAATCACAAATGAGGCAGGGCGCATGTCAACGCATAGAGAATGTAATAGTGCGGGCACCAGACTCTGCTCATTAGTGGTATTTATATACACCCAACCCCCTGGCCTTCAGAGCCAGGAGGACCAGCCCTTAAACTAAGTGTACTATTGTGACCCCATCCAAATATAGGCAACCATGCAACGGCGCATGATAACACATTGAGGGCCCTTGTATACCCTACTATGGGGGCCTGTATACCCACGGGGGGCCTGTATACCCACTGCTGGGGGCCTTGTATACCTACTGGGGGCCCTGTATACCCACTGATGGGGGCCTGTATACCCACGGGGGGCCTGTATACCCACTGCTGGGGGCCCTGTATACCCACTGCTGGGGCCCTGTATACCCACTGGGGGACCTGTATACCCACTGAGGGCCCTGTATACCCTAATATGGGGCATGTATACCCACTGGGGGGCCTGTATACTCTGCAGGGGGAGCTGTATACTCTGCTGGGGGGCTGTCTACCAGTGATAGCCGCTGTATACCAGGATGGCGGTCAATATGTTTTCCCAGTTTTTGGGGGCAAAAGTAGGGGGGTCGGCTTATACACTGGTCGGCTTATACACGAGTATATACGGTAAATGTAATATAACGTGTGAACACATTTAACTTACCCATATTGCTCTGCCATCCTGGCCACTGCGATGGAATGCAGGGAACATGACTTGAGCGACCTCCCTCCAGGCTGTAGTCCGCTGGATGTTATCCCCATAGGCAGGGTCAGTGGGCAGCCAAAGCAGGGCCGAGCCTCCACCAGGTCAATTAACTGCAGCGTGTTGACACGGGCCATGCTTGCTCTGTGTGTGTGCATGTCTGGCAGCTCGAGTCGGCTTCTTTCCAGTTTGCTAAAAGCATGGGGTGTGCTGGAGAAAATCGTTGCCTCGCCTCATCGGCGCCAAATAAGACAAACACATGCGAGTTTGGGCTCGGACACAGCAGCAAAATACAGTTGCGAGTGGGGATTCCAACACGGCAATGCGAGCGCTTTCTGAGACACATCTTCGATCTTTAAATCGCACATTACTCGCTATTACTCGCTTCCCCATTCATTAACATTGGACTCACTAGACTCACAATGAGTAGCGAGTCCCGGGCTCGGACTCGCTAGAGTCAAGCGATTCCGAGTAATTTAGGACTCACCCATCATCTGATTATACCTCAACAACCCTTCTTATAACCCCCAATGCCCCTTCTTGCTGGAAAAAAGCCCCTCTTCTGATAGTCGCCAACAACCCTTCTTCTAATTTCCCCCAATAGCCTCACTTCTGATAGCTTGAAACAAAACAAAAGAAAACAAAATGTGGGAGAGATGCTTTAAAACAAAATGAAAATAGCTGCATTCTTAGAAGGAATCTGTCATCACATTTAAGCAATGTAACATATTAATATGGGCATACAGGTGACTGCTGAAAAAAGACCTACCTTTATGCAGGATACAGTGGCGTAACAACTGCGGTCGCAGGGGGTCACAAGTGCAACTAGGCCCGAGGTACAGGGTGACCCCTGCAACCCCTGCACCTGCTTTACATGGATGTGCGTCACTGAGGACGCACATCCATGTCCCCAGGCGGCTGATCACGGTCGCCGGATGCATAAAGTCCGGCATCGTTCTATTCTCCCTGCCCCCCCGCCTCTGTCCTGGCTAATCACAGGCCCGACGGCCAATCACAGCCAGTCGGGACATGATGTCAGCTTCTGGCTTATAATTGGCTGCCTAGGCATCTGAGGCCTGTGATTAGCCGGGACAGCGGCACCGTACACTTACAGCATCTGAGGCAGGGAGATGAGAATGGTGATGTGCTACATGCATTGGCGGCATCACATCACCTACAGGCTGAGAGCGGCGCTGGTGGACAGGTGAGAAGTGTCCCTTGTCTGTGTGTATCCCTGTGTGTGTGTCCCTGTGTGTGTATGTGCCCTGTGTGTGTGTCCCTGAGAGTGTGTCCCTGAGTGTGTGTCCCTGAGCATGTGTGTCCCAGAGTATGTCCCTGAGTGTGTATATGTGTCCCTGAGTTTGTTTATGTGTCTCTTTGTAGGTGTGCCTGAGTTTGTGTGTGTGTCCCTTTGTGTTTTGATGCTGATACCATATTGGGAGATTATGGGGACACTTTATTGGGGAATCAAGGGGATGATGGGGATACCCAGTGGCAACCGGGGTCACAGAGGTCGCAAGTTTGACTGGACCTAGAGGTACAGCGGCACGGCACCCGCCGACCCTTTACCCCTGCACATGCTTTACATGGATGTGCATCCCTGACGATGCACATCCATCTCACTGAGCGGAGGTCTGCCCAGCTGGTCCCCAGGCGGCTGATCATGGCCGCCGGAGGACTGGCAGGCACTGTAACTTTAAAACTCCTCTGGCCGCTGCATGCTGCACTGTGATGAGGTCATGTGACCTCATCACAGTCAGGACGGAGCTGACGGTGGGAGCGGTGAGTGTGAGCTCCGTTCAGGAGCCGAAGAGCCTCTCACAGCTTCTTGAGAGGGAGGGAGGAAGGGGGGAGGGAGTGTGTGTCTGTGTGTGGGGGGGGGAAGGTTGTACAGGTGGCAGTGTGTCTGTGTTTGTGTGTCTGTCGTGTATGTTAGGGGGAGTGCTGAGTACTTACAGTGGGCAGTGTGTCTGTGTGTATCTGTGTGTGTGGGGGAGCTGTACAGTGGGCAGTGTGTCTGTGTCTGTGTGTGTGTGGGGGGCTGTACAGGGGCAGTGTGACTGGGTGTGTGTTGTGAATTCATTGGAGCTCCCTCTGGTGGTTGTTGCTGGTGATGCAGCTGACTGTGTGGGTTTCACAGGTGATGGTGATGATTGGCAATCTGGTTCTTGGAGCATATAATGGTTTGAAGTGAATCAACCCTTGCCAGTTGTCTTTGGTTCCTGGATGAGTTCACATCTCTCTGGTTTCTTCTGCTCTGTGGAATTTTTTGCAAGCTAAGTGGATGGTTTTTTGATATGTTGTGGCAGATTTTTGTGTGCTTAAGGTTTTGCTTATGTTTTGTCTTAGCTGAGCTGTGGGTTTGCAATTTAATCTGTATATTTGTTCATCTGCTCTCAGATAGGAAGTTTTCTTCCTAGGAATTTTACCATTCACTATTATCTGTTATTTCCAGTTCTGCTGGCATTTGATTTGTAGAAGTCTGCAGATATAGAGGGCGCTGAGTCTTAGTGACTCAGGTCAATTTTGTACTGTCTGCTGTTGGTGGTTTGTTGATAGTGTTTTATACTGATAGCAATAGTATTCTATCCAGTCTTTCCTATATAGCTAGTTTGGCCTCTTTTGCTAAACCTTTTACTATGCCTGTGTTTGTTTTTCTTTCTCTTGTTTCCCAGGTAATATCTGTGGGGGCTTGCTATTCTTTTGGGGCTCTGCTCTGAGTCAAGATAGCTTTTCCTACATCCATGTTTAGGAGCAGTTAGTTCTCCGGCTGTGCAGAGGTGTCTAGGTCTGGTTAGTTACATCCCACGGCTACTTCTAGTTGCGATGTGTAGTCAGGGATTGCGGTCAGTATAGTGACCAACGACTTCTATGGAATCTGAATGTTACTCCTGAGTCATCGGTTCATAACAGGTGTGTGGGGGCTGTACAGTGGGCAGTGTGACTGGGTGTGTGGGGGCTGTACAGGGGCAGTGTGACTGGGTGTGTGGAGGGCTGTACAGTGGGCAGTGTGTCTCTGTGTCTGTGGGGGAGGGCTGTACAGGGGGCAGTGTGTCTGTGTGGGGAGGATGTATGCTATATGGAAGGGCTATGAGGCTGCATGATTGTGTTATACTATATGAAGGGCTGTGATGCTGCATTTTATTATATGAAGGGCTGTGACGCTGCATTATATTATCTGGATGGCGGTGACACTGCATTATATTATATGAAGGGCTGTGATGCTGCATCCATTATCTGGAGGGCTTGTGAGGCTGCATTATATTATAAAAAAGGGCTGTGGTGCTGCATTATACTATATGGAGGGCTGTGAGGCTGCTTTATACTATATGGAGGGCTGTGAGGCTGCATTATACTATATGGAGGGCTGTGAGGCTGAATTATACTATATAGAGGGCTGTGATGCTGTATTATACTATATGGAGGGCTGTGAGGCTGCATTATACTATATGGAGGGCTGTGAGGCTGCATTTTACTATAATGGAGGACCATATATACAAGCATAAGGGACATTAATACATAATGAAGGGGAGAGGGGTCAATTCCTGTCTTTATAGGATTTAGAACATTACATGGGGCCCATACATCTGACCAACGTGGCCGCGCAGGGGAAGTGGGGGGCCCAGGTCCAAATTTTGCGACTGGGGCCCTTCGGACTCTAGTTAGGCCACTGGCCTGATATCACATGCTTTGTTGTGGATCAACGATCTTTTATCATTTTATGTAAACTAGCTCTTCAAAGCTATGGGGAGGGCTATGCCTGAAAAATACCTCTGCCTTCTCCCTTCATTATCATGTATGGTATATTGCCTCTTATCAGTGTCATTTTGTCTCTGTGACATCGGGGTCTTGTTGGGTAATCTTGCTCCTGTGCATTCCATCTCCTGTTGTTGCTCCCCAGTGTTCCATCCTTCTCTGGGTAAAGCTGCAGTGCTCCCAGTTTTCTCCATCATGCAGAAACTTTGCACTACACAAGTACCAGTGACTTACACCTGCGCTGAAGGAACATGAAGCCTATGCCCATAGAAGATAGATAATCGAAGTGAGGAAGCAGAGATATCTTCTGGCAATGTCCTTCCCATAGCCTGGAACAGCTCAATTATTACAGAGATAAAAGATGATTTATCAAAACTAGACTTCTAATATGAGACAAACAGTTATGATTATTTTCAGCATTTTATAATTGTATGCCCATATTAATAGTTTAGTAGCTCAAATGTGGTGATAGATTCCCTTTAATGGATTACATGAAAAACACTTGAAAAGTTGTACTTAAGTCTCTGGCTTTTACTTAAAAAAAAGTAATAAAACGGCGTGTGAGTTTTCCAGGGAAATTGTGAAATTCTACCTTTTGGCATGTATTACTTAACATCCTACAAGCTAAAAATATTCCTATACTTGGCCACATCAGAAAGGGAAAAAGTTGGCATTTTCTTTATAATTCAATTGGAGAATGAATGCACAATGGCATCTCTGGGCTATTTAAAGATATCAGCCTCCAGCATCTTTTATATTGTAAACATTTGAGTTGGCCTCTAAGTGCTGTTTTTTTTTGTTAGAGATTAATATCCAACTATATGAGGACAAAAGACAAGTAACATTGAATGTGTTTAATATTGATACAGTTAGTAGCATCTATAATGGAGAATATATGTTTCTCTTAGGGTGCCGTAACTAATGACTTAAAGGGAATCTCTCAGATCAAAAATCCATTTGTGTTGATATCATTTTCTAGTTTCTCTGGTGAAGCTCTTTCTAATGATGTATTTCTTGTATTTATACTCACCCCCATCCTCTGTAAACTACAAAAAAAGAGATTAATTCTGTCAATCACCGTGAGTGATCACTTCTCTGCTGCCCACTCCACAGGGGATGAATATTCATATAGTGACATTACTGCACTACACACAAGGAAAGTTCAAAAGAAATCACTCACATGGGGGTCTGTATCCTTCTGCCTATCCTTGTATGCAGCAAAACAAATGTTCAAATAAACACATAGAATTTCTCACACACAGCAAGGCTTCGGATCAGAGCAACAAATGGAGGAGATAGCCTTATCTGATAGCTCAGCTAGGTATGTGCCTGCAGTCTCTCCCTCCCCCCCTTCCTCAGAAGAACCACAGGAAAATGAAAATAAAAGTGAGACACAGAGCACAGGGGGAGGGAGAGAATGCCTGTCTGGGAAGAAGTGAATAATACATGAACATTTAAGTACTGCAGACTACTTAACAGTGAAAGTAACTTGTTAATCTAGCTGCCTGCTGGGTGTGAAAGTGCTTATAGCAAGAGAACTACAAAGGTTACAGTCACGATTTTCACATATTCTGAAAGGGCTGCCCAGGCACTATTCAGGGATAGTATTAGTGTCATACTGAAAATTGACGTGACAGAGTTCCTTTAATGTAAATTTTCTGAAAGGAAAAATAAAGTCACAGGTCACTGTGATTTTACATTAATGTGAAATTGACTTCATGTGATCTTGAAACTCCAGAAGTAAGCAAACATCCCAGCCTATAAAAGACATATAAATATCTAAAATGTGAACATACCAAAAAACAAATGTTATCAATTTGAAATATAAAATATTTTTATAAGGGAAGTTCCAGTTGGAAGAAACAATTTAATTGTTGTTTAATAAATAAATAAAGAGTAATAGTTATGTGGCACCCCTGCGGACTGGTCGCCACAGTGATACTGCACCTATTCCACAGGAGAGGGGGGTTGTGTTTCCAAGACACAGAAAATTGCACACAACACCGTCCCAAATCCAGGCTGAGGGGATTTGGGTGAACCCTTTTGAGGGAGGACCCCATCTCCTGGCTGGAGAAGAGGTTAGCAAGAGTGAGAAAGGGAGTGAGAAACAGGAAGAAGGGGTTCAGATGGCAGGAGACGTCCTGGGGACTGGAGCCACTGACAGACTCATCCCAGGAAAGGAGGGAACCAGAGTTGGACGGGGCACGGGAATGGAGGAACCACCCGTGGTGCCCCGAATCCACTGCCAGACACTGGTGTGTGGAGAGACTGGGTCGCAGAAGGGGACCGGCCCTGAACTCGTGGATGTGCTGCATGCCTTAGCCAGAAAAACCGGAGGCCACTGTGTCTGCAGGAACAGTGGCCAAAGACTGTGGATACTCGCCGAGCAAGGTGGCCAGACCTAGGGCCAAGGGACTGTAAGCGTCACCCGACAAGCCCCGCAGTCACTGGATTGGGACACTGCCCACGTAGACGCAGGAGGGAGAGGAGGATAGCCAGTGTGGTGAGACGGCCCGGACAGGCTTTAGAGTGAGGTCTTGGAGGAACGACCCTAGTCACCTGGGTACTAATCTGACTGCACACTGGAGGAGCACAGTACCTTGCTGTGCAGACTTGAGTGATTACCAAGTAAAGGTAACGAGAACTGCAACCTTGGTCTCCTCCAGTTATTACTCGTGCCCTCCTGCATCACTACACTGATTCAATCCCCATCTCAATAGACGTTACTACAATCCCTGGGGCCACGCTCTACCATTCGGGCTGCCATTCCACCGGCTCCAGCGGTCCTACAGCAGCACTGGTCACCCTGATCAGAATAACCACAGGTGGCATCACAAACATTTATCTTGTACATATCACCCTTTATTGCATGCCCAGGGCCACGGAGCCAGGTCACAGCCACCGTGACCTCCCTAAGCAATCACCGACCCGGTCACCGAGTACCCCAGGGCCCTGCCAGGTGTCGCAACTGGGGACACGAATAGGATGTGGACCTCCGCTAACACTGGGTCCCATGCACCTAAAGAACTGTGTGTAAAGAGACTATGCTTAAAAGACTTGAGTAATGGAGGCTGTAGCGCCATGTGCTGGCCAGTTGGAGGATCCCAGCTGCTTATCGTGGGATGAACTGGCCAGCAGCGCGAAAAAAGATGCCCACCCTTTTTATTGACTGTGAGCCAAGGGGGCATGCCTATCAATGCCGAGACACCACTTCCAGATGTCCGCAAAATGGAGAGACATCAGAACAGAAGAGAAGCCGAGACCAAGCTGCAAGAGACACGAGGCAGAGCGATGGCGGGACGAGGTGATGAGGTCCCCACATCTGTAAGGTCTGAGGCCGGCTGTGGATGTCACAAGAGCCGCTGCCGGCGATGGAGGCAGGCCTCCTGGAATTGGATTTCGAGGAGCTGGGCTGACAGCTTCTGGAGGTGCAGCTGGCCACACTGGGCAAATGGCGCAAGGAGCTCCAGGAAATGGCGGAGAAGTAACCAGCTCCTCGGGAGGGAGAACTGGAGGTCTGGGAGACGATCAAGGATGAGGTCGCTGAGACCAACATGGAGGGAAGCCAGGCAAAATCCACAGCTCTGCTGGGTCCTGTAGGTGCACCTCTCCCTAGTACCTCTGGCCAGGGTATGTCCCTAATGGACAGATAGATTGTGGTAGATGAACTGAGACTCCTGGCCCAGCTGCAGCCAGAGCTCTCCCCCAAGTTAGAGAGAACCGTGGAGGAAATGGTCTATTTCTGTTGGGTCCACTGGGAAGATGCTCTAATGGGGTTCCCAGAGGGCAGTACCGATGCGCCAGGGGACCTGTTGGAGGTACTCTCGGAGAAAGAATACCTGCAATGTGAACGGCAGCGGGAGGAGGAGAGGGAGCGAGAGACCCAGGCCCTGCGAGAGAAGAAATGGCTTGCCGAACTAGAATGAAAAAGTAAAGTTTGCAAAGCTACGGTCGCGGAACTCAAGGAACGTAAACGAGGGTCCGTGCTGGAATTCAACATCCACAATGGCTACATATTCATCAAGGAGCCTCATCTGGTGAGCCATGTGTTTGTAAACCGTGTTAGCAGCACGTTAATCAGCGTGATGTCCACAGCGAGTAACAGAGAATGTTCATTTATTCAGAATTAACAACATCCAGCTTATAACATGAGAATAGGATCAATCTGGTTTTTAGAGAGGGAGAGAGAAATCTGCTGTGACCTTCAGCTTTCAGCTCCACCCTAGAATGTGCATGCATGGGAGCAGGGGAGGGACATCCTGTCTCTGACTGAGAACTTTTTTTTTTTTTTTTTTTAACTTTGTTGACATCTGAGCAATATGCATGCAGACATAAAATCACATCATATTAAACAAACAATAGTTGTTGCAATACATACAGATCAATATGCATAAGGCCAACACCCCCACTCAACAACTACTTATTCTGTTAGTCCCATAGCGGTTCTCAATCCTTGGAACCTAGGTCGTGGCAATGGCTTGGTCAAAATGTCAGCTACCATCTTATCAGTCTCACAATAATCAAACTGAATTATGCCACGATCTATCAAATCACGTAGATGATGATATCTGACATCAATGTGCTTGGTTCTAGCACTGATCTTCTCACTGCATGCAAGTTTAATGCATCCTTGATTGTCCTCATATTTTCACCGTTGGCTGAGTTAACGGTTTACCAAGATCATCTATCAGTTGTCTTAGCCAAATGATCTCCTGACTTGCATAGGCTGCGGACACATACTCAGCTTCTGTGGATGACACAGCAACAGATACTTGTTTTCTACTAGACCAGGAGATTGAGCTTTCTCCAAGTTTAAATACTTATCCACTTGTGGATTTACGATCATGCAAATCACCAGCCCAATCTGCTTCAGCATAGCCGGTGGTTTAGATTTCCTGCTGCAGATAATTTTAAATTTACCCCTTGTGTCTCTTTTAAATATCGGAGAAACTCTTTTAACGGCGTTCCAATCCTTTTGGGCGTTTCTCCACATATCTGCACAATATTCCAACTGCAGTTGTAATATCTGGTCGAGTCATAGTCGATATGTATAGAAGTGCCCCCACTGCCTGCCGATATTTATCATTGTTAGGCAACAGGTCATCTTACAGTTTTAGGTAGGATGATTCCATTGGCGTTGATACACCTTTGGCTTCTGTCATGAGCAGGTAGTTTTTGCATTTCATCTCATGACTGTGGCTCTGACTCAGGTAGTGTCTTGACAAGTAGGATAGACGTTTAGCTGGTATCCCTTTGTTTGATCTTGACGATCGTCTGATTTCAGGTTCACTTAGGCTTCTTATTGTTCCTTCAGTGGTTGCAGAATCTAGCCAGACTTCTACATTCTCCCTTTCGTTGTCTTGTGATTGTGACTGAGATTGTTGTTGTTGCTCCATCTGGACTACTGGCATAATATCACAAAATTTGGGTGACACAAAATATTCATCAATCACTACATCTTATTGTGACCTTGTTTGTCTCTGGGTGTAGAATTCTATAACCTTTCTGGGTTTCACTGTAACCTACCAGAATGCCTTCCTTAGCGTGAGATTCCCACTTAGTTAGTTTTTCTTTGGGAATGTGTGCAAATGCTATGCTTCCGAAAATCCTTATGTGCTGTAGTTTTGGCTTTGCACTATTCCATTGCTCAAATGGAGTTTTCTCTGTCGCTTTACCTGGTAGTCTGTTCTGAAGATAGCAAGCCGTCATAATAGCTTCGCCCCAATATTCTGTAGGTAGATTTGCATCAAATAACATACTCCTTCCGCTTTCACAGAGTGTTCGGTTCCTTCTTTCTGCTACACCATTTTGCTCAGGGTTGTATGGTACAGTAGTCTGAAATATGATTCCATTTCTCTTTAAAATGCTCTGTGTCTCATTACTTGTATATTCAGTCCCATTATCTGCACGTAGAATTTTTGGCATTCTCCCAAACTTGTTATATACTTCAGCTAGATATATTTCAAGTTTCTCTGGAACTTCATTTTTGCTGTGAAGTAGATAGACAACTGTGTATCTTGAATTGTCATCAATGAATGTAAGAAAATAGCTCTTCTTTCCAGGGGTCTGAATACGCATTGGGCCACAGATATCGGTGTGTATTAAATCTAGTGGCTGTTCTGTTCTTGTAGTACTTTTCTTAGGAAAGGCCTTTCTGGACATTTTCCCTTTGATACAGCTGGTACACCTCATTGTCTGGTTACATGGATCAATTGTAATATCATCAGCTAAGTGCTCTTGAAATAACTTTCTTATTGCTTCTGGGTCTCTATGTGCAAGCCGTCTGTGCATACATGAATACAGTTCTTGTGCATTTCTTGCTTAGCTGTGCATACACACTCTTTAAATTTCAACTGATACAGTTCATCTTTGATTTCTCCTTTTGCTAGTGTGTGACCCTCTTTTGAGATGATGCAGCTATCGTGCTTAAACGTAACTTCATTCCCTTGTTTTGTAAGCTTTTTCACGGATAATAGATTACTTTCAAGACTAGGCACATATAGCACATCCTTCACAGGAATCCTTCTGCTTTGTGTTGCAGAGATGTTACAATCATAATAACCATCTCCTATGCCTTCTGAGTTCATACACTGACCATTCACCATTATCACTTTCTCTGACTTGCTTTGGTTAAGCTTAGTAAAGAATCTCTGTTATTGGTCATGTGACTGGTTGCACCAGAATCTATATACCACACATGCTTTGATTTAAATGTATTGACTAATGTGAATGCAGCCTCAGTATTTACAGAATCATTATTTTCAAATTCACCACTCTTAACTCTTTGTTTACTGTTTTGCTTCTTCAGCTGATTAATTTTAGCTTTCCAGACTCTGCATTCAGCTTTTAAATGACCTGACTTCTTGCATACAAAACATTCACGTGTTTCTTTAGGATGGTTTCTGCTGGTGGGCTCATCCTGTGTTTGTAAAGCAGTTTCCTTGTTGCATACTTTGCTGCTCACACTTTCTGCCTCTCTTTATATTCATCTACAAGCTTTCCTCTGACGTACTCCAATGTAAGCTCATCATCGGGGCGTGCATCTAGTGCAGTTACAAGCGTGTCATAGCTTTCTGGGAGACCACTAAGTAGTAGTGCTGCTACATGGAAGTCCTTCATATCTTCTCCAGTGCCCCGCAGGCGCTCTACGGTCTCTAGAGTGCTTCTAATGTAGTCCTGCATGTCCTGGTCACTGTGTAGCTTAGACTGATATAGCTTTCTCATTAGAGTTTGTTACTTAGATTTATCCTCTCATGTACTTTCTGCAGCTGCTCCCACATTTCCTTTGCAGATTCACACTTACACACATGCACAATCTATCATCCTCTATGCTGAGTGATATAGTGCTCTGTGCTTTCTGATACATCTCTAGCCAATCCTGTGGTACTGGGTCAGGCTTGGGCTCCTGAGTGTATTTCCACATACCTTCTCTTATCAGCAGCATCTTCACCTTGAATTTCCAGGATTGGTTGTTCTGGTTATTCAGGCTTGGCACTGTAAACTTTGCTGAGCTGCTGATAGTGGCCATCTTTACTTCTTCTCAGTCTGCTGTTGTCTTTCTATCTCTGTGCTCTGGAGGTTTGGGACTTCTGTGATTCCTGGGCCCATAACCTGTTAGCAGCACGTTAATCAGCGTGATGTCCACAGCGAGCAACAGAGAATGTTCATTTATTCAGAATTAACAACATCCAGCTTATAACATGAAAATAGGATCAATCTGGTTTCTGGAGAGGGAGAGAGAAATCTGCTGTGACCTTCAGCTTTCAGCTCCACACTAGAATGTGCATGCAGGGAGCAGGGGAGGGACATCCTGCTCTCTGACTGAGAACTTTTTTTTTTTTTTTTTTTTTTTTAACTTTGTTGACATCTGAGCAATATGCATGCAGACATAAAATCACATCATATTAAACAAACAATAGTTGTTGCAATACATACAGATCAATATGCATTAGGCCAACAAACCGTCATGACACGGAGAGTCATTTACCTCTGGGTCCCAGGCTGTGACTTATACTCCGGAGAATGGGTGGAGCATGAGAAACACTACAGTCCCCAAGGATGGTACATGGTTGGGGTGAAAAAGATCATGGCGGGGTCGCAAACAACACCTAAAGCTGTGGCCCTGGCTGCAGTAGTACCACTGCGTATGCCACCATGCACACCACCCCTGGCTGCTAATTCTGACAGAGTAGTGTACACGGAGACTGTATTGTGCACCAAACACTGCCCCCGACTGCGCCAACAGGAAGACAGGTAGCCGGGGCCACTAGAGGCGCTTGTGGTGCCCCTCTGGCCAGGCGCCACAGAGAGGTATTACACTTTACAAATATATGTGTTCCTCTGTAAGTTGTGGGTTTAGGGTTTAACTTATGGAGTCTGTTTTCACACACTCACACAGGACTAGGCCACCTTAGTATATAAGGACTGATTATTCAGTAGGTCCAAAAGGGGGTGGAGCCTAAATAGTGCAGGAAGACTTGAGTGACAGTTCAGTTAGTGCTGGGAAGGCACCAAATAAGACGTGCCTGGCAGGCTGCTGACAAGAGGGATCCCCATCTCTAAGAGGGGGCCCAGGACAGAAGGAGACAGACCAGAACCGGTTTGAGCCGGCTGGTTTAGTCTGGGGAATACTGGCAACACGGGAAGCCGAGGCGGTAAGCAGTTTATCTCTGGCCCCAAACAGACGAGCTGCGGGCCCATAATCACTGGGTCGCCGTTAGCGCCACAAGAAGGTACCTCGCCCCTCAGGCCCAGAAATAGGTCCAAGATTACAGGAGCATCGGCCTGGATTCCGGTGGTCGGGAGCAGTTACCGCTCCCGTCCGTACCAGTAAAGGAAACCCGTGCTCCACAGTAGGAGACCAGGGGACTGGCGGGAGAGCTCTGCAAGGGTAGTGAAAGATAGAGAAGGACAGAATTAGATCCCGAAAGACATCTGGAGACTCCATAGGGGGACCCTGAACCGGCAACAATCACCCATTAAACCAAGCTGTACCATGTCTTCAATAACATCTGCCGGTACCAGTAAAGTGGAGTTGAAGTTGAACTGGTCTCTGTCTTTCATCCTGCCGGCACCCGAGGGCCTCAGCATCACCAGCATCTCACCGAAGGGGTAAGAACAACTACTCCCCTGATGCCCTCATCATCCTCCATCACCACTGCCCTGAGGTAAAAGCTCCACCTGTGGGGAGCTAGACCACACAGAGCTGCACCCATCATCACCTCAGCGGCCGGCCTGCAGCGCTGGTATCGAAATTACCGGGATTCGCAGGTGGCGTCACGTACTCTTAAATCACTGTAAATATACCCCATCTAAGGGCACGGATCGGGAACCCGACCACCCGTGATTCCCCAGTTAACTCCATCAAACCCAAGCCCGGTATCCGAGTACCCCTTGCCCTGGGCTCACCATTTTCTGGCGTCTATGAACAGTATTTGAACCAGCCTGGTAATACCAGGTAAAGCGTGCCTAAAGACTTTATTCTTTATTGACTGTTTGTGTGGCCGCCATTACATCCCTCAGAAATTACAACTGCTCACCAAAGCAGGAGAAAAGAGCAGGAAGATAAGCCCCGCCCCTCCATTCTGCCGAGGAGTGACGAAGTGTAGTGGCAGGCTCCGGAAAAGCCCGAAGGACTTGCCTACAGGATTCTCGTGGTGGGCAGGCCTAAAAATGTAAAAGGACTATGTGCTGGCCCAGGGGTGGACCTCGGCCCCTTACCACAGATGGGCCAAGAAAGAGTCACCGAAGTATCTCCCCACCCCCCTTGCCATCAAACAACCAAGGGGGCGGGTCGAGCACCATATCGGAGGATCCAGTGAGCGAAAACCCGGAAGAGAGGAGACCGCCAAACCGGAAAGCCTGATCCGTTCTCCGAAGAGCCCGACCTGACTGGGGAGGAGGACCAAGAGGAAGGAACAGTCGGCGGCGCTGAGGTGTCCGGCCCCGCGAGTTATGGTGGGCCAATCGCCTGGAACAACAACAAGACCGGGTTGGTATGGAGATGAAGCGATTTTAATACCAGTCTCCAGCCCGATCCCGCACTCCTGGCAACTCGTCAGGAGGCCACAGTTCCAGGATGACCCGAAAGGCAACATCATAACCTACTAACACTATGCAGGACCCCGGGGATGGTATACGATCCGGGTTAGTAGAGGCAAGGACTGTTGAACAGTACTGGTATCGTATATCAATGTATCCAAATTACCAGGATCCACAGGTGGCGTCACGTATTCTTAAATCCCTGTAAATATACTCCATCTAACAAATGACAGCCAGGGCACGGAACCAGGAACCCAACCACCCGTATTCCTCAGTTAACTCCAACCAACTTTTGGCAGAGGTATATTGTGGAGTGGAGATGAAGGAGGCAGAATGCAAGTGTTACCAGGACAGGGAGGTTGCCAACTTTCTACCCTGTTGCCATGGAAGCAACCAAGAGAATAGATGAAAGTACATTGCAAAAATGTAAATATTTAATTGGAAACTTGCTTATTCATACCTGGTTGGTATTGTTTATGCTATTTATATATTGTTTTATAATGTGTAAGTTAGCCGGCTAGGCAATTATAGTAAGGAATGTTTGCATATGGACAATAAGATCATTGGACAATGATATGGTCTGGACTGCGTTGCAAATAGTTGTCACTTTTCAGTCTTTGTTGTTTAAACCACATCGTGGTGCATCATGAACAATATGCACTCTACTCTTGACCACTAAACGACCATCTGGTGTGGCTGAAGCATTTGGTACAACGAAAGACCTGCATTCCCTGTAGTAACGCCCAGGGACAACGTTCCGGGGTTGAGGTGGACCACCCTACATGCACTAAGTTGTGGGACAAAAGGAAACCCCGGCTAGGGACTCAATTAAATATAGCCGGACTGGTTAATATATTTTGCACTTTTTGAACTTTTGCACTTTTTCTACTTTTATATCTGTTTTTATATGTGACATTTAAGCCTGAGCCTCCCATAAAGGGAGTTGTTGTTGTTGTTGTTTAATATGTGCATGAAAAAGATTTGCATGTTCTCTTAACAGCCTGTACCTATTTCAACTTATGGATGTTCTGTGCTTTGCCAAGGTGGAGTGTGGCGCCCCTGCGGACTGTTCGACACAGTGATGCTGCACCTATTCCAAAGGTGTGGTGTCACCGTTCCTAGGTGAGGGAGGTTGTGATCCCAAGACACCGAAAATTGCACACAACATCATTCCAAATCTAGGCTGAGGGGATTTGGTCGAACCCTTTTGAGGGAGGGCCCCATCTCCTGACTGGAGGAGGGGTTAGAAAGAGTGAGAAAGGGAGTGAGAAACAAGAAGAAAAGGGTTCAGAGAGACATCCTGGGGACTGGAGCATCCCAGGACAGGATGGAATCGGAGTTGGAGTTGGGATGTCGAGCAGGCAGGATGCCTGCTGCACAGGGAAGGAGTCCTAGGGGGGCAGTGGAGGAACCAACCATGGCACTCCAATCCACTGACAGTCGCTTGTGTGTGGAGGGACTGGGTTGAAGAAGGGGACCAGCCATGACCTGGTGGAAGTGTTGCACGCCTTAGCCAGAAAAAATGGCGGCCACTGTATCTGCAGGAACAGTCGCAAAAGACCATGGATAATCGCCAAGAGGTTGGCCAGACCTAGGGCCAGGGAAGTCTGAGCGTCGCCCGACAAGGCCCGCGGCCACTTGGATTGGGACACTGCCCACGTAGACGCAGACGGGGAGGAGGATAGCCAGCATGGTGAGATGGCCTGGACAGGCTTTAGAGTGGTGTCTTGAAGGAATGACCCTAATCACATGGGGACTAACCTGGCTGCACATTGGAGTAGCACAGTACCCGGCTGGGCAGACTTGATCTCCAAGAAAGGTAACGAGAACTGCAACCTTGGTCTCCTCCAGTTATTACCCGCGCCCTCCTGCATCACTACACTGATTACATCCCCATCTCAATAGACGTTATTACAATCCCTGGGGCCACGCTCTACTATCCAGGCTGCCATTCCACCGGCCTCAGTGGTCCTACAATACCTCTGGTCACCCTGACCAGAATAACCACAGCTGATGTCACAAACTTATCCCTTGTACATATTCCCCTTTTTCTGCATGGCCAGGGCCATGGAGCCAGATTACAGCCACCGTGACCTCCCAAGCAACCATCGGCCCAGTTTCCAAGTACCCCACAGCCCTGCTGGGCATCGCAGTTGTATAATACGGTATTATCATAAAATATAAAACATCAACCTTCTTTCAAAACCACATTTGTCCAATAAATGTTATATTAAATTCTTGTACAAGGTTTAAAGGGAATTTGTGAGCGGTTTTTGAAATTTAATTTAAGAGCAGCATAGGGGCGGAGAGCCTGATTCCAGGGATTTGTCATTTGTTCAGCAGTTTGATGTAATTTTTATACAATCAGTGTTTCATCAACAGGAGATTATCATCAGAGGAATAGTTGTCTCATGCAAGTCATTCGGGCTAATTTCTACTGTAGAACACCAACACTGATTGGCAGCTTGCTAACAATGTACAGTGTACACAGGAAGCTGCAAATAGGGGTGTCGGTGGTTATACACAGCCTAGCAGTCAAAGCACTGCTACACATACAGAAAATGGATTGTATAAAAACTGAGCCAGGCATTCCAGGAAGGGATGCATTGCTGGAATCAGGGTCTCTGCCACTATGCTGCTTTGAGATTACATTGCAAAAATCTGCTGACCGACTCCCTTTAAATGGAACCAGTCAGGAGAAAAACAGTATTTACTAGCAGCCATTGTGCTAATTTGCAGATAAATACTTTCTACACATTAGTGGCAGTCTAGCTGCAGGGAGAAAATGAAGTTATATTCTACCTGCAGCTACTTGGTTCCAATCAAATGGGCAGTGCTGGCAGCAATTAACAGTCATCAATCTTTATATATTGAAAGTGCTGTAATCACTCCCACTGTTCCTTTAATGAAATCCTGCCACTTATTGTAAAGCTGGATGTCAATCAAGGATCAGTGGATGTGATTACACTGCTTAAACTGTTTTGGGCAGTGACTTCTCACTACCACATGCACCACCCATTTGACTGGCAAAAAGCAGCTACAGAGAGGATATACCTTTATTTTCTCCCTGCAGCTAAACATAAAGTTGGACTGCAAATATACCTGCAGACTAGTGTGGCGCCCCGCAACGAGTGCGTCACAGGAGGTACTGCACCCCTGACTGAAGGTGCGGTATTCTCCGCCCAGTGGTGAACAGGTTAATCCCAAGGCTCCATGTACCACATGTAACACCTAGAGGCAGAGGACCAATTAGATACCCGTTTCCTGGGCAACCGGTCCTGGTGGGAGGAGAGTTAGGTGTACAGCAGTGGGGAAGAGAAGAAGAGAGTTAGAAAGTTGGAGAGACAGGAGCAAGGAAGTCTAGTCGTGACAAGAGGAACAGCTAACAGGGAGGGCACCGAGCACTGGTGACCCAGAAGTGAAAGGGGCCAAGAAAGAAGGAACACGGGTGATAGACAACTCGAGCCCAGTCCACAACCCGGACTACCGGTTCTACATCACTGCACCACAGAACCCGGAGTGATTGAGAGCTTTATAGGAGCGCGATACACAATCTACCATCACCGCAGCTGTACCAGGGGGGGTACCCACCATTGAGGTTCAGGGTCTTAACGGGAGTCGGAGCCCAATGGCTCGAGTCCCAACAGAAGATCCTCTGTATCCCGGCTTGGTATATTAGAAGCAGCGACGAGAGAGTGACAGTAAGGATAGAGAGAGACACTGTGGAGCCTTGGAAGGACCCTATTCATCACAGGGACCACCCGGTCCGTTACTTGGCAGTAAACACTGTTGTACCTGTCTGCCATGAAAGAACTAAGTAAATACCCTGTTCCAGAGGAGTAACATGTCTGAGATTTATTCGGGACTACTACTAGCCACTTTACTTACAGAAACAACCGAGCTGCCATATTCCTCGACTGCAGCTCCTAACCCCGGGGACTCCCGCTCGTCCTGTAGGTTGCGGTTCCATCCTGCTGCCGCCCATCACCCCGAAAGGTTCAAGCACCGCCGGTGCCATCACCGGACCCCTACAGGTGGCGTCACGAACAAATAACTTTATCTTTTTATTATTTTACTTCAACCCTTTATTGACCACCGGGCCTACAGCCTCAGGCACCGAACCGTGACTGACAGCCAGCGCCTGAGACCAGAGATGAATGACTATTAAACAAGAGAAGCTTCATTCATGGTTATAAAACCTGAGGATTAAATGGCCTGTAGATTAGTGAGTGTAAAGCTAACATGGGCGCACATCTGTACTTTGGCTTATTCTCTATTTCTTATTACCTTTAATGAACATGTTTTTTGCTTCTTTATGCCATAAACCTGATTATTTTTTTCCAGCCCAAATAATAATAAAAAAAACTATACATGTCTCAATGCAGAAGTATTTTTGTTTGTGCAGTTTGGAGTAAATGTGCCATTTGCAATGTTCCGTACAAAGTGATTTCTGTTGCTGCTCACAGGAGAATAATAAAGGCACAGTTAATCTACTGGAGCCCTAACATATCCCCTTTGGAATCTCACTTTCAATACAAGAACCATAATTTTGGCTATTGAAAGAGAATTGAGCCTTTTCAGGTTACTGAAGCATACATTCCACCTCAGTAAAATGACCTAAAATACAAAATGAGAGGTTGATCAACCCTATTTATAACTCTCCGAAATAGATGTGATTCCAGCCAAAGATGTATTGGTGAAAGATTCATTTCTTCAACTAAATTTTTGCCACACATTAAGGGAACCTGTCAGGTCCCCTGGGCAACCTCAGAACCATGAGTATTCTGGGTGTATATCTCTAATCCCAAAATAGGCGGACCGGACATGTCAAGTTGAATGTGTCTAAAGTATAAATGGGACTATTGTTCCCTCACATGACTGTCACACTCACCCTGGCAAGGGAACCTTAAAACTGGTGTCGTTGTACATGCTTTATAATTGAGAGCCTGCAGTCACCTAGAGTGACTTATAGAACATGTTTTACTGTCATGCTAGCGAGTGTGGACTCATTGAGCCATGACCAAGCTTACCCTGAAGAGGTGTAGGTACCTACCAGATGTTCATTAGAGCATCTGATGATGAGAATGGCGTGGGCTGCAGTAGCGCAAGTGTTACTCCATATCAGTTCCTGTACTGCAGCAGCTGACTGATGGTCAGATGTAGCTTGTAGAGGCCAAACAGGACAGAGTGGTTACTGAAGGCTGGAAGAGGGAATCAGCGCTAAGACTGGCAAGGAAACGGTACTGATACTGTCAGGACGATCAATATGTAGCGGTGCCTTAAATAAACAGCTTCCCATCCATAGGCTGGGAATGCTTTAAATGCGTGCACTGCCCTCGATTGCTGGGACATGCACATTTCCCTAAAAATGCACAACAATCACAGGCCCTTGAGCCTGGATACCAGGATTATGTATGAATTGGCTTGAGATTCACGCTGTCGCTGTGTGGTGAACATTGGTGTTCCTGCCGAAGAAGAACTGACATGCAGAGATATCGGAGTTACAGTACCTTCTTCTTTCACCACGTACTCATGGCCTAGCAGAGGTCCCAAATCAGGCCTCAAGGCCCCAACAGTGCAGGTTTTCAAATTTCCTTAGTATTGCACAGGCTTGAATCATACCTGTGCGATGATCACATTACACCTGTGCAATACTAAGGATCCTGAAAACCTACACTGTTGCGGCCCCTGAGCCTGGAGTTTGGGATCTCTGCCCTAAGGATTTCTCCGTGAAGGGCGGTATGATATTCTTCTTTGGTTCCAAACTCTCAGGCAAATCCTTTCAGTAACAAGGATTAGGATTTTTCATAACTTTCTCATGGCAAGATATCCTTTAATTCAATACATTTTAGATCAGACAGATGTAGGTGTAAGCAGGATCCTTGAAGAATTACTCGTGAACGCTCATAAGGGGTATGTACAGGGATAAGAGTTTGTCATTTGACGCCACCTGTAGTACTGGTGATGGGTCACCAGCGCCGCCAGAGTCCTGCGTGGATGTGCATGCGGCTGAGCTGGCAAAGCTCCTACAGGTGGAGTGGGACTCCGCGGCAGCTTTCCCCAAAGGGAACAATTTGATGTAGAAACCACACACAGCAAAGTCACTTTCTCCGGGTACTTTACTGTCAACTTGTAGCAGCATCATACAAAGTTCACATCAAGCTCGATGTTAAAATAAGGTAGCCTACGGGTGGCTGCAAGGGATCCAGTGGTATGTGAACCGTGGTGTACCTAGTTGACGAACCCGTGTCCTTTTTCCCTCCTAGGATGGGCCTATACCAAAGCTCCGTGTAGGTAGTATTGCCATCCTCTCCCTCAAGGTGAGGAAGCAGCAGACGCTCGTCTGCAGGGTGCTGTGGGAATATGGACACAGCACCGGTTGCCAACTGCAAGATGGACTTTGCCGATCCTCGAGCCGGCGTTCCTGGTGGACTGGAGAATCCTTTGGAGTATGGTCGCTCCACGCTGGGTTCTCCTTTCTCTCTAGAACCTGACTCTGTCGTCGGGTGCCCTCTTCAGGATCTCCTCAAGACCCCTTCTCCTTCCTCGGATCAGCTTAAACGCGGGTAACCCTTCGCCTCTTAACACCTTTCCAACTACTCCTCTCCAACTGTCTGACCCTCTCCCTCTCTCACCGCTAGAGAGAGACTACTCTTTCTCTAGTGGCATTTGCTGAGACTCCTTATCCAGGTGATATATCCCATCCGGGTAACCCCACGCTCAGCTAATGTCGGAGGCAAGAATAGTCCCACCCACAACCTAGGTCCACTTGCAGCTGGGCAATTAACCTCTTTTCGGATGCAATACCCACTATGACGCCTGACACGGGGGCGCCGACACGGAGGGTCTTGGAGAAAAAACACAGATTGCCATTTCCGGGAGCTTTTGTGGTACTGCCCCCCTAGAAGTACAAGCATCCACCTTCCACAGATTGTCTATTATATCTGTCCTATGAAGATGGAGCAACGAAAGGTCTGTTTTAAAGGAGAAAAAGCAGTCTTGCTTCCAGTATCAAAATGTTTGGATTTTCACTGTGTGGATCATTGCTGAAATTGGAGGTTCCAAGATAGAAGAGGGTAACTGTAACATGCAATCCAAGAATTTATTGCTTAGCTAGGACGAGGCATTTAGAATGCAGACAATTTCAGACTCCATCTTCAGTCCAGGTCCCAAAATGATAGGGAGGAAGAAATAAATTGCCCCTTGCTGATTTTGTAATTGCCTTCAAAGACTGAGCATCTATAATTTTAAGAGTAGTTTAATTTTAACAGAGAATAAATATCAATAAAATCCCGTAAATCACATTGCTAAATTAAATAGATGTATTTGCATTTTGATGAGAAAATATGTACTGACCCTCTGGCAAAGAAGACTTACAGTAATACTTGGTGTACAACCCTTGTTGCAAGCACGCAGTTAGATGTTTTTTGTGTGATGAGTTTGTGCACAGCATGTAGGAGTAATTTGGTCACTCTCTTTAGCAGATCAATCCTAAATCATTAAGATTTTGAGGTTGTCGCTTGGCAACTCGGAGCTTCAGCTCCCTCCATACGTTTTCTATGGGATTAAGTTCTGGAGACTAGCTATGCCACTCCATGACCTTAATGTGCTTCATTTCAACCAACTCCTTTGTTGCCTTGGTTGTATGTTTTGGGTCATTGTCATGCTGGAAAACCCAGCCACAACCCATTTTTAATGTCCTGGCGGAGGGAAGGAGGTTGGCACTCAGGATTTTACGGTACATGGCTCCATCCATTTTCCCACTGATGTGGTGAACTAGTCCTGTGCCCTTAGCAGAGAAACACCCCCAAAACATAATGTTTCCACCACCATGCTTGACAGTAGGGATGGTGTTCTTTGGTATTTATAGGCAGCATTTCTCTTCCTGTAAACACGACGAGTTGAGTTAATGCTAAAGAGCTCAATTTTTGCCTCATATGACCTGACCACAGCACCTTCTCCTAATCACTCTCAGAATCAATAAGTTGTTCATTGGCAAGCTTCAGATAGGCCTGCACATGTGCCTTCTTGAGCAGTGGGATTTTGCAGGCATTGCAGGATGTTATGCATTACAGCATAATGTGCTACCAATGTTTTTTTGCAGAAAGTGGTCCCAGCTGTTTTTGTCAGGGATCAAATAATTATTTCCTTCACTGTAACGGAAGTGAAGACTGTTTGAAGACACTTCACAATTTTTGCATATAGTTGATACTCCCTATTTTTGCAAGACTTAGCTGACATTCCTTCTACGAGAAGTCAGTCTGGAGAGAAGACAAGGAAATCATCAAGATACACCACTACATAAGAGAAGAGAATATCTCTGAATATATTATTTACTAGATGGCGGCCCGATTCTAAAGAATCGGGTAGTCTAGAATCCATATATACGGTAGTTTATTTACTAATAGTTACGGGAGTGCGGTGAAATGAATTGTGTATATACAGGCGGCTCTGTGGGTAGCACAGTATACGGTGGCTCAGTGGTTAGCAGTGAGTGCGGTGGTTCAGTGGTTAGCAGTGAGTGCGGTGGCTCCGTGGTTAGCAGTGAGTGCGGTGGCTCAGTGGTTAGCAGTGAGTGCGGTGGTTCAGTGGTTAGCAGTGAGTGCGGTGGCTCAGTGGTTAGCAGTGAGTGCGGTGGCTCAGTGGTTAGCAGTGAGTGCGGTGGCTCAGTTGTTAGCAGTGAGTGCGGTGAGATTGGTCAGCGCAGCGCCGTGGGCAGAGTGGTCAGCGCAGCGCCGTGGGCAGAGTGGTCAGCGCAGCGCCGTGGGCAGAGTGGTCAGCGCAGCGCCGTGGGCAGAGTGGTCAGCGCAGCACCGTGGGCAGAGTGGTCAGCGCAGCACCGTGGGCAGAGTGGTCAGCGCAGCACCGTGGGCAGAGTGGTCAGCACAAACATACACACACACACATACACACACTGCGCTATACTTACCACCGACCCTGCTTCTTCCCCGCCGCCTGGATCCTGAGTTGACATGTCGCCGCCCTTCGGACGACTGGATTCAATACGTCGTCCGGGTAGTTTGGCGAGACATCTTGGACGCTATATTGGATCTAGTAGTTTGGGGGCGGCGACATGTCGACTGAGGATCCAGGCAGCGGATGCAGGCCCGGTGGTAAGTATAGCGAAGTGTGTGTGTGTGTGTGTGTATGTGTGTGTAGAAAGTTGAGGGAAGTGCGGACAAAGTGACGGAAGTGCCTACATACACAGATATATACACATACTGTACATTGCATATGGAGGGGTGAGGAGAGCGGAGGCTGTAGGGCAGAGGACAGGGAGAGGAGTGCGGAGGCTGGAGGGCAGAGGACAGGGAGAGGAGAGCAGAGGCTGGAGGGCAGAGGACAGGGAGAGGAGAGCAAAGGCTGGAGGGCAGAGGAGAGCGGAGGCTGGAGGGCAGAGGAGAGCGGAGGCTGGAGGGCAGAGGAGAGCGGAGGCTGGAGGGCAGAGGAGAGCGTAGGCTGGAGGGCAGAGGAGAGCGTAGGCTGGAGGGCAGAGGAGAGCGTAGGCTGGAGGGCAGAGGAGAGCGGAGGCTGGAGGGCAGAGGAGAGCGGAGGCTGGAGGGCAGAGGAGAGCGGAGGCTAGAGGGCAGAGGAGAGCGGAGGCTAGAGGGCAGAGGAGAGCGGAGGCTGGAGGGCAGAGGAGAGGGGAGGCTGGAGGGCAGGGGAGAGCGGAGGCTGGAGGGCAGAGGAGAGCGGAGGCTGGAGGGCAGAGGAGAGCGGAGGCTAGAGGGCAGAGGAGAGCGGAGGCTAGAGGGTAGAGGAGAGCGGAGGCTGGAGGTTAAAGGACAGGGGAGCCTGGAGGGCAGAGGAGAGCGGAGGCTGGAGGGCAGAGGAGAGCGGAGGGCGGCGGCTGGAGGGCAGAGGACAGGGGAGAGGAAAGCGGAGGCTGGAGGGCAGAGGACAGGGAGAGGAGAGCGGAGGCTGGAGGGCAGAGAACAGGGAGAGGAGAGCGGAGGCTGGAGGGCAGAGGACAGGGAGAGGAGAGCGGAGGCTGGAGGGCAGAGGACAGGGAGAGGAGAGCGGAGGCTGGAGGGCAGAAAAGAGTGGAGGGCAGAGGCTGGAGGGCAGAGGACAGGGAGAGGAGAGCGGAGGCTGGAGGGCAGAGGACAGGGAAAGGGGAGCGGTGGCTGGAGGGCAGAGGACAGGGAGAGGAGAGGGGAGGCTGGAGGGCAAAGGACAGGGGAGGCTGGAGGACAGAGGACAGGGACAGGAGAGGGGAGGCTGGAGGGCAAAGGACAGGGGAGGCTGGAGGGCAGAGGACAGGGAGAGGAGAGCGGAGGCTGGAGGGCAGAGGACAGGGGAGAGGAGAGCGGAGGCTGGAGGGCAGAGGAGAGTGGAGGGCAGAGGCTGGAGGGCAGAGGACAGGGAGAGCAGAGCGGAGGCTGGAGGGCAGAGGACAGGGACAGGAGAGGGGAGGCTGGAGGGCAAAGGACAGGGGAGGCTGGAGGGCAGAGGACAGGGAGAGGAGAGCTGAGGCTGGAGGGCAGAGGATAGGGCAGAGGAGAGCGGAGGCTGGAGGGCAGAGGAGAGTGGAGGGCAGAGGCTGGAGGGCAGAGGACAGGGAAAGGGGAGGGGAGGCTGGAGGGCAAAGGACAGGGGAGGCTGGAGGGCAAAGGACAGGGGAGACTGGAGGGCAGAGGACAAGGGAGGCTGGAGGGCAGAGGACAGGGGAGGCTGGAGGGCAGAGGTCAGGGGAGGCTGGAGGGCAGAGGACAGGGGAGAGGAGAGCGGAGGCTGGAGGGCAGAGGAGAGTGGAGGGCAGAGGACAGGGAGAGGAAAGCGGAGGCTGGAGGGCAGAGGACAGGGAAAGGGGAGCGGAGGCTGGAGGTCAGAGGACAGGGAGAGGAGAGGGGAAGCTGGAGGGCAGAGGACAGGGAAAGAAGAGCAGAGGCTGGAGGGCAGAGGACCGGGAGAGGAGAGCGGAGGCTGTAGGGTAGAGGACAGGGAGAGGAGAGCGGAGGCTGGAGGGCGGAGGCACAGCTCTAATCACAGAGATAGGCATGGCATGCTGGGAGTTGTTGTGCCACACACTGCTGTCTGTGTGACCTGGCTGCAGCTCCTTCGTGCACATCAGTGAGGACAGGTTGTCCCCAGGAGCCTGCTTGCTTTCCCCTCTCCCTCCGTTCCTCCCTCCTGTGTTCCCTTCTGTGTCGGCTTGTTCCTGGAGCTGCCTCCTCCTCCTCCTTCTCACTGAGCAGCCACCTGAAGGAGGCATGGAGAGGCTGCACTTCCAGGGGGCTGCGGGGGCCATAGATGAGTACGTGGACGTGGAGTCCAGGAGGTGAGGAGAGGGTGCAGACTGTGCGCGGGATAAGGGAGAGAGAGAGAGAGACTGTTTGCGAGTCAGGAGTCCTGGCCATTGCAAGTGAAGCTTTGACTCACAGTGGAGCCTATTCAGTGAAGACTCGCAAAGCCATTGTGAGTGAGGCTTTGCGAGTTACTTGAGCGTATTCTGCACGGACTCGCAAAGGCATTGCGAGTGAGGCTTTGTGAGGCAGCCACGGACACGACGACGGAAACAGCGCCGAATATGACGGAAGTGAGTTAGGCTGATTATATATTAGATAAATTCTTGAAAAATAGCTGCGGCACTACTGAGCTTAAATGGCATCAGGGCCGCCACTAGGGGGGTACCGCTCTGCCTGGATTCAGGGGCCCTGTGCCTGACTGCACGAGGCATGGCCATTAGATCAGGCTCAGGGGGGCCGAGCCGTGACACAGGGGCCATGGCCATTTAGACCAGGGAGGCCCACCCCCCCTTCCGTCACACAATGACGCTGCTTTACTGGGCCCGTGCAAGATGTAAGTGGGCGGGACCCATCTCCTCCAGGCCCCACCTCCTCACATCTTGCACGGGCCCCCTCTCCTCTCAATTACCACCAGGCCCTGCCCCCTCACCACTTGAGCGGGCCCTGTCTCGTCACCCTCGATCGCCGGGGCCCCCGACCAGCCTGAAGAGCCTGCCCACGGAGCCCCATTTCTGTTTCCTGAAGGGTGAGCCCACCAAACCTTGTCTATACATCCCCGATCCCCTGATGAGCTGCCGGGGCCCCTGATCACCCTGAAGAGCCTGCCGGCAGGGCCCCTGGTTTGGTTCCTTAAGGGTAATCCCCAAACCTTATATATAGACCTCCAACCCCCCTTATATGTGTATAGACACCCACCTCTACCCTTGTGCCCCCCATATCTGCATACAGACTTCCTGTATCCAATATGAGCCAACTCCTGTGTATTCAGACCCCCCATACCTGCCCCAGTAATCTCTAAAATGTGTATATAGACCCCTGCTGTCTATACAAACACTCACTTCTACAATATCTATGTATACCTCCTATAACTACCTATGAACTGTACATTGAGCCCCCCCTTGTTATCCTCATCACCCTTTTTCTATGTTTTGAGACCCTCATATCTATATATGTAGAGACCCCCTATATATCTCCCCTCATATCCCTTTATATAGAAACTGTATGTAGAAACTCTCTATACTGTTCCTGATTCTCCCATATTTATGAGACTTCCTATATCACATATGTGAAGAGTGAGACTGCTATAGCTCCTTTGGTTCCTCTATTTTTATATTTTGAAACAGTTCCTATTGGGACCCTTTTGGCCATCATATGTATACTGTATACATAACATAGAGGCCCCCTGAGTTATCATGGACCCCTATTTTATACACACATCTGAGGCGCCCCCAGGCCGTGGGGTACTCAGGAACCAGATCGCTGCTACTGGTGCTGGAGAGTCATGGGGTTCGTGACCCGGTTCTGTGGCCTGGGCGTCAGTTGAAGAAGGGAGATATGTACAGAGGAGGTTTGTCGTGACACCACCCGTAGTATGTGGTCAGTGGGGACCACCGCTGCCGTATTCCTGCCGGGGACGGTGATGAAGGGCAGCGTAGATGGTAAGCCCTCCACGGGTAGGGCTGAGTGTCTCCGGGGAAGGTGTAGTGGGAGCTGCATACTCTGGATGCTGCAGCGGCTCTTCTTCCGCAGCTTCTCCAGCCAGCACTCAGGGACAGCAGGGAGGCTCCGCAGGTGGAGATCTCTGCAGCGGCGTGGTAAAGGAACAAATTGAGGCACTTTTGAGCTTACTGGGTACTTTACTTTTCAAGTTCTTAGCAGACAGGTTACAGTTCACAGTTCTCAGTCTTAGTTCTTACACCTATCTGGGGACCCGGGTTCTACTGCAGCTCAGACGGTTCCTCTGCGTTGCTTCCCTCAAAGTACCTTTCAGGCCCTACTTATTTCTCTCTCTCTGTCCTCACTCACGGGTTCGGTCTCGCCATCACAGGCTCTTTAGTGATGCTTCCCTCTGCTTTAGGGTCACTAGCCCTAGTACGATGGCTCTGTTCCTACTCCGTGGCTGTAGGTAGGTCGTGGGTCATAGAATCCCCGTAGCATGCCAATATGTCCTGTGATTAGGGTCGTAGAGTCTCCCCTGTCACCTCTACAGAGCCGGCTCTCTGGCTGTCCTGGCCTAGCCCTCCAGTGACTCAGGTGTAATTTGGGCTCACCAGGCTCCTTCTGTCTCTCCGGTTGTCTGCTCTGGGTCCTCCGGCCAGTTATATTAGTGATGGCTGCCGGGCCCGTTGTTCTCCCACTATTCTGTAGTGTTCAGCTGTAGGGTGTGTCTGCTTGCAGTGCTTC
Organism: Allobates femoralis; assembly: GCA_033576535.1. Taxonomy (NCBI): domain Eukaryota; kingdom Metazoa; phylum Chordata; class Amphibia; order Anura; family Aromobatidae; genus Allobates; species Allobates femoralis. The sequence goes on from JARQOC010000006.1 coordinate 107,851,746, forward strand.
TTTCTTCGCCTCTGTCTTTAGAGTGAGCTTTCTCCCTTGGATAACTGCCTCCAAGGTTCTGCATCCTCCAGGGAACCTCTCTTCCTGGGAATCCACCCCTCCAACTTAGTGTTTCAGTGTTTTTAGTACTGTTCCTCCACCCCTTTGTCCTAATTATACCTTCTCTCTCCACCCACACTTCTGTAAACTCCCGACACCCCTTGCCCTATATAGAGTCAGTGGCTTAAGGTCAGAGTGTGTCAATGTGTGGATGTTTTAAGTCGACCATCTTCCTCGTCTGGCTGCAGTTCACCCTGTGGCCTCCCTGATTGCAGGGGCCCCACACATGCATGCCTTTTTAAGAGATGGGGAACGCAGGAGTGCATGTCCTAAGAATACTGCCAGGAGACCTGCGTGACAGGCCCTGGAGATCGGAGACAGAGTAGGAGAGGGATGTGGGGATATTACTGTTGGCCAGCTACGGTGGTGAGTACGTCAGCGTCCCGCCGAGAGGCAGTAGCAGGACAGTGCAGGGACACCAGAGCTACACTTATTCCAAAAAATAATATGGTCAGCTTAAATTTTCACAATAATAGCCGTCAGTAGAGTCAGTTCTAGACATAACATTTGTTAAGTGTCTGTTCCTGATGATTACCTCAGTATTTCGCCATAAAATCAGGCAGATAAAGAGGCCGTTTCAAGTTCTTAAAGGCTTTAAATTGTGAAATGTTGTAAAAAGAAGTAATCTTGCAATTTACTTCTTATTTAAAATCCTTGCAATTTTCAAGAATAGAGTGATTTTTAATTCAGTGGTTTATAGCTCATTGCTTAGTTTTCCGCCCACCTCTACAGTCTCAGAGTGCCCAGTTTCCTATGCAAAGAGCTTGCATTGCTTATAATATGCTCTATGCTTTAGAGCCTGCAAGTACGCTCAATTGGATCGCTGAGTCCGGCAGCTGCAGTGCCCTGTGCTTTTCTGACGCTACAAAGGCAAAGCTGCCTCTGCTAGCAGCATGGGACACTCAGTTCGAAGTAGCATTGAAGCGATGCCACTGGTCCAAACAGTCAATCTTTAGGAATGTAAACCTCCTGGCAACCAGGAATTCAGAAGGCAGATTATCGATGCATTCCTGAAACACAGAGGATTAGAACAACCTTTTAATTTAATAATTACATTTTCTAAAGAGTTGGAGAATATTGTTGTGGTTATAGGATCGTGGCTTTTTTCCCTAGTGTTCTATTTGTGCTCTTGAACATGCAGTGCTTCGAAAAGCAAACGATGTTTCATTAACAGAAATCATTGAACAAGAGACATCTTATCTAGTATGTCTGACAACTGTATATACAGCACAGAGTAAGGCTGGCTTCACACTACATTTTTTACCATCCTGTTCTGTTCGTTTTTGAAAACCCCTATGGTGCCGGATTGACCCTATTTGGCCATCCGGTTTTGTGAATCCAGTGCAGGATTAGTTTCTGTCCTGTTTTTCACCGGTCCCAAAAACTATGCCTGCATCATTTTGGGCTCTGGTGACAAAACAGGACACAAACTAATCATGTCTGGTCCGGCACGCACAACATGGGGGCCTATGGAGCCGAATTCGGGAAACAACGTTTCCCAGATCCGGTTCCAGGGCACAGCGCATGCGCAGAACAGGAGCACTGCTCTGTACCCATAGTAAATCTGTGTAATATCACTTTAGCAGTGTTTCTACATACACTGCTAAAGTGATATTAAAGGGATGGTTAAAAATAAAAAAATAATAAATTCTCACCTTCCGCCAACTTTAGAGTGTCTCGGGCTGAATTCATCTCTTGGTAGCTAAAGGACCTTGCATGAGTTCACCGGGAGGGGCGGGGCAACCATCGCGATTTAAACCCCGCATGCTGATGCATTCATGTGACCCATCAGCTGACTGGGTTGCCCCTCCCTCCCGATGACCTCATGCAAGGTCCTTTAGCTACCAAGAGATGAATTCAGCCCGGGACACTCGGAAGTCGTCGGAAGGTGAGAATTTATTATTTTTTTATTTTTAACCATCCCTTTATTTAATATCACTTTAGCAGTGTTTGTAGATACAGTGCTAAAGTGATATTACACAGCGCCGACAGCACTTGTCGCACAGCGCCGACAACACTTGTCACAGGCTTGGTTCCCAGCTGCTTTTTCTGTGTCCGGATACCGGACTGGACATAGAAATGGCTTCTGGAGTTGCCAATATGGTGCTGTTCGTTCCTGTTCGTTGGATCCTGCAAGAAACAGGATCCAACGAACAGGAACAAAAATGTAGTGTGAAGCCAGCCTTAGTCTTTTCATCTAATGTGGTCATATAGTCTCAATGTAAAGCATTGGATTTAGTGGTCCTATTATCAGAGTAAATTTGGATGATTAAAGGGGTTGTCTGGTCTAAACGGATAATTCTGCAGTCACTCTGTGTGACAGCAGATTTATCAATCCTCTCAACGCATGCACCATGCTCTGTGAGGATTCGCTGGTTTGTAAGTCAGGCACAGACCACAATTATGCAGTATGTATGTTTCCGGTCACAACACAACTAGTTCGTGCAGCCATCGCTCAATACAAGTGTATTGAGCAAGGCTGCGTCTACTAGTCAGGGGTTCTGGCTGGGAAGATGCATACTACATAATTGTGATCCTGGTTTAGAAACCGCAAATCCTCACAGTGCTCAGTGCAGGCACTGGAAGGATTGATAAATCTGCAGTCAAACCTAGTGACTGCAGAATTATTAGTTTAGACCGGAAAACCCCTTTAATTCAAAAACAGTATGATATCACTAAAACTGTGAATTTTTATCAAGAATTACAAGAATTATATTCCTGCATACTGAAAAATTTGATGAGTCAATGATAGTATGATAGGTATGACATTTTGGAAAATTTTAGATATCAAATACTCTAGTACAGGATCTTCTCTGCAGTGGGATAATAAATAATATTAAACCTCATTTAGACAGATATCAGGGAATCCCATATATGTTCTATGCATCATTTTCATATATAGAATATGTACCCTTTGACAGAGCTGTGGAGTCAGAGTCGGTGTCCATTTTGGGTGGAGTCAAAGTCAGAATCAGGGAAACTGAGGAGTCAGAGTTGGAGCTGGAGTCGGATGTTTGACTTACAAACTTCACAGCCATAGTTGTGGAGTCAGAGTTGTTGAGTCAGTGTCATTGTCCATTTTGGTGGAATTGGAGTCAGAGTTACAGCGCCCCTACAATCCGGTTGCCACAATGGTATTGTCTGCCTATCCGGTGGTGGTATCATGCCTGGAAGTAAATGGACTTCCCTACATCAGGTAACCACACATCCACACACAAGCCTGATCCCTGATGAGAAGAGGGAGGTCTAGTTTTTAGGGTGACTGCCTCTTCTGGTTTGGCAGAGGGGACAGAGCAGAGCAGAGAAGTGTGAGGAAGGGAGAACACGCACAAGGAGACAAGAGCTCTTTGGGTACCTTTACACACGGCTACATTTGTAGCTTGTCACCAGGTAACTCACTGGTTGCAGTGAAATCATGGATACATGGTTCTATCTTGTTGCCGCGTACAAACGGAATCATGTATCCATGATTTCACTGCATCCAGTAAGTTACCTGGTGACAAGCTACAAATGTAGCCGTGTGTAAAGGTACCCTTTGGGTTTGGAACTATTTCAGGCTGAGAAGAGGAGGAAACCAGAGTCCTGGGCTATTCAGAGATTGCAAGTCCTGGGAGCCAAGTCTATTGACCAGAGGATTACAGGTCTGCTGGTCACACGTGTAGACTCAAAAGCACCGCAGTATAGAGAACCTGGAGCTGTGAGAAAGGCTCGCACTGTCTGCTGGTTGGGGAACTACACAGAGACGAGAGCACACAAAGAGGAACAGATTAGCTCACAGGCATCTGGGACTCTAAATATAAAGCACAGAAGGAAGGCATACTTATCCCACCTGGAGGAGTGGACTTCAGCTGCTTTCAGGCAGGCCAGACCCTGGACCTGGTGACCAGTAACCCTGGATTCAACTTACCATCAATAATCAGTCAAAGTAAAGACTGAATTCATTCGCCTCCTTGCTTCTTTCTACTGCACTGCTCACTACAACCCCCATCATCACCCCAAGGACTTTCTTTTACTGGGGGAAGTAATCAAACTGGCTGCTTCACCTTCCATTCCCTGGGGCCACTACTAGCAACACCGGTCACTCCTAACCAGATACCTCAGTTGGCGTGACGTTACCTCATAAATTATTATCTCCTATAAATATAATGGAGAGAGCTATGTATATGATCTGAGTCATGGTTCAAAATTACCAAAACAAGTCTCAGCGTCCCTGAAAATCATAAAGGGCACATGGATGGCATCAACATTAATAATAAATAGGAAAAGCTTTGTAATGTATTTATTCTTCCATATGTGAAAAATCTCCGATGAAACACTAATGAAAAACTGATGACAAATTGCTTTTTTGCATACATGAAAAATCGCGGATTTCTGAATGAGAACTTACTTTGTATATGGCTAGCGTAACTGCAAGTATGTAGTTTTGAGAAGCATGATAAATAAATCTGCAGCACCATTTTTTGTAAAATACTTAGGTTTTAAAGTGATTATTTTGCAACTTCAACTTCATTAGAGCATGGGGATTCTTAGAATCTTTCTAAGCCAAGAGATTAGCTCAGGGCTGGCAAAGACAAAAATACACACAGATTTTGAGCACCAGTATTATACATTCACGCTCACAAGCTGGCAAGCAATCTAAAAGAGAAGTGAAGGATAGGACATGTCAAGGCCTTGGGAACCATGTTGGGCACTAAATTAGGGTAAGCATTACATATCAAGCATCAGATAGTTGAATATAGTGTTTTTTCAGGCTCCAGAAAAATCTCTATGTGACTGAAGATTACTAAATTGTGATAGTGTACAATGCACACAATCAAGATTCCACTGTGTTCCCAATGTGAGTGTTCACGTGGCTGGCAGTATGCAATTTGCAGAGATGAGGTCACACGTCAACTTGATACTCATCGGGTTTTCTCTTCTATCATGCAGCCGCCCCGGAAGATGGCGCGTTCATTGAAGCGCCATCCTCTGGCGCTGAACCCCGCTCTTCCAGTGGCCCTGGTGGCGGTGGCACGCTGGGTAATAAAGGGGTTAATACCAGCTTTGTTATACAAGCTGGTATTAAGCCCGAGATTCTTAATGTCAGGCCAGGTTTGACCCAGCCACTAAGAATCTCCAATAAAGGGTTAAAAAAAACACCGCACAGAGAAAATTTTTTATTAGAAATAAAAAAAAAAAAGCCATTAGGGACTCCATCTTTAATTCAAAAAATCCTCTTCCGTCCGACGTAGTCCAAAACGCGATGTCCTCTCTGCTACATCCCCTGTGCATAGATATAGATGTCTATGCACAGGGAATGAGCAGACTGAGAGCAATCTCAGCTCTGCTACATCATCTCTGTGCACAGACATTCATGTCTGTACACAGGGAGAGCAGGTGGGCTCTAGGACCCTGGAGCTGCGGCAGCCTGCACAGATCAGACAGCCTGACTCAGCTCGCAAAGTAACAGCAGTTACTTTGCGAGTTTCCCAGCGATTACTTTAAAGTCTCTGACAAAACTAGGATTGCCATTGATTTGCATTGGACTCGTTGCTGTGCGAGTAATCGCTGGGAAACTCGCAGAGTACCGAGTCCTGCGAGTCCCTTACTACTCGTCGAGTAACGAGTCCTAGCGAGTAGATTCGCCCATCCCTAATTTACACACAAGGACGCACAAATGATATCGTTAGAACATTCACAAATCTCTGACGTTTCAACAATATCGTTATAGATATACCTAGAGTGTGAAGTGGCCTTTAGTGGTCCTATGTGATTTTAATCCCTTTACCATGAGGCATGTTTTCACCTTCATGACCCGGCCAATTTTATTGATTCTGCCCAGTTTCACTTTATGAGGTTATATCTCTGCAACTCTTCAATGAACTCCAGTGATTCTGAGATTGTTTTTGTGACATATAGGACATATAGGACATGTAACACTTCATGTTAGTGGTAAATTTAGATTGATATTTTTTGTGTTTATTTGTGAAACAAATCAGAAACTTGGGGAAAAATTTTAAAATTTCATGATTTTTAAACTTTAAATTTTTATACCCTTAAACCAGAGAGCTATGTAACACAAAATAGTTAATAAATAACATTTCCCACATGTGTACTTTACATCAGCACAATTTTTAAAACAACATTTTTTTGTCAGGAAATTAGAAGTGTTGAAAGTTTATCAGCAATTTCTCCAACAACATTTACAAAACAATTTTTTTACGTACCTCACCACATTTGAAGTGACTTTTGGGGGGCCTATATATCACCAAAATATCTAAAAGTGACACCATTCTAAAACCTGCACCCCTCAAACTACTCAAAATCACATTAAATTAGTTTATTAAAACTCTAAGTGCTTCACAGTGAAGAAGTGTCATTTGACTTTTTGAATAGAAAATTGCCTGTAATCATTCACAGATTACATGTCTCATTTGGGGAGCCCCTGATGTGCCTAAACAGTGGAAGTGCAAGTGACCCCGTTTTGGAAATTAGAATTTTACTACATGTTTGTTGAGCTCCCAGATGTGTCACAGAAATTTTTAACGGTGAGTTGCAAAAAAAAATACATTTTTACCACAAAAATTAGCTCTACCCCAAAATACCCCAGAATGCACTATAACATTTGTTGTGCAATTCTCCTGAATTTGCCAATACCTCATATGTGGTGGAAAACTACTTTTGAGGCACAGTGCAAAGTGAAGAAGGGAAGGAGCACCACATTGAGTTTAGATTTATTTGGAATGGTTTGTGGATGCCATCTCACATTGGCAGAGCACATGAGGTGCCTAAACAGTTGAGCATCCCCACAAGTGGCCCTATTTAGGAAACTAGACTCCTCAAGCAATTTATCTAGATGTTTGATGAGCATCTTGAACCCCCCAGGTGCTTCTCAGAATTGTATAACATCAAACCATGAAAATGAAAAAAATACATTTTTAAACACAAAATTGTTGTTTTAACCCCAAATTTTTCAAAATCACTAGGATAGCAAAATAAAATGGACAAATTGTAGTGCAATTTCTCTTGAGTATGTCTATACCCCTTATGTGGTCAAAAACTATTTTTGAGGCACAATGCAAAGTGAAGAAGGGATGGAGCTCCACACTGGGGTTCAGATTTAGTTGGAATGGTTTGTGGCTGCCATGTCACATTGGCAGAGTCTCTAAGGTGCCATAACAGCAGAAACGCCCCACAAGTGGCCCCATTTTACAAACTGCAACCCCCTCAATTAATTCATCCAGGGTTGCCATGAGCATATTGGCACTAGAGGTGTGTGACAAAATTTTATACTATTGGGCGGTGAACAAAAAATAGTTTAATTTTTCCCATTAAAATATTGGTTAAACCACATATTTCCACTCTCCACAGGGGTAATATGTTTAAAAAAATCCCCATAATGTGTTAAACAATTTTTCCTGAATGTGGCAATACCCCACATGTGACTGCACAGCACCGTCTAGCCGCACCACAAAGCTCGGGAGGGAAGGAGCGCCATTAGATTTTTTGAAAACTGGTTTTTCTATAATAGCTAATAGAGCTCCTAACAGAACAGAAGAAATTGCCTCAAGTGACCAGTATTTTGGAAAATACCCCTCTCTGGGAATTCATCTACGGGTATAGTGAGAATTTAGTCTCTGGAAAACACCCATTGAGTTAAACGCTGTGAATATTGTAGAATTAAAAATTGCAAACAAGCTCTTGTTGTGCCCAGTACATTGTAGTTCCCATATATTGTGCCCGGCTCTTGCTTCAGGAAGCCAGCACCCCGTAAATTAAGCGAGCTTACTTAATACCAAACATGTGGACATTAACTGTGGTTTAGGCACATTATGGAGCTCAGAAGAGAGGGAGGCATTTAGATTTTAGAGCACAGGTTTTGCTGGATTTTTGTTTGAGCAGGGTAGCCATAGCCTTTTTCCAGAGCCTTTGTGCTACCAGTAATGTGAAAGGCAACTGTACTTCATTAAAAGATGAGGACCTGAGTGGGGACTTGTGTTTTTGTGGGCTTTGTTGAATGCGATTTGGGGGCGATTTGGCTACAGAACATGTTGGATCAGTTCACATTTATCCTGTGCTCTATGTTGAGCACTTACATTGGGGTTTCCATCTAGATTTCCAAAATAGGTGATTCAGGTAAAACCCTCGATGGATCATTCATTAATGAGGCAGCAGAATTACACTGTACTCTGGACTCTTTTCAGCAGTGTCCTTCTTTTCAAAGGTGAACAAAACTGTTGATAACCGCATAAAAGACGTATTAAAAAATTCACAATGTCGCACCACAGGCGAGGCGGGAGTTTAAAGTGACCCCCTCTGCCTCATTACAGTGAGTTTTTTGTTCGGAATTTTGTCTGAATCCCATTTTTAGAGACTTACACATAATCCCTGGTTTAAGTGCTCAGCATAAAGCCGCGCCGTGATGCGATTTTTAGGAGGCAGAATGAACAAATTAACACCAGTTGAAGATTTGGCTTTATTTATTCATGCCCTTCTCCTTGTGTTGTAAGTGGTAGGGCAGCTTTATTCCTAAGGTACGATCACAGTGTTACCAGATTTAGGTTTGGCTAATATCACACTAAAAGCGCTTTTTTTACAAAATAAATGTTTTTGCATAACTTAAGCCCCTTTAACACAATCATTTGTCACAATTTGCAGCAGATGCGGCAGATTTCCCGCATCTGCCGCATAATGGCTGCACTTGCGGCACACTTGTGGCAAGCCCCATGCATTGTCTATGGGGTTTGCGGCAGGAGCGGGCAAGTGCGGTATAGGCGCGGTTCCGGCACTTGTGGCAGTTGCGGCCACAAAAAAAAGCAGTTATACCGCACTTGCCGCACCTGCCGCGATCCCCGTAAATAATGCATGGGGCTTGCCGAAAGTGAGCCGCAAGTGCAGCCGTTATGCAGCATATGCGGGAAATCTGCCGCATCTGCCGCAAATTGTAACATACGATAGTGTGAAAGGGGCCTAAATTGAAGGTGATAGTAATTTTTTTGCCAGCAGAGTCATGTGAGTGCTTGTTTTTTGTGGGATGAGTTGAAGTTTTTATTGATACCATCTTGGGCCACATATTCTTTTTGATTTTGATTGTTTTGCATTCCACTTTTTGTGAGGCAGAATCAAGAAGAAATAGCAATTCAGTAATTTTTTTTTTGTTATTCTTATGCTGTTCCCTGTGTTATAACAGACAGCTTTATTCTTCAGATATGATTACAGCGGTATCGCATTTATATAGTTTTTTTAACATGTAATGTGAACAGGTGTATAAGTGAACATACAGTAGTGTTCAAAATAATAGCAGTGTGTTCAAAACATGAGTTAAACCCAAAATCTTTTTAATTGTTTTTATTTCCATGCATTGGGAACATTGCACCCTTTTTTCTAAGTCAAAACACGTAGATAAATGTATATAATTTAATTAATATACAGAGCATAACAAAAAATGACATTGGGCTGTGTTAGATAGAACAAGTGTTTTATCGGATTAAGGTCCAGCGATAGCCTCAATTTTGTTGGACTGGAACCAAGATTTTGTTAGTTTATTGGTGTGTTTAGCGTCATTGTTTTGTTGAAACACCCATTTAAAGGGCATTTTCTCTTCAGCAACATGACCTCTTCAAGTACAGGGTGGGCCATTTATATGGATGCACCTAAATAAAATGGGAACAGTTGGTGATATCAACTTCCTGTTTGTGGCACATTAGTATATGGGAGGGGGAAAACTTTTCCAGATGGGTGGTGACCATGGTGGCTATTTTGAACTTGGCCATTTTGCATCCAACTTTATTTAGGTGTATCCATATAAATGGCCCACCCTGTATTTTGATATATGCAAACTGGTGCATGATCCCTAGTATGCGGTAAATAGACCCGGAACCATAGTAAGAGAAGCATGCCCATATCAAGATGCCATCCTGCTATATATGGGCCTACTCCTGGAATATGGTCCTTATCGTGATATATATGTCTCCCATCCTGGTTTATATTGTCTGCCTCCTCCCGTCACCATAGTCTTCCAATTATTATAATGCATCCCTATATTCCTGCATATGTTACAATGTATCCCCATAATCCTGTATGTATTATAATGCATCCCATTGTCCCCCATTCATAAGGTTGCCCCCATAGTTATTAAATTATTATAATGAACCCCCATTATCCTCCATATAATATAGTGTAGCCTCGCATCCCTCCATATATCATAATGCAGCCTTATAGCCCTCCTTATAGCATAATACAGCCTCATAGCCTCTCCATATAGTATAATGCAGCCTTATAGCCTCTCCATATTGTATAATACAGCCTCATTGCCCTCCATATAGCATAATACAGCCTCATAGCTTTCCTTACAATTCAGTCTCAAACCTTTCCATATAGTGCAGCCTCAATACTCTCCATATAGTAAAATGCAGCCTCTAAACTCTCCATATGATGCAGCCTCAAAACCTACCATATAGTGCAGGCTCATAACTTTCCATATAGTGCAGCCTCAAAACTCTCCATATAGTGCAGCCTTGTATATGTAGCCTCATATCTCTCAATATACCGTAGTGCAGTCTTATATATGCAGAATCATATTTCTCCATATAGTGCAGTATTATACATGAAGCCTTATATTTCCCATATAGTGCAATATTATATATGCAGACTTATATCTGTCCATATAGTGCATTATTGTACTGTATATGCAGCTTTATATCTTTCCATATAGTGCAACCTTAATATGTGCAGCCTCATATCTCTCCATATAGTGCAGTATTATATATGCAGCTTATATATGAACCCCTTCCCTCCCCCATAATCCTCTGGCCATAGTCCACTCACTTATTAAAAAAAATCTGTACTTACCGCTCTTGGTTCCCTCGCTGCTCCAGCAGTCTCCTCATACAAAAACTGAGGATTCAAGACTCAGTAAAAGGAGGAGGGGGTGCCAGTCCACTGTACGCTGCATACAGCAGGAAGTGGGAGGTGACACCAGCCTGTGTATGCGGTCCACAGTGGAACGCACAAAGAAAGCCTACAGGTCAGAGAAAGCAAGGGGCGGGAGCTGCAGTATAAGGTTCCCTTCTCCCCTCCTCTACCTGACACACGGGCCCCAAAGCGTCCTGTGCTGCCGCACTGTCACATGGATGTGTGTCCTTGGGGGTGCATATCCATGTGAAGCAGGAGCTGCAATCGGCGGGCGCAGGGGGGGGCTGGCGGTGTGGGCCCCTTATAGGTCCGGGCCCCGTCGCAGCCACGAGCCCTGCGACCGCGATCGTTATACCAATGAATAAGGGCCATCTAATTCACATGTGTGTCTTCACAGAATTATGGACCTCACTAATTAAATTCCTCTCTGCTATTATTTTGAATACACCCCCTTAAAAATTAATGATTTAAATACACAGACTGAAGAACAATGCACATCATGAATGATGAGTCTGTTGGTTTTCTAAGAATCTGCACCCACTGTTTGATATGTGGGTTAATAATTTATACCAAAAACAGTGAATAATCTGGTTAGTCTTATTAGACTACTATTATTTTGAACACTACATAATTAAGGTTTTTAAATCCAGAGAGAGACACTGACTTAATGTATGTACACAGTAAGGAGACACGCCTCGCCATGGCTACTGGGCAGATAAAGATATGGCCCATCTTTATATGATAAGTGTCTAATTTTTTCATATTCCCTTAGCCATATGGCATTTCTATTTTCTTATATTCATAGTAAGCATGTCTTAGCATTTAAGAGTGCAGCTGTTTTTTTGTTTGTTGTGAATGTTATGTTCAATTATGCACCTGTTGATATTGCATTTTAGGGAGTGCAGGCATCTCTTTCGTACTTAGATTATGGGGTCATACCTTCTGTCTGCGCACCCCTTCCCCATTAGTCTTAGGTGATTGCATTCTTTATTAGCAGGTTCCTAATCGCCCATACAAGTGGAGGTTTTTAAATCCAGAGAGGTGCAGTGACTTAGTGTAGGTACCCAGTAAGAGACACACCTTGACAGGGCTACTGGGTGGATATAGATATGGCCATCTTTATATGCTTAGTATCTCATTCTTTCATATTTCCTTAGCAATATTGCACTTCCATATTGTTAGCTTCATCATATGCAAGTCTTATGGTGGGTTTACACGTCGCGATATCGGCGTCCAACTCCGACCCAACTCCGACAAAAATTCACGTGGGTCGCGAGTTGGAGCCGATATCGTGTGCGCGTTGTACGTTAAAACAGATGCTGGAACGATGCCAAAACGATATCGGAGTTGAATAGCAGAGCTATTCAACTCCCCGATATCGCATGGCCGTTGTACCAGCATCGCTGCGTGTGACAGCCCAACTCCGATGTGTACTCGCACCTCACCCATTAACTCCCATGTTAAATGGTCGTTACTGGGTTGGTGGGCGTACACATCGGAGGGACGTTGTTTCCCGATATCGCAGCGTGTAAACCGGCGATGCGATATCGGGAAAAGTGCTCCCAAAATGCGCGCTCCCGCGCCGTTGTATGCGATATCGGGACGATATCGCTACGTGTAACCCCACCATTAGCATTTCAGAATGAATGAGAAAAAATGTTACATCTCTTTATACCGTGTGTAAGGAAAAAAAATGTGCCTGGTCAGGAACAGGGGTAAATGGCCTGGTACAGAACTGGATAACGGCTGCTGCCAACTGTGGTATCTCCAATTCACTTCAAGTAAAGTAAATCTAGATGTGGTGGTAATGTGCACATTAAGATATAAACTATTAAGACTATCTATACGGGGGAACCATACTTCTGCATCAATTGAAGTTTTCCTTTGCCAATTACTATAAATGCTTGATTTCCGACAGGTAATTCAATAAATCTGTCTTTTTCTACATTTAATGTATAATAATTAAGCAAGAGTAATAACAATTAAGTAATTTCAAGTTGCCAACTCATTGTATACGCCTAAGCGCTAATTCAGACATCAGTGATTTTTCTCGTAAGCAGAAAATCAAAATATGGTCAATTTGTCAATGGATTTGTGGCAATAACCTTTAGACAACTTAAGGGAGATTCAGATACAATGGCACATTATTCATTCTAGTCAACCAAATTCTGGATATTATATCTGATATGAATGCCAATACAGTCTGCCATAGCCTTAATTACAAAAGGTACTGTGTATCTTAAAGTATTTTTTTTAGTGATGGATGGAAACTTGGGTATAGATGGAGGCTTGAGATTGCACAACAAATGTTATCTCACTCTTCTTAATGGCATCTGACATGGTTTATCCCTACTACCATGTGCAGCTGTGGGTCCTAACCAGGGGCTGACTGGCGACGCAAATCCCGGGTGGCAAAGTTTTCCGGCAGCCCTTGGGTGAGGACCGGGGGGGGGGGGGTGCTGTCGGAAATTTTCGGCGGCCCATCTCAGTCCCTCTCCAGCCGGGCCTGTATTTGGAGTTCCTGCGCCCTAGGCACTGTCAGCGGTGCCCCCCCATCGTGCCACGCCCCCCTGCAGACAGAGAGGTTGCTAAAGGCTAAAGGGAGCCTAGAGGTTCCCATTATGGTTGGAGTAGATGGTTGCTAGTTGACCGCCACCATGTCACATCAGCAAGGAGGTGGCAGTCATGTTTTGGGTCGTAATCATGTGGAGAGAGCTAGTTTGCCCCTATAGGGTCCATGAAGGCGTGAAAAGGACCACGGCAAAGTATATATACTTTTAGACTGACTTTTTTTCTTTGTACAAAATCATCCCCATGCATGACAATGCACCATCTCTTGGTACAGAGCATAGCCCTGAGTAATTGGCTGCTATGGACATAAAAGTAGAGAAAACCATGGTGTGGCTACCAGTCTCCCCTGATCTCAGCCCTATTGAGAAACTTAGAAGTACCATTAAGCAAAAAAAATCTAAGATGCTGTAAGACCTTAACCATCAAACCAGCAGCTCTGGGAGTCAATTATGACATTCTGCAAACAAATGCAATCTTAAAACATCCAAAACCTGACAAGTTCAATAAATGCAATATTTGTGAAGGTGATATCAAAGAAAGGCGATATACAATATGAGACATACTGGTAGGATGTTTACATTGAGCCCCAATGGGGACAGTGTTGATGATGTATGTAAAGTGCTGTGGAGTTCATAGTGTAATGTAAATGTAAAAAAATATTTCTTCATATGTCGTCACAATACCGGGATCTGAGGATCTTGTATTTCGAGGTCAGGGGCTCTCTGACGCCGTGTTGCTGCCTGTCTCGCTGTCTTCCTCTTTTGACACTGAAGTGCGGTGGACAAGAGAACATTAACTGGTAAATAACAAGACGTATGGAGTGTACTAACTGAGCCATACACCCTCCCCATACCATGAAGTATGGTGTGTGTACTAACTGAGCCATAAAGCCTCCCCATACCATGTCCAGCAGACATTGTAGGATTACTATATGATTTTATTATTAGGGCACGGACACACTGGCGTGAAACTCGGATAGCTGCAATGCGTGATTTTATCGCAGTGCAGTCAGTTAATCAACGTCTGAAACACATTGGCGAGTGTCGGTCGCTTTTTTCTCATCCAGATTCTGGATGGGAAAAAAGTCACAACATGCTGCGACAGTATGCGATTCATGTGCGAGACTCGCCAATGCAAGTCTATGAGTCTGACAAAATCATGGACCGCACATGGACCATCCGAGAGGCATCTGTTTTTTTCACTGATACACTATCATTCTTCAGCTGAGACAACTGTAAAATGCTCCTGTAAATAGCAGTAATAGCTGCTGAGAAACAAAACAGATTGCACATGGATGTGATCTAAGAAAACTGTCGGACACTCGCACAGCATTTGGATGTCCCAGTGGCCAGCTACACAGACAGCCCGCCACAGCCACACACAGAGCCACAGCCACACACAGAGCCACAGCCACATAGACAGCTACATAGACACAGAGAGCCACACAGAGAGACACAGCCACATAGACAGCCACACACATAGCCACAGCCAGCTACACACAGAGCCACAGTCAGCAACATAGACAGCCATAGCCAGCCACACACAGGCACACACAGACACAGCCAGCCAAACACAGACACAGCCAGCTACACACACAATATCAGCCACATACATACAGTCACACACATACAGCCACACACATAGCTAGCTACACACATAGCTAGCCACACACATAGCTAGCCACACAAACACAGCCACACACAGCCAAAGCTAGCCAGCCAGCCACACATACAGCCACACACATACAGCCAGCCAGCCACATAGACAGCCACACACGCAGCCAAAGCCAGCCACACACAGGCACAGCTACCCACACACACAGACACAGACAGCCACACACACAGCAAGCAATATAGACAGCTATAGCCAGCCACACACAGACATACAGCCAACCACACAGCCAGCCACACACACACAGTCAGCCACACACAGCCAAGCAGCCCCAGCCACACACACGCAGTCAGCCACACACAGCCAAACAGCCCCAGCCACACACACACACAGTCAGCCACACACAGCCAGCCACGCAGCCTCAGCCACAGCCATGCAGCCACAGCCAACCCCAGCCAGCCACAACCACGCAGCCCCAGCCACACACAGACATAGTTAGGCACACACAGCCAGCGACATAGCCCCAGCCACATAAAGACACAGTCAGACACACAGACAGCCACATGCAGCCACGCAGCCCTAGCCACACATAGACACATTTTTCCACACACAAAGACACAGTCAGACACACATAGACACATTTTGCCACACACAGAGACCCAGCCACACACAGAGACCCAGCCACACACACAGACACATTTTGCCACACACAGAGACCCAGCCACACACACACAGACAGATCTTGCCACACACAGACAGATCTTGCCACACACAGACAGATCTTGCCACACACAGACAGATCTTGCCACACACAGACACACAGCCTGCCACACACACAGCCAAAACCAGCCATACAGTCAGCCAGGCACACACACACACAGCCAAAGCCAGGCACACAGTCAGCCAGTCATACACACACACACACAGCCAGCCACACAGTCATCCAGTCACACACACACAACCAGCCAGCCACACAGGCAGCCAGCCACACTCACACATAGCCAGCCACACAGCCATCCACACACACAGCCAGTCAGACACAAGCACAAACACACAGACACAGCCACAGAGCCAGCCAGCCCCCTCCACACACACACACATAGATACAGCCACAGAGCTAACCAGCCCCCGTCCACACACACACACAGCCACAGAGCCAGCCAGCCCCCCCTCCACACACACACAGACACAGCCACAGAGCTAACCAGCCCACCATGCACACACACACACAGCCACAGAGCCAGCCAGCCCCCCCTCCACACACACACAGACACAGCCACAGAGCCAGCCAGCCCCCCTCCACACACACAGACACAGCCACAGAGCTAACCAGCCCCCCTCCACACACACAGCCACAGTGCCAGCCAGTCCCCTCCACACACACAGCCACAGAGCCAGCCAGCCCCCCTCCACACACAGCCACAGAGCCAGCCAGCCCCCCTCCACACACAGACACAGCCACAGAGCCAGCCAGCCCCCCCTCCACACACGCAGACACAGCCACAGAGCTAGCGAGCCCTCCTCCACACACAGACACAGCCACAGAGCCAGCCAGACCCCTTCCACACACACAGACACAGCCACAGAGCCAGCCAGACCCCTCCACACACACAGACAAAACACAGCCACAGAGACACCCAGACCCCCTCCACACACACACAGACACAGAGCCAGCCAGACCCCCTCCACACACACACAGACACAGAGCCAGCCAGACCCCCTCCACACACACACAGACACAGCCACAGAGCCAGCCAGACCCCCTCCACACACACAGACAAAACACAGCCACAGAGCCAGCCAGACCCCCTCCACACACACAAAGCCACAGAGCCAGCCAGACCCCCTTCAAACACACACACACTACTCACCATTCACCACCAGCAGCTCCCTGCAGCAGCTCCATTCTTCATATTTTGCTGGCTCCCGTGCTGTGTAAATAATTCCAGGACCCACAGAAGAGAGGAGGGGGCGGGGCCCAGAGAGATTCACTGGAAATAGGACCTACAGAAGAGGTGGGGGTGCGTGGCCCGGAGGAGATTGGGACCCGCCCCCTCACCTCTCCTCTGACCCCTCTCCTGTCAATCTCCTCGTGAGTGCGGCCGCACCGCATCAGCAGGCGGCCGCTCTCCCGAGCTACCCGGCTTCATGATTTCAGTTTTAGGGCGGATGGGCGGCCCTGAACTGCTACTAATCCTCCGGCCTGGGGGGCAGATGCCTCCCTGCAACCTGGGCCAGTCCGCCCCTGGTCCTAACCCAAATGATAGAGCTTGCCCCCATTGTATGTCTCCAATCACCAAGTTCCAACACCTGTGACCTTGAAACCAGTCTGCAGAGGCAAAAAGAGGTTTGAAAATGTTTGGTTCCCTTCACACGTCAATGTTTCCGGTATATGTGGCATCTGTATGTGACCCTTCTTGTCACGGATGCCACACATACCCATTATTATCTAATGTGCTACTCACATGTTTTCATATGGACCATGTGTCCATGTGACGTTTCGCAGCACTCACCGATGTTTCAAGCATTCATTTTTTTATATTTCATTACAATCAGTTTAAATAAAAATATAAATAAAATCTAAAAGAATTGATGCTTGAAACTTCGGTGAGTGCTGGGACATTTCTATCTGGATTGCACTTACTCTTAGTGCACCACCTACTTGACCGAGTGCTGATCATATGGTGATTTTGACATGTGCCTACATGAACCATACATGTGTCTTTGTGAACCACTTGTAAACATGCCTGTGTTTTCCTGTAGCACGACACTACAAATCTATGGATCTGTGTAAACATGTAAAACACATGGATGGCATCTTTGCCATACATGTACTATCCATGTGCTGTACATGTTTAACATTGAAACTATAGGAGAGGCTTTGTAATGTCATTTTCCATATCCACACCAAAGAAACACGGATGACACACGTTTTTAAAAACATACACACGGATGTGTTATCTAATATATAAAGCTGAATGTGTGTGTGTTTATCCGGGATTGGCATCTACACCGTCACAACTACAGCCACAAAATTTTGCACGGTCACACGTCTGGACCCGAGAGCGTCATAGGCTATGTTGTGAGGTGAAATTTTAACCCTGCGCGTTCCAGTTCACCAAACAATTTTGCCCCTATCTATATAATGGGGAAAAAGTGAATGGAAAAGTGTTGGAGGAAAATCGACAGCTGTCAGCTATAGCCACAAAATTTTGCACAGTCACATGTCTGGACCCCGGGAGCGTCATAGGCTATGTTGTGAGGCGAAATTTTAACCCTGCGCATTCCAATTCACCAAACAATTTTTCCCCTATCTACATAATGGGGAAAAAGTGATAGTTACCAGTTGACAGTTGTGAATGAGAGGGGCTTATTGATAGCACCAAATACTAACAGCACATACCTGCATATAGTCACTAAGGTGGGGCCCCAACATGAGATATTCA
The DNA here is from genome assembly GCA_033576535.1 of Allobates femoralis. Lineage (NCBI taxonomy): Eukaryota > Metazoa > Chordata > Amphibia > Anura > Aromobatidae > Allobates > Allobates femoralis. The sequence goes on from JARQOC010000006.1 coordinate 107,870,366, forward strand.
CCACGCACAGGGACATGTATACATACCACACGCACACAAAGAGTAACAGCAAGTGTATAGTCGCTAAAGTGCAGCCCCAACATTGGATACTCACCACGCACCCGAACAAACACACACACACCACAAAGAGACACACACAACACAGAGACACACACACACACCCCCACGGGGACACACACACACACCCTATAGCGACACATGCACTCACCCCACAGGGACACACACACCACAAAGAGACACACACAACACAGACACACACGCCACACAGACCCCCGCCCACAGGGACACACACACATAGCCACCCTATAGGGACACATGCACTCACCCCACAGGGACACACACACACACACACTACAAAGAGACACACACACACCACACAGACCCCACCACAGGGACACACACACATACACACCCTATGGGAACACATGCACTCACCCCACAGGGACACACACACCACAAAGAGACACACACACCCCACACAGACCCCCTCCCCACAAGGACACACACACATACACACCCTATAGGGACACATGCACTCACCCCACAGGGACACACACACACACACACACCACAAAAAGACACACACAACACATATAGACACACACACACCACACAGACCCCCCCATAGGGACACACACATATACACACCCTATAGGGACACATGCACTCACCCCACAGGGACACACACACACACAAAGAGACATACACACAACAGAGACACACACCACACAGACCCCCCCCACAGGGACACACACATACACACCCTATAGGGACACATGCACTCACCCCACAGGGACACACACACCACAAAGAGACACACACAACAGAGACGCACACCACACAGACCCCCCCCCACAGGGACACTTACATACACACCCCCCAGGGACACACACACCACACAGACAGACACAGATGTGCACAAATCACCTCACACAACTTGCCTCATACATGTGCTATCTTTAATTTCCAAACATAAACATCTGATTAAAAACAGCCAATGTGCAACACATGTGGCATATAGGGAATTAAGGCAGATGTCAGTCACATGAGCTGTCTATTATGTGTATGTGTGAGGTAACATATACTGCCCGGCCGGGGGAGGGTTTACTGTTGGCTGGAGATTTATTAGGCTGCCTATAGCAATCAATCACAGCTCAGCTTCTATTTTCCTACAGGTCATTAATATGACATATTCAAATTCTATTTTGTTATAGCTAACAGAAGTTATTTATTAACCCGGGCGTAGCCGGGTACTACAGCTAGTTAAATATAAACACGGACGATCAAAACGTAGCTTGCCACATGTACATGTTTTGTTACAGACATGTGAAGAGGGCCTAACATTTTATTTTTTGGTCATCATTAACATTGATACATCACCCATGGCACAATCACCTGCTAGGTTAACTTATAGAGGACTTGTAACTTGCTCCAAATAATTTAAATACCTTGTAAAAATGCTCAGTGACCCGTCATAGAAACACAGGAAGGAAACAGAGGGTCAAAAAGCAGAAGATGACTTTAGCCACAGGCCTGCCTCGATGCACAGAAATGTTATTAGGGGAACCTTCAGTACATCTAGATTTGAACCCTTGAGTCTGTGCTCTGTAGTCTGCAGATAATCTTTATCTAGGTGTTTATTTGCTGCTATCCTTGCTTTAGTTCTATTAGGGTAACAGGTCTATTAATTTATTAGTTTGTATGCCCAATCACCTTTTGGGTGTGGCTTTAAATACTTTCCCCTGCTGGTATTTCCTGCTGGTGACATTCTCAATTGGATGTCCAGCCATACTGATGTTTGCTTTTGCCAATCAGTACAAGACCAGCTAGGATTCATATCTCTGCTGATTATGTTTTTTACTTTGCATCTATCTTCTTTTTGTTGTTAGGAAGTAGGTGGCATATTCTTTACCATCATATACCTTATTTTATGTTTTATGTTTTTTCCCCACTCTGGGATTACCTTCTATCTCAGCACACCTTCCCTTCTGTAGGTAAACTGCACTGTGCTCCAGTTTTTTAGGAGGAGCGTTCAGCGCTTAATGGCCGGATCAAGCAGAATAGGTCCGAGTTGCCATCATTTCATTTGTGTTCACTACCATAAAAAAACTTCAAATGCTGATTAAACTAGAACCACAGATCGGATTCCTTCATCAATGGTATCAATTTAATCAGTATACCAGCGCTATTATGCCCATGCCTTTACCATATATTGCTAAATCCTGCTGTTTTCTTTAATAGAAACTCACAGTGGAATAAATGAAGATTTATTGGTACCCAATACTTATAATCCAGGTGTTTTGACATCAATTATAAATTACTCATAGAAGTCTATGGAGACATTTAAATGCCTTGTGGATCTTTAGATCCATGGCCTCACTAACATTTTGGATGCAACTATGATAAATCGAGCTCTTATCCTATCAATTTCCATGCAGCGTGGTGTTTTTATCTATATATGGCCACAGAAAACAGTGAAATTTATCCAACATGTGGACAACGAGCAAGGATGTAGGAATTCACATAGACACTTCACTTAACATGGAAACAACGTAATGTCATTCTAGGAATTTTCCCTGCAGTAAACAGACTGTGAATATTTCTAGTGTAACGCTATACATTAGTGATGCTGTAATGGAAGAAAGAAGATAAAATGTAGGAGGTGTCTGCATTCCCCCATTTTTCATCCCTAATCTCCCACTCAGCACTCTCCACCTTGTTCTCAGCTGTGCAGAAATGTGACCTCTGTCCACAGTGACAAAACCAAAGCCTATATCAACTGCAAGTATCATACACTAGGTGGCAGAGACAGTTTTAGAATGTAAAGCTGAGGTATATAGTATCTGCAGTTTATATGAGTGATTGTGCAAAATTTTGGTTGTTTTTAAGTATATTAAAACCATACAAATGAGCTAGGTAACACTGGTCAGCAAACTTTCACAAAAGTCATGTAAGGCCCCCTTCACATCACATTTTTTCTCCTGTCTGTGGGGATCCTGTTTTTTGCAGGATCCCATGGACAGGAACGGACAGGCCCGGTTGTGAACTCCGGATACCATTTCTGTGTCCAGATCGGGGATTTTGAGGTATCAGGACACAGAAAGAGCTGGGAGGAGACCAGGCACCAGGGAGCTGACCTTCACATCGCTGGGGGAGGACACTGGTAATCATGATAAACACCAGGAAACTAAGAAGCACGCGCTGCCTAGATACCCAGTGTTTATCATGGTTACCAGCGTCCTCCCGCTTACAGGCTGCGGTAAGCGGGAGGATGCTGGTAACTATGATAAACAGCGGGTAACTAAGCAGCGCGCACTGCCTAGATACCCGCTGTTTATCATGATTACCAGTGTCCTCCCCCAGCGATGTGAAGGTCAGCTCCCTGGTGCCTGGTCGCTGAAGAGATCTGCCTGTGTCGAGCCCCAGGCCCTGGGGTACTCTGGTACCAGGCTCGGTGGGTGTATTAGGGGTGTCACGGGCGACAGCACCTGATCCCGTGGCCTGGGTGACACTTCAAAAAGGGTGTATTTACAGGGGATAAGAGTTTGTCATGTGACGCCACCTGTAGTACCTGGTGATGGGTCACCAGCGCCGCGACAGTCCGCCGGAGGTAGATGGTAGTGCGGCTAAGTTGGCAAAGCTCCCTACAGGTGGAGCGATTTGGCAGCCCGGCCGCAGTGATCCACTTAGTGGATCACTGTGCCCAGGCTGTCAGATCACTTTCTGCAGCTCGATCCCCATGCGGGGGATTGGGCTGCAGAGTAGTGATCTGGCTGCCCGGTCACAGTGATCCACTTAGTGGATCACTGTGCCCGGGCTGTCAGATCACTTTCTGCAGCTCGATCCCCATGCGGGGGGATCAGGCTGCAGAGTAGCGATCTGGCAGCCCGGCCACAGTGATCCAGTTAGTGAATCAATGTGCCCGGGCTGTCAGATCGCTTTCTGCAGCTTGATCCCCATGCGGGTGTGGCACCCCAGGTGTTAATGTGCCACAGTAACATCACCAAGGGTTAACTCCCCACACAACCCACAACACTACACTAGCGCCTCCAGGCCAGAAGGGGGAGCTAAAGCTGCTTCCCTATATATTCTGGGTGGAGAGGACGTGGCAGTGAGTTCAGTGCGGGCAGCACTGAGGAATGTTAAAAAGCCCAGTACCTACAGAGACTATCCTGTATGAACTATTTAAATATTATTGAACTTTGAACTTTTCTTCATTTTTATTTATTTACGGACCATACCTACCACAGGACTGGTTGTGGAAAGACTTTCTTATATATATATATATATATATATATATATATTTACCAGCCCCGGAGGCAATAGACTAAACCTCTGGAAAGACTGCATTTTGAACTTTTGAACTCTTTTTGAATTTCAGTGGTTTTTGTGTGTTTTTACTTTTTAAGACTCTGTACATAATAATTGTTTGCTATGTTAAGGCTTTGTTTGTGTTTTTCTACAGTCCCGGAGTACTGTTCTTTACTAAGGGGAATGTGGCACCCCAGGGGTTAACGTGCCACAGAAACAAAACCAAGGGTTAACTCCCCATACAACCCACAACACTACACTAGTCTCTCCAGGCCAGAAGCGGGAGTTAAAGCTGCTTCCCTATATATTCTGGATAGAGAGGAAGTGGCAGTTAGTTTAGTCCCTGAGAGGACTGAGGGAAAGGACATAGGTGTAAAAGTGCTGCGTTAGACCCAACCCACTGTCCACTGTCCACTTCCAGGCCGGCCAAGGTCTGAGGAAAGGAGTAGGAAAAGCAGAGGAACACACCCGGGACACTGAGTTACCCTATAACTCGCCCCGGAGGAGCGCAAAGACCGGATACCAGATCCAAAATTGTGCCTGACACAAGCAGCACAGTAAACACGGACTAGAGGAGGTTATATATCTTCACTGTACCACAGCGAAGCAACACGGCGGGGTCAGAAACACAAAATTAAGACTCAAGTTGCTTAGCAAGCAGGTACTCGTGAGGGGAGACAGGGCCAGCAGCTTAGCTAAAGCAGCAGCAGGACCACACACAGCGCAGGAGTGGGAAGCCATGGACCCGGCCAGGGTGGGAGCAAACCGGCCCCAGTACAGACTCTGTGGACAGTACTCAGCTGTATACCATCTGCTACAGTAAAGACTTGGAAAACTACAAAACCGTGAGTCTGTGTAATCCTTGTGCTCAAACCCTACTTTCCCTCACAAACTGCTATCATCTCTACCACTACCCCTACTCTGCATCATCCATAGACTATTATCACCACTGCCCCGGGGAACCAGGCTCTGCCCGTGGAGAGCCGTTACATCACCAACTGCCAAACATCATCCCCGGAGGTTCTGCAGCAGCGGTGGACACCCTGACCACACACCACGGGTGGCGTCTCAACTTTCTCCCCTGTAAATACCCCCCGTTACTTGTGGGCTCGGGACACGGTCCGGACCAAGACTGCCGTGATACCCCCTGTGATACCCCGGTCCGGTACCGAGTACCCCATCCCCGTGGGCACCACACGGGGGATTGGGCTGCAGAGTATCGATCTGGCGGCCAGGCCGCAGTAATCCACTTAGTGAATCACTGTCAGATCGCTTTCTGCAGCTCGATCCCCATGCGGGGGGATTGGGCTGCAGAGTAGCGATCTGACAGCCCGGGCGTAGTGAACCGCTATGAACGGTGAATGCAGCAGAGGCAATCGAGCGTCGTGGGACCTTCGTCGTGGACTACGTCAGAGGCGATCAAGCGTCGTGGGACCTTTGCTGTGAACTATGTTGGATCTTTATAATAAAGATGGAGTCCGAATTTTGTTTGTGTTTTTTTTTCAAATAAAAAGATTTTTCTCTGTGTGGTGTATTTTTTAGAGATTCCTAATGGCCGGGTATAACATTGGCCCGACATCTTGAATCTCGGGCTTAGTGCCAGCTACCAATAAAAAAGCTGGGGTTAACCCCTTTATTACCCAGTTTGCCACCAGCACCAGGGGAACTGGAAGAGTCTGGGTACAGCACCAGAAAATGGCGCTTCAATGAATGCGCCATTTTCTGGGGTGGCTGCGGGCTGCAATTCGCAGCATGGGGGGCCCAGAACGCTTGGGTGCTCTCCATGCTAGTGATTCGAGCCCCCAACTGCCTAGTTGTACCTGGCTGGACCAAAAATATGGCGGAGCCCTACATCATTTTTTTTTGTAGAAATAAAAAAAAAATGGGCTTCGCTGTATTTTTGGTTGCCAGCCAGGTACAAAGAGGCAGCTGGGGGTTGGTGGCAACCCGTAGCTGCTAAGCTGTACCTGGCTGGACCAAAAATATGGCTGAGCCCCACGTAGTTTTTTTCTCTAGAATTCTAGAAATAAAAAAAAATGGGCTTCGCTGTATTTTTGGTTACCAGCCAGGTACAACAAGGCAGCTGGGGGCTGGTGGCAACCCATAGCTGCCAAGTTGTACCTGGCTGGACCAAAAATATGGCAGAGCCTCATGTCATTTTTTTTCTAGAATTAGTTCTAGAAATAAAAAAAAGATGGGCTTCACTGTAAGTTTGGTTGCCAGCCAGGTACAACAAGGCAGCTGGGGGTTGGTGGTAGCCCGTAGCTGCCAAGTTGTACCTGGCTGGACCAAAAATACGGCAAAGCCCCACAACATAAAAATGAAAAACAAAACATTTTGTGAAAAAAAAGTACTTTTTCATTTTTACTGATCAATTTGTGAAGCACTTGGGGGTTCAAAGTGCTCACTATGCTTCTAGATAAGTTCCCTGGGAGGTCTACTTTCCAAAATGGGGTCACTTGTGGGGGAGCTCCAATGTTTAGGCACACAGGGACTCTCCAAACGTGACATGTTGTCCGCTAACAATTTGAATGGAAAATCAGCTCACATTGTTAGCAGACACCATGTCGCATTTGGAGAGCCCCTGTGTGCCTAAACATTGGAGCTCCCCCACATGTGACCCCATTTTGGAAACTAGACCCCCCCCAAGGAACGTATCTAGATGTATAGTGAGCACTTTGAACCTCCGAGTGCTTCACAAATTGATCCGTAAAAATGAAAAAGTACTTTTTTTTCACAAAATGTTTCGTTTTTCATTTTTATGGATCAATTTGTGAAGCACCTGGAAGTTCAAAGTGCTCACTATGCATCTAGATACGTTCCTTGGGGGGGTCTAGTTTCCAAAAAGGGTCACTTGTGGGGGAGCTCCAATGTTTAGGCACACAGGGACTCTCCAAACGCGACATGGTGTCCGCTAACAATTTGAATGGAAGATCAACTCAAATTGTTAGCAGACACCATGTCGCATTTAGAGAGTCCCTGTGTGCCTAAACATTGGAGCTCCCCCACAAGTGACCCCATTTATGAAACTAGACCCTCCAGGGAACTTATCTAGATGCATAGTGAGCACTTTGAACTCCCAGGTGCTTCACAAATTAATCCATAAAAATGAAAAAAGAAAGTCTTTGTGGAAAAAAAAAGTACTTTTTCATTATTACGGATCAATTTGTGAAGCGCCTGGGTGTTAAAAGTGCTCTCTATGCATCTAGATACGTTCTTTGGGGGATCTAGTTTCCAAAATGGGGTCACTTATGGAGGAGCTCCAATGTTTAGGCACACAGGGGCTCTCCAAACACGACATGGTGTCTGCTAACAATTTGAATGGAAAATCAGCTCAAATTGTTAGCAGACACCATGTCGCATTTGGAGAGCCCCTGTGTGCCTAAACATTGGAGCTCCCCCACAAGTGACCCCATTTTGGAAACTAGACCCCCCAGGGAACTTATCTAGTGAGCACTTTGAATCCCCAGGTGCTTCACAAATTAATCTGTAAAAATGAAAATGCACTTTTTTCACAAAAATTTTCTTTTAGCCTAAATTTTTTCATTGGGCAACAGGATAAAATGCATCCTAAAATTTGTTGAGCAATTTCTCCTGCGTACACCGATACCTCATATGTGGTCATAAGCCACTGTTTGGGCGCATGGCAGGGCTCAGAAGTGAAGGAGCGCAATTTCACTTTTTGAATGGAAAATTAGCTCCAAAGTCAAATTGCGCTCCTTCCCTTCTGAGCCCTGCCGTGCGCCCAAACAGTGGTTTATGACCACATATGAGGTAGCGAAGTACTCAGGAGAAATTGCCCAACAAGTTTTAGGATCGATTTTATCCTGTTGCCCATGTGAAAATGAAATACGGTAATTGAGACTAAAAGAACATTTTTGTTATAAAAATTAAAATGTATATTTTTTCCTTCCACGTTGCTTTAGTTCCTGTGAAGCACCTGAAGGGTTAATAATCTTCTTCAACATTGTTTTGAGTAGCTTGAGGGGTGCCGTTTTTGGAATGGTGTCACTTTTGGGTGTTTTCTGTCATGTACACCCCTCAAAGGGACTTCAAATGTGATGTGGTCACTAAAAAAAATGGTTTTGTAAATTTTGCTGGAAAAATGAGAAATTGCTCATGAATTTTGAACCCTTATAACTTCCTACCCCCCCAAATTTTTTTTTTAAATTGTCCTGATGTAAAGTAGACATGTGGGAAATGTTATTTATTAATTATTTTGTGTCACATATCTCTCTGGTTTAGCAGAATAAAAATTCAAAATTTGAAAATTGCGAAATTTTCAAAATTTATCCCAAATTTTTGATTTTTTCACAAATAAACACAAAAAATATCGACCAAAATGTAATGCTAACATGAAGCCCAATATGTCATGAAAAAACAATCTCAGAATTGCTAGGATCCGTTGAAGCGTTCCAGAGTTATTACCTCATAAAGGAACACTGGTCAGGATTGACAAAAATGCCAAGGTCTTTAGGGTCAAAATAGGCTGGGTCATGAAGGGGTTAAAATAGTTGATGCAAGGGACAAAACAGAATACAATAGCAGGTCAGGAAGCCTGGTCAAAAACTGAGAGGGCAACAAAGTACAAAATCGTGCAGAATAAGAAGAGTCCAAAATGCAAACAGAGGTCAAACTGATATCATTAAATACAAAACTAGCTAGATTAAGGAACCAAAACTATGTATGGCAGCTTGTGAAACAGGCACAAAGGTATATAGAGGGTGTGGTAATTTCCCATAGGCTGGAGCTCAGGGACTGATGACCTCACCTGGACCATCCCTACAACACTGTCAGACTGTGAAGCACCACAGGTCCCAGCCTCCAATCCTAGTGGATGAACGAAGCTTGTGCTCTCCAGAATCCTCTGTAAGGACCTCTCCCATATTGCCCGCATCACCTACTGTGTGAATATGGTGACGCCTAGCGACAGGAGCTGAAGCCGCAGGAGCAGGCTCTGGCAGAAGCACAATGCATGTATTACCAGAACCACCAAATGCGTGAATATGGTGGCATCTAGTGGCTGGGGCAGGAATTGCAGGAGCAGGCTCTGACGAGGACATATCACCTTTATCACTAGCATCACTTATATGGTGAACATGGTGTCGCCAAGTGGCAGGGGCAGGAATCACAGGGGCAGGCATACACGAGGGCATATCACCTTTATCACTAGCACTACTTATAAGGTGAATATGGTGGCACCTAGTGGCTGGGACAGGAAGTGCAGAAGCAGGCTCGGACTAGGATGTATCACCTTTATCACTAGCATCACTTATAGGGTGAATATGGTGGCGCCTAGTGGCAGGGGCAGTAGTCTCAGTAGCAGGCTGAGACGAGGGCGTATATTACCTTTATCACTAGCACCACTTATAGTGTGAATACAGCGGCGCATAGTGGCCGTGGCAGGCATTGCAGGAGCAGGTTCAGGTGGGGACTTGACAGTATGTAATAGAAATATTAAGATCACTACAGTATCAATAACTCACTGATTGTTTTACTTGCTAGGCTGTATTTATCTGAGTGATCATCATTGCAACAATTGCATCATATCTACGTTATTGTGACGGCAACTTGTTACGCTTTTAAAGAAATCCTTTATAACATTCTTTAAATTGTAAAATTCAAGGTGGTAAGAGGGTGATGGCTGGAATGTTACCTCTGTCCGCAATGATGAAACCAAAGCCTTTTTCATTGGCAAGTATCATACACTAGGTGCAAACAGAGACAGTTTTGTAACGTAAAGCAGAGGTGTATAGTATCTAGAATTTATATGAGTGATTGTGAACAATAATATTCAGCCATACAAATGATCTAGGCAATCATTAAAGTGGCTGTTTCAAGAAAACATCCCCTGTACATAATCCCTCTTAGGGCATATGGATGTAGTGATGAATCGCACCTCGCAGCCCTGCTCTGCCATCTCTCATACTTCAGGGTCACGCGATATGGTCTAAGCACTTCCACCAAAATGTAACGCTGGGAATACGTAAGGTCAGCTTGGCACAGTTTTACCAGACGCCCCCTGTCCACACGGGCACAGAAAGGCACGGGAAGGGAAGAGGGTGATCCACACAATCTCTGACGTGGCACCACACTCGCTCATAGCCCTGACAGACTGAGAGCCTCTTTCACTAGCTCCAGCAAAGCAGAGCCCTGCAAGCCCAGTAGGACTGCCACCAGTTCTTCATTAGATATAAGCTCAGTCCATTAACAGGATTGTATTGGGCTAGAAACCAGCCCTGGTAGCATGTAATGTTAAACCAAGAACTCATAGAGTCATGGTTCGGGATTAAATATACAATTTAATCCGGGTTTGCTCTTTAATCACCTTAAGGGCACACTAGACAAAATACATGTGGTAGAACAACAAGTATAGGCAAAAGATACATAAATCAGTTACCAGTTGGAGGTTAGGCCTTGATGCTGGCAGACACATGGGAAGTGTGTGGTGCCAGGGGTTCCTGGCTTCTTCCAACACTATAAACCGCGTGACCTCCCTAGAAGACAAGAAGGACCACTGCCTGTCACTGGCAGATAATCCCTTAGTTGGTCACTCCCTTTCCCGCCCCGTTGATATTCCTACTCTCTGCCCTGGGTCTGCTGGTTGAAAATTTAACAAACCAATGATGTGCCATAACTTCTCACCTGGAGGTCAAAGGAAGATGGTTCTGGTGCAGTCGGATCCAGCTGAGCCCCCATTATGCTTGGAGACCAAAAATGGCTTTACATCCTGGCTTCTACTAGCCATTCTGCATATATTCCCACCAGAGGAGTGCTAGGAAATATCGGTACCATGATGAATGTACGGCCTGTCCCCGTGGTCCTGGAAATATAATCAGTGTACAGCTAGGCTATACGGTAATTGCATAACTCTTTATGGAATTACATCTCCTGTTGGTCTGAAGAATGACTGTAAATCTTGGGCCCCCAGCAAGGGGCTTATCCTGCTTCAAACGTTTGTCCCAGCTATCTGTTGCTGGAGGTGTGACTTTTATTTTGAAGCTTTGAAGCAAGACCACTTGATGACTCAAATGCCCTGTCTCAGATTCTCACGTTAGGTCTACAACTACTCAGACCATGGTATAACACAGTTAATTAGCAGGACATGATATCTCCCATATGCTTCACAGATGTCATAAAGAAGAGTACCCCATAAACAAAACACACGCAATGAACCAGAGATCTTAATGAGAATCTATCCCCAAATGTTTGCTATCATATTTGATAGAAGCATGATATAAGGCCCTAATTCCAGTGATGTGTTACTTACTGTGATGATCGCTGCAGTTTTGATAAAATCACTGTATTATCGGCTGAAGACACACCAGTTCTTTAACTGCTGAACTCTGTATAACCCTTTTCTGTGTAAAATGTGCATAATCAGAAGCTGACAATCAGTGGTGTAAGAGGGTGACACAGGGCTCATAAATATGGAGGATTACATGGCGACAGACTGAGTTTGCTGGAGAAGAAATCTAGAACACTTTTACTGTAAATGCGTTCAAAAGATACTGAATTAAATCCTGCCTAGGTATCCTTTTTATTCTAATGACATCAACAGCAGTGACATTTCTTTCGACCCTGATATCATTGGACACTTGGTCCATGGATACTGCAGCAGCTGTCCAATTATATTAAACGTCTTTGTGTTGCGGTTACCACAACTCACAAAGGTGAGCAAGTTTTCCTTGCATGTCATTTATAATATTTTTTGGATTAAACCCTATTATGGAGGCAGTGTTACAATACTGGTGGAATACAGCTGGAATCCGATGGTCAAAGGGGCACAAGCAGGGAACAGCAGGCAGTGGCAGAAGTCCTTGCACGCAGAAATGGAAGTTGAGGAAACCATCCGGATAGGAGTTGGCACAGTCTGGGTAAGACATTTCTGAAGCTAGAGACTGGAACTAGGCTAATTGCTAGTCACAATACTCAAGCAATGAGTGAGAGTTCAGTGTGGTTTTATGTAGATCTGAATAGGAAACAAGATGGCTTTCACAGGTTCAACATCGGCCATCTTACTAAAGGACAATTGCAGGACACAATAACAGCTTCCAGTGGTAAGTAGTAGAATTGCAGCACAATTTAGCAAACTGAATAATAGCAGCCACTAGTGGTCAATCCAGACAACAGAATCCTGACCAGCAAAGTATAATAACAAGAAAAGTAAAAATATTTACAAACCATGTGAATATCAAAGTTGAATATCAAGCTTGAAAATGGTTCATTGAAATCGAAACCTCGTCACTCCATATGGGCTAATAAAAGTGCACTTTTTTCTTTGCATTATTTGGAGTGCTACCTAATAGTTGTTTTTTTATTCACTTTACAACTGTATTTTGCTTTCGAGGCTTAGCACCCACCTTTTACATTTGTTGTGCTGTTCCAATTTTTTTTCTTTGATAAATAGTATAGTGATTTGCTCACTTAAAGTAATGGGGGTTACTCACTTGGCTGCAGATATAAGGCAGACAAAGGAATGGATGCTATTTAAACCCAGCAGGTCTATTCAGCCACTCATAAACCGTTTCCTAGGAACATAACTTGAATCTGCCATTAACTAGACAGAAAACATCACAATACCACAGTATTACAGTCCGTTTCATTTGTGGATACAATCGCACATGATCAGTTACAACACTTCTTTTGAAGTAAACCAGTGGAGCAATCTTAGGCTCCACTGACACTGTCTCTGGTCAGTGTACACAAGACCTCTCTCTGAGAGTCCTTCTCACAGCATGTCTGACTGATCACCATGTACAAAACACAGACTCAATTAAATATATGAGAGACACACCCATGGGTGGAGGTATCTGGATAGCTAGACACGACACCAGTCTTTTTTAGCTATCTGCAAAACCTTGACCTTTGAATGCCTTTCAAAACTCATGGCACTACAGGTATCAGAGTATACATTCCAGATTTATATCCCAGAGAACAACCACCTCTGAGATATATACCAGCCTTTCACAATATAACTGGTTACCATATTACATACCCTCCCCCTCTGCCTAAAGCTGTAAGGCTTGACACTTTTCATTACTAGACAAGATAGTCCTCTTCGTCAACGTTGAGCCTCTGTTCCTGAAAGAAAGTCCACAACTGTCACCAGACCCTTTTTTGTCATGACATTTATAAGGTAAGCCTGTTTGTCAGACCTCTAGCTACATGACCACTTCCAATGGTTAGTGAGGTAGTGAGAATCGTAGAATGATAGAGTTGAAAGAGATCTCATGGGTCATCTGGTCAAACCCCTGCTCAAAGAAGGATTCACTAAATTATCCCAGATATGTCTGTGCAGCCTCTGTATGAGGCTATTATCTTGTCTCACTCTGAGTTATTTAGTTTGCTACAGGGCCTACTGTCTGAGTCCCTCAGTCTCGAATTGAAAGAAGACTGGCCATCTCTAGATCCTCTGCACCCTTGTTTTGCAGGTCCACCATGGCCTCTTCTTGCAGGTAGGGATGGGCGAATCTACTCGTTACTACTCGGTACTCGCCGAGTAGTAAGGGATTCGCCCGACTCGTTACACTGCGAGTAATCTCAGGGATTACTCGCAGTCAGTAACGAGTCCGCAGGGAGCGAAGGAAGAGAGGGGGGAGAAATGCTCCTTACCTCTCTTCCGGCTTCTGCTATGTGCTGTGTGCTGGGCTCTGGGACTTGCGGGCTGCGGCAGCTCCAGGGTCCTAGAGCCCGCCTACACAGAGATGTAGCAGAGCTGAGATAGTTCTCAGCCTGCTCACTCCCTGTGCATAGATATGTATATGTATGCACAGGGTTGTGGCAGTGAAGATGTCGTTTTTGGACTACGTCGGACGGAAGAGGATTTTAGGAGTAAAGATGGAGTCTCTAATGTCTTTTTGTTTTATTTTTAATAAAAAATTTTTCTCTGTGTTGTGTTTTTTTTTTATATTGAGTACTGGAAATTCATGGCGGTCATGTCTAATATTGGCGTGACCGCCATAAATTTCGGGCTTAGGGCCAGCTGATAATACAAAGCTGGCCCTAACCTCTTTATTACCCAGCGTGCCAATGCCACCAGGGCCGCTGGAAGAGCGGGGTTCAGCGCCAGAAGATGGCGCTTCAATGAATGCGCCATCTTCTGGGGCAGCTGCGGGCTGCAATTTGCAGCGGGGGGTGCCCAGAAAGCTTGGGCATCCCTGCGCTGCGGATTCCAGCCCCCAGCTGCTTAGCTGTACCTGGCTAGACATAGAAATTGCGCGGAGCCCCACGCATTTTTTTTTTATTATTTCATGAAATTCATGAAATAATAAAAAAAAGGGCTCGCCTATATTCTTGTGTCCGGCCAGGTACAAATAGGCACCTGGGGGTTGGGGGCAGCCCGTCGCTGCCTGCTGGATCCGGCTGGTTACAAAAATACGGCGAAGCCCACGTAATTTTTTTTTTTGAAAAATCTATAAAACAATCCTAAAAAAGGATTGCATCTTTACTAACTCCTCGACCATGGTGGAGGGGTTAATAAAGAGGCAGTCCCTTTTTTAGGATTGTTTTATGGATTTTTCAGAAAAATTTCACGTGGGCTTCGCCGTATTTCTGGAACCAGCCAGATCCAGCAGGCAGCGATGGGCTGCCCCCAACCCCCAGGTGCCTATTTGTACCTGGCCGGACACAAGAATATAGGAAAGCCCTTTTTTTTATTATTTCATGAATTTCATGAAATAATAAAAAAAAAAATGCGTGGGGCTCCGCGCAATTTCTATGTCTAGCCAGGTACAGCTAAGCAGCTGGGGTCTGGAATCCGCAGCACAGGGAGGCCCAAGCTGTCTGGGCACCCCCCGCTGCAAATTGCAGCCCGCAGCCACCCCAGAAGATGGCGCGTTCATTGAAGCGCCATCCTCTGGCGCTGAACCCCGCTCTTCCAGTGGCCCTGGTGGCAATGGCTCACTGTCTAATTAAGGGGTTAGGGCCAGCTTTGTATTATCAGCTGGCCCTAAGCCCGAAATTTATGGCGGTCACGCCAATATTAGACATGACCGCTATGAATTTCCAGTAATCAATATAAAAAAAAAAACACAGAGAAATTTTTTTATTAAAAATAAAACAAAAAAGCCATTAGGGACTCCATCTTTATTTTAAAAATCCTCTTCCGTCCGACGTAGTCCAAAACGCAATCTCAGCTCTGCTACTTCCCTGTCTGTGCTTAGACAGACAGGGATGTAGCAGAGCTGAGAACTGACTAAACAGTCAGGGTTCAGCTCAGGGCATTAGGACCTGAGCTGAACTCTGCTGTCAGCCAGACTCGCTCTGCTCCGGAGATTCCCGAGCAGTGACGCAAGTTAATTTATTCACTGCTCTTGTCACCATTCGGGAATCTCCGGAAACAGAAGCAGAGAGACTCGGGGAGCGAGTCTGCGGCTGAGGCGGCAGCGGCGGCGGAGGCAGGGGTAAGTAGCCGGCCGGGCCGGTGCACCCCCCCTCTCCCCCCTCACCCCCCTGACCCCCCTTCCCCCCTCCCCCCTTCAATCTTTTTTTTTTTTTTTTTTATTATTCTTTAAAAGCCAGCGGCTTTTTGCTGCTGGCTTTAAAAGAATAACATGGGGATTTGCAGGTTTTTCCTCTGCTGCCAGACCCCTTATAGGGTCCGGCAGCAGAGGAATCGCTGCAATACTCGCCTCCCCATTCATTTACATTGGACTCGCTAGACTCGCAACGAGTAGCGAGTCCTGGACTCAGACTCGTTACAGTCTAGCGAGTCCGAGTAATTTAGGATTCGCCCATCTCTACTTGCAGGGTGTCTTTGTCTATTTCTTTTTTGGCACACTTCTCTATCATTGTCACCACCTTGAGACCAGTTACTCAATTCTTCTCTTTCTTTGGATTGAGTTTCAGAGGGCTTGGATGGCTCAGAATCAGCACCATAGCCATACTTGTAACTGTCTCCTCAACCACCTTGGCTGCTTCCACCACAGGGCCTGCTCCCTCGGACAGACAAGGCAATACCTTCCTCAGGTACATACCACTTCTCTTTCACTGGGCTCTGGCCTAGAAATGGATGGGGACCCACACCAACTTTATGTAGCTGTTCTTTGATTTGAAGACATTCCAGTTTTAACTGCTTTACTTGTTCTAGGTATGCCAGGCGATATTCAAGAAGAACCTGTAGATTGTCAATACCATCCTTTGTTGCCACAACAACCAATGAAACCATCCCAACTTCACAGGGTATCTTGGCTTCATTATGACCATCTACTTTCACTTTTGTCACACCGGACTTATCCAGCTATCCTGGATGATTATTCCTCTTTTTCAAATAACTTTTTCCACCAGATTTCCACCTGTATGAAATCTTCCATGAACTCTTAACAACCTTTGAGCGCTCTTAACGGCTTCTGCACTTTCCCCATCAATTTGAAATGTTCCCGTATTTTTTCAAACTAGATAGCTGTGATACCCGGAATCTTCCTGTTGTGCCAAACATTACTTCTCAGTGCTCATATTACAAGCCCAATTAACAGTTTCTTAACTACAACCACTTCCTGAAACGCTGTATTAGTTGCTTCATATGTTTTAAGCATCTGGCGGTTTCTTCTTTCTTCCAAGGTTGTTACCCGCTTTGCATGAACACAACATAGGTGCACATCCCTTAGGATAGCCACCCGCTTCTCTGTGGCTTCACTTGCAGATAATACCACTTGTTGATTAGCCCCTTGAGTAAAGTACACTTTACATGCTCCTACGGCCTTCTTAAATTTTTCATGCATCGTCTCACTGGTAGAGAAGAAAAAGTGTTCAGCTCACCCCGCTATGTCCTAGTTCCTACATGCTGGGTCTAACTAGTAGCTCTCTGAAATCATCAAGCACATCCAACATACACTTAAAGATACGCTCCTGAGACTCCTTCAGATCTCTGTCTCTTCTTTCATCAGCAGATTCAGTTGATCTCTCATCTCCTGTTTAGTTTAGTTTAGTCTTCTATTCTTTACTGGCTCTTTCCACCTCTTCACCTTCAGCCTTCTCTTGGATCTCAGCAGTGTTACATCTAGTCCTCTTGAGTGTCTACAGAACTTCAGAAGTTTTCTTACACTCCATCCCCTCAGCCTCAGGGTCTCTGGAGTCTTCATAATTCACAGATGTTTCACTCGTTTCTGCTAAAGTGCCATACACCATGTGAGGGGCCCTAGTCTCCTTGGCCATCTTAATGAACACAATGGCCATATGAGTTTCTGTAGTGTCTCCATGAAAGCAGCTGACTTGGATTTTCTTCTCTGGCACTAAGGAGATATAGGGTATGGGCCTCATCAGGGTCACCCAGCTACATACATGCAATAGTCCATTCAAGATTTCTCTATTCATTTCTACTGAACTCTCCTTGTCGGGTGAGCAGTCTACTCTGCAGGATGGACATGCATAGCATCCAGACCACTGCCCTGGTTACAGTCCATCTGTGTCACCACTGCCACCCCTTTTGACTTTGGACACTTTGCCCCTTTTTTCACTGGACCCACAAATGATTGCACTATCTGGTTCATTATGACCTTGTTAAGGCGCTCAAACAGATCCCGTGGCTGTCTCTGGACGTCCTGCCACCTCTGGCTACCACTGCTGTTGCTCCTGTTGCACCAGGTACTTTCATTTCTTTCAATGTACAAAAGGTAAATACCGGGCACTATGAGTAGCAAAGGGGGCTAATTTAACTGTTGTAGCCTGCTGTAGCTACCTGAATGTTTCTGTTGTTTGGTGTTGCACGCATCTAATATAGACAATTCTAAAGCCCCAGTCACACATAACGATATTGTTAGAGAGATCGTTGTAACTGTGACGTTACAACGATCTCTCCAGAGATGTCGTTCTGTATGAGCGATCAGGCCCCTGCTGTGAGGTCGCTGATCGCTGCAAAGTGCTGCAAGTAATTTTTTGATCGTTGGTTTGCCGCTGGTCAGCACGCATCGCTGCGTGTGACAGCGAGAAACCAGCGATCAGTGACCTCACAGGGCTGGTAACCATGGTAAACACCAGGTATCTAGGCAGCGCACACTGCCTAGATACCAGGTGTTTACCGTGGTTACGTGTCCTCCCTGCTTAGCACTTCCTGTAAGCAGGGAGGACACTGGTAACTATGATAAACAGCGGGTATCCAGGCAGTGCGCGCTGCCTGGATACCTGGTGTTTATCATAGTTACCAGCGTTCTCCCTGCTTACAGGCAGCTCTAAGCAGGGAGAACGCTGGTAACTATGATAAACACGGGTATCCAGGCAGCGTGCACTGCCTGGATACCCGCTGTTTATAATAGTTACCAGCATTCTCCCTGCTTAGCGCTGCCTGAAAGGCAGCGCTAAGCAGGGAGGACGCTGATATCGCCTTCAGCGATGTGGGAGGTGGCTCCCATGGCCCTGATCGCTGGGGAGATCTGCCTGTTTGACAGCTCCCCAGCGATCGGGTAACGACGCTACAGCGATCCCGGCAGGTCGTTATCGCTGTCGGGATTGCTTGAGCGATCGATATGTGTGACAGGGCCTTAAGCATGAGCATGTAGATAGAAAAGTTGATGGCACTCACCGATTTGTGGATCTTCTTTTATTCATGCAATTCAAACATTAATTCAGTTTGGTGCAGTGGGGAGAGGGAGTAGGGATTTGAAGGACAACAGCTGCCGTTTCGCGGTGTTATGCCACATCAACGGGTCCAAACGGCAGTCATCGTCCTTTGATTCCCTGTTCCCTTTCCCCGCTGCACCAAACTGCATCAATGTTTGAATTGCACGAATAAAAGAAGATCCACAAACCGGTGAGTGCCGTCAAAGTTTCTTTCTACATGCTCATACTTTGATTTCTTTGTATCACACCACCTGGAACTTTGTGGACTTGCAGCAAACTGCCTGGATTTTCATGTACCCACCAATCAACATCAAACCTTTCCTTTCTAGCTAATCTGCAAACTTGGACCTTTCTTACCACAGCAGATTTAGGTCAGGAGACCATTACACTCAGTGCTGTGTGCAGCTTTGCCCAGGTTATAAATGAAGGCATCATGAATGCAGGACACCAGCCCCAATAACTAGCAGCCTCCTTTCTCACAGAGGGAGTGACCACTGCTTGTCCTGCAAACAAAATGGGACTTATATAGGGCGCTGTTCACATAGGTTTGCACAGTGTATACCCAGCCTGTTACATTAACCCCTATCTCAGAAGGTGGGCTGTTATGGCATTCAACACTGCTACCTGCTGGAACAAAGCACTCATATGGCCCAGCTACACACAGCAACAAAAAGAGTGCAAGAAAAAAACACAATGACAGGTGCTGAAATTGTCGACAATTAGTTCTTTTTGTTGCTGTGTGTAGCTGGGCCATATGGGTGCGTTTGTTCCAGCAGGTAGCAGTGTTGAATGCGATAACAGCCCACCTTCTGAGATAGGGGTAAATGTAAGAGGCTGGGCATACACTGTGCAAACCTATGTGAACAGAGCCCTATTTGAGTCCCATTCTGTTTGCAGGACAAGCAATGGTCACTCCCTCTGTGAGAAAGGAGGTTGTTAGTGATTGGGGCTGGTGTCCTGCATTCATGATGCCTTCATTTATAACCTGGGCAAAGCTGCACACAGCACTGAGTGTAATGGTCTCCTGACCTAAATCTGCTGTGGTAAGAAAATTTATTTTCTATTTGTGTCCTTTGTTCACTTTAGATAAGAATTTAGTGGATAGGACTTGTGAGATGTGGGGAGCCGTGTAGTGGCTCACAAGCTTACGTGTTTTGGACCAAAAGACAAACCAATACCCCAAAACTTGGACCTTTACATGCCTTTCAAAACTCGTGATACTACAGGTACCAAAACAGACATTCCAGGTTTATACCCAAGAGGTCAGATAGATAGATAGATACATTACGACAACGTGTTATTAAATAAATAAAACCACATGGCTAACTACAAGGGTGTAGCCGCACGCTGGATATAGGTGTGGCAATACAATTGCTGTGATTTGCTCAGTTGAACTTTTCACATTATTTTCCAAGTGCTAAACATTATGTTTTTATACATTCCCTTCAAGGGTTTGGCAGGTGTTAAAAAATAAATGATGTTCAAAAACATCAATATACGGTACAATAAATAGCTATATATAATGGATTGAATTATGTACCAGAAAAATCAAAATTCAAAATCGCTTAAGCATCCTTCCTTCCTTAGATGAATTAAATAGCAGTACCTGACAGTTTCTCGAAGAGTAAACTTTAACTGTATACTTCCTCATTAGCAAATAGGTGCTACATCAAAGATGAAGATAACTGTCGCTAAGGTAAACTGGATATCTTCCTTCAGGGAAGTTGCATGGCACAAATGGAAATGTCATATTTCTCTAACATATCTATAATAATGCAATGTCCAAGAAATTCATGGAAATATATTTGTTTTGAGAACCTAATTGCTTCTGTAGCTGCAAGTGCAATCGCATGGGCAACCACAGACATGCACCAAATAATGGGTAAATGATAGTCATGTCTTGTGTGTCTGGGATAGTAAAAATATGCTTGGAAAAATAGCAATCATATTTCAATCGGGGTTCCTGTGGGGCAACACCCTGAAACACTGTGTCTGCAAATTGAAATTCTGGTTTGTGTTTTACATTAAGTCATTAGGCAAAGGTTGATAGTGATGACTCACCGCGGCCGGCGGACTCCGGTTGATACAGGCGATTCTTCTTCCTTCCTTGTCACGGGTGGACCGCGCCTGCCGGTAGTGGGGCCCGGTGTAGTGCAGATCAAAGTTAAGGACGTCTTACGGGAACAGATTAAAGGGGATTTAATTTGTTTTCTTCGTGACGCCACCTATGAGTAGTTCGGTAAGGGCTACCGACGCTGCGGAACCTCCGGGGTGATGGACAGCAGCAAGATGTTACGCTCCCCACAGGCTGAGCGGTGATCCCCGGAGGCTGGAGCTGCTCAAGATGTTGTGCGGCAGCTGCGGTTACCTTTAGTTAATGACGGACAGTTCATAAGGAGACACGGACACAGATAGTCTCTGCAACGGGTCTTTACTGTAACCAGCAGGCAGTACATGGCTTACAGTGGTTGAGTAGAAGACCGGGTGGACTCAGCAGTGATAGTGCTCCTCAGAGATCCGCAGTGTTCCTCCATTCTACCTACTTAGTTTCCCTTTTGCCAGCGTCGCCCAGGAATACCAGGTCGGGTACGGGGAGGCTGCTTCGATGCCCTATCCATGATGTACGTTCTGGATGCTTTGGGGAGCCTTGGGTCCCTCAGTGGGTACACCGCTGGTTAGACGACTGGAAACTGGCTGGTGGTGGGGTGCTCCTGTAAAGCTGATCCTCCACGGGGCTGGTTCGCGTGGCAGAGGTGAACTGCTGCCAGCTTCGGTACCAGTGAACCGGCTGTGAGTTGTGGGCACGGGAGTCTTTTGGGAACCCGTGTAGAAATGCCCAATCCCGGTAGTTAAGGCCTCAGGTGCGGACACCCGACCGGTGACGGCCCAGGGGCCCGCACGAGGTGCGGAGCCCCCGCTCCTCTCCAAGTTCTAGTCTGCTCTCTCCTCAGGTTCTAGACTCTTGACTTCACTTCTCTAGACTACTGTGTGTTCTACTTCACTACCCTAACACTCCACCCACCAGGACCTAGGATTGGTCCTCTGTTCTAGGTGTTGCATGTTGGGTTGGATCTCAGAGTTAACTATTGCACTGCTTTGTCAGAGAATATTGCGGCTGCAATACTCCCTTGTGACGCACTCGTTGCGGGGCGCCACACTCCCCCTTGGTTAAATCAGCTTGTCCCCAAGCGTCAACTACTCACATTACAGAGGTTTTTGCATTTTTATACACATATATGACACACTTTTATTAAAATAGAAAAACAGGTAAAGGTATGCTTTGGTGATATAAGCAAAGAAACAGGTAATCACTTTGTGCGGACCCGGCGGGCGGTCGGCTGTACTTTAACTAGAGTCCAGGCTGTAGCCGCGAGATCACACGGTCAGTGATTAACGGGAACAGAGTCATTGATGAAGTTCAAGTTTTAAAGTCACTGGCTCTGAGAACGATGGCGCACCCGGATAGCAAACCACCCATCTGCACAAGCATAGCGCTCGTAGGTGATTATATCGCCCCGGTATAGGTCGCGATCGGGATGTCCTCTTGGCAAGTTTGACTCAACGTCCCGGCGCCCCACAAACACCTCCTCATTCAAACCCACCTCCCAAGCGAACCCCCACCCGGTATTTAAGTTAAAGGTGGAAATTCTACCTTCACGGCGGAGTTCATCAGGCAGCGGCGGCTGGCGGCGAGCCTCGGCACGGGCCTGCATGTTGGCGCGTTCTCGGGCTTGCCACTCCTCTCGTCGTCTCTGGCGTACATCTCCGTCGTTACGGCTCGGGGTGTAGAGATGAGTAACGGAGCTGGTGGTTTGGCGGGAAGCTTGAACTTGGCGGGCTGTCTGTATCGGAACCCGGTGGAACGGCACAGGGGAAGGTGTCGGCGTTGCACCCGACCAGTGTACCCGAGCTGTGTGCCCGGAAGGAAGTTCCTTGTTGTCTCCCCAAGCGAACCCTGTGTCGAAATCCTCAGCGGTGCTGTGGGTCTCGTCGTCATCCTCTCCGACCTCTTCCTCGATGACTACATCAGGCTGCTCGATGATGAGAGATATTGAAGCTTGTTCCGTTGTACAACAGGGCGGTGGTGCTGCGGATCCTTCTGTAGGGACGTCCTGCAGGGCTTCCAGGCTGCCTGCCTCTTCATCTGTTTCCGCAGGTAAAGGTGTTTCAATCCCGGTTACCAGGTAGGCCTCGGCAATGGCAAGGGAAGCCTCCGGTACGGGGACGAAACAAGCGACTGTCTCTGTCATGGTGAAACATGTCGCGGGTTCCTCAGTGGGAACCTGGTAAAGATCGAGTTCTTCAATGGAGCGTGTTATGAGCTCCGGCTCAAGAACGGAATCGGTTACGATGTTGGTCGCTGGAACGGGTCGAGTTGCGGCCTCCACCGGAATGACACAGTCTATTGGCTCAGGTGATGGAGCAGGACAGGTGGCAGGCGACAATGAGGCGGTCGAGAAGCTGGTGACGTCGTCTGGGCTTGGAGAAGCTGTACCCGGTCGGCTCTGCTGCATCGCATGGTGTAGTCGTCTGCCTAGGGTCACGCTCCAGCTACGGATCGTCCATTCCACTGTCTCTAGTAACCGCACCCGGAGGTCTTGTAGAGCCTCTAGCCAGAAGTCGGGGCTGCCATCTATAGTAAGGGCAGGATCCGGACCCGGTTGGCTGACGGCTGCTCTGGCTTCCGCCTCGACCTCCCGCATCAGGTCTTGGAGTCTCATGCTGGCCATTCTTCTTGGAGGGGAACCACACCCGTAGAACCGGTAAGACGTCCTGGTAGAGCTGGTGAAGAAGTCTTCTCTTTCTGTCGGTGTGTCTATGACACTCCCATTTCCTTTGGGTCTTTTGTAGTCCAATCGTGGGAAAAGTCTTTGGGGTCCGCCCCCATGGTTGATTCGAGCAATCAGGGCGGACAAAGAGTTTGGCGCCTTTTGTCTTTAGCCCTCCCACAGTGAGGGGGGGGGTTGACTCACTCCTGGGCTTTACGTGGCGGCTTCTTGTGGCGGGAACGCCATCTTGGGCGCCATCTTGACCCAATGGTGTAAAGGCGGGGAAAGTTCTTTTTAGGACGAACAAAGTCCAATTGTAGACAATAAAGTCCAGTTTAAGCACAATATACCCGTTGGATAACGGGCCTGCTCGTATCCTGTTCGTGACGCCAAATTCTGACTCACCGCGGCCGGCGGACTCCGGTTGATACAGGCGATTCTTCTTCCTTCCTTGTCACGGGTGGACCGCGCCTGCCAGTAGTGGGGCCCGGTGTAGTGCAGATCAAAGTTAAGGACGTCTTACGGGAACAGATTAAAGGGGATTTAATTTGTTTTCTTCGTGACGCCACCTATGAGTAGTTCGGTAAGGGCTACCGACGCTGCGGAACCTCCGGGGTGATGGACAGCAGCAAGATGTTACGCTCCCCACAGGCTGAGCGGTGATCCCCGGAGGCTGGAGCTGCTCAAGATGTTGTGCGGCAGCTGCGGTTACCTTTAGTTAATGACGGACAGTTCATAAGGAGACACGGACACAGATAGTCTCTGCAACGGGTCTTTACTGTAACCAGCAGGCAGTACATGGCTTACAGTGGTTGAGTAGAAGACCGGGTGGACTCAGCAGTGATAGTGCTCCTCAGAGATCCGCAGTGTTCCTCCATTCTACCTACTTAGTTTCCCTTTTGCCAGCGTCGCCCAGGAATACCAGGTCGGGTACGGGGAGGCTGCTTCGATGCCCTATCCATGATGTACGTTCTGGATGCTTTGGGGAGCCTTGGGTCCCTCAGTGGGTACACCGCTGGTTAGACGACTGGAAACTGGCTGGTGGTGGGGTGCTCCTGTAAAGCTGATCCTCCACGGGGCTGGTTCGCGTGGCAGAGGTGAACTGCTGCCAGCTTCGGTACCAGTGAACCGGCTGTGAGTTGTGGGCACGGGAGTCTTTTGGGAACCCGTGTAGAAATGCCCAATCCCGGTAGTTAAGGCCTCAGGTGCGGACACCCGACCGGTGACGGCCCAGGGGCCCGCACGAGGTGCGGAGCCCCCGCTCCTCTCCAAGTTCTAGTCTGCTCTCTCCTCAGGTTCTAGACTCTTGACTTCACTTCTCTAGACTACTGTGTGTTCTACTTCACTACCCTAACACTCCACCCACCAGGACCTAGGATTGGTCCTCTGTTCTAGGTGTTGCATGTTGGGTTGGATCTCAGAGTTAACTATTGCACTGCTTTGTCAGAGAATATTGCGGCTGCAATACTCCCTTGTGACGCACTCGTTGCGGGGCGCCACACTGACTCTAAGGGCGCCTTCACACTGCGGCGTGATCCAGTCCGGGGCTGTCCGGGATGACCCTGACAGCCGCTGACTGGATCAGCACACAGGACTGGAGGGCTAATATGCCCTCCGGTCCAGTGTGCAGTGCACGCAGCTGCAGCCGCTGACAGGTCAGGACCACGGCGCTGCGGTGTCACGGTCCTGACATATCAACAGCAGGAACTGCGTGTGTGGAGCCCACTGGGACGGGATACTTGGTACCGGACCAGGTTGCTGCTGGGGATGTCACGGAGGGCCTGGTCCGGACCGTTGTCCCGGGTTCCGCAAGTAAAAGGGGATATTTACAAGGGATAAATGTTTGTCGTGATGCCACCCACGGTGTGTGGTCAGTAATGGGACCACCGCTGCTGCAGAACCTCCGGGGATGATGTTGAGCAGCTTAGATGGAACGGCTCTCCGTAGGTAGAGGCTGGTTCCCCGAGGCAGTGGTAATTAGAGTCTATGGTGGATATGATGGATGTGGTATTAAAGGGATTGATAGTGGAGACTGGTCGAAGGAGCACACACTCACTTTTCTGTAGTTTTCCAAAGCTTTACTGCAGATGTTGTGGCAGGTTATTATCCACGGAGTCTGTACTGGGGCCGGGTTGCTCCCACCCTGTCCAGATCCTCAGCTTCCTCCTGCTACGCTGTGTGTGTGGCCCTGCTGCTGCTTCTAGCTGAGCTGTTGGCACTGTCTCTCTCCTCACAGGTACTCCTTGGCTAGGCAACTTGAGTCTTCCGTGTACTGCTGACCCCGCCGTGTTGCTTTGCTCTGGTACAGTGTCGATCTAGAAACTCCACTATTCCTGGATTTACTGTGCTGTGAGTGTCAGTCACAGTCTCGGATCCGGTGTCCGTTCTGTGCACTCCTCTGGGGCGAGTGTGATGGCACTCAGTCTCCCAGATGTGTTCCTTTGTATTCAGTTCTCCTTCCCTCAGACCCTGGCTAGGCCTGGAATCAGTGAGCGGACTGTAGAGAAGCCTGGCGCAGCTCCTTTACACTACAGTCTCCCTCAGTTCTCGCAGGAACTGGACTCTTCACAATACTACCTCGTACTGAACTCAACTCTGAACTCCACTCAGAATTAACTAACTACTTCCTCTTGACCCGGAGTATATAAGGGAGCTGGTTTAGCTCCACCTCCTGGCCCAGAGGTGCTAGTGTCAGTGTGTTGCGGGGAGGGAACCTGTGTGATGTTGCTGTGGCACATTAACCCCTGGGGTGCCACACGTGCAGCTGCACACCGGACCGGAGGGCATATTAGCCCTCCAGTCCTGTGTGCTGATCCAGTCCGCGGCTGTCAGGGTCATCCCGGACAGCCCCGGACCGGATCGCGCCGCAGTGTGAAGCCGCCCTTAGAATTGCTACTTCCAATAAGTGGTACTAGAGTTCAAGTCGTCTTCCTCTATGAAGAGACAATTTCAATATTCCACGTGTGACGGTACCTTAACTGTTGCCCTTATTCATTCTCGCCTGGATTACTGCAATTCTCTATTAATCAGTCTCCCTCCTACTTAACTCTCTCCTCTCCAATCCATCCTCAATGCAGCAGCCAGGATCATATTCCTCTCCAACCGCTTCACTGATGCCTCTATCCAGGGTCAGTCATTGCACTGGTTGCCAATCCCCTATAGAGTACAATATAAAATTATCACTCTCACCCACAAAGCCCTCCACAGTTCTGCTCCACCCTACATCTCCTCTCTCATCTCTGTCTATCGCCCTACATGTACCCTTCGCTCCGGAAGTGACCTAAGACTGACATCAGCTACAATCTGCATCTCATACTCTCGTCTCCAGGACTTCTCACGAGCTGCACAAATTCTCTGGAACGGGTTACCAAAAACAATTCAATTAATTCCCAATACCAATAGTTTTAAAGAAGCCTTAAAAACACATCTCTTTAGACTGGCCTATCCCCTCAACTCATGTGTCTAACTATTCCTATCTTCCCTTTTCCAAATCTGGCCTCTTGAGTCATCTGTCTGCACCTGCAGGCTGTCTGTCTGTCTGTCCCCCATGCATAATATAGCACTTTATCTGTACTTGTACAGATCCCGACCGGTGACTGGTTCATGCAGCATTATGTGAATCCCCTATTTATTATATTGATGGCTGGACCATATATGACAGCACTTTTTACCATTTACCTTTTGTGTCTTCCCTATTTCCTCATGGATTGTAGCTTGCGAGCAGGATCCTCACTCCTCATGGTTTTTGAATTTTTGTTACTCTGTATTGTCTCATATTGTCTGTACATGTCACCCCTCCAAATTGTAAAGTGCTGCATAATATATTAGCGCTATATAAATAAAATTATTATTATTATCTAGGGGTGAAGGGAGCATAATGACACCACAGGTGGGTCATACAATTTTATACTATTGGGCAGTGAAAAAAAACAATTACATTTTTGCACCTAAAATGATGTTTTAACCCAGATTCACAATTTTCACAAGAGGAACAGGTAAAAAGAGACCTCATATTGGGTTACTCAATTTCTCTTGAATGTGGCAATACCCCATATGTCACTGTATATTACTGTTTGGCCACAACACAGGGCTCAGGAGGGAAGGAGCGCCATTTGACTTTTGGAGTACACATTTTCCTAAAATAGTTTGGAGACTCCATGTGCAGAGCCCCAAGTGCTAGAACAACAGAAATCCCTAAGTGACCACATTTTGGATATGAAACCCTTCTGGGATTTCGTTTATGGTTGTAGTATCAATTTTGTCTCTGGAAAACAGCCATGGAGTCAAACGCAATGAATGTTGCAGAATTAAAAATCGCAAATAAGCCCTTGTAGAGCCAAGTACATTGTAGTGTTCATACATTATGCCCAGCTCATGCTTCTGGAGAAACACACCTATATTTGTTCGTTAGCACATGGCAGACCTGAATGAGGACATGTATTGTTGTGGGTTGTGTTGAATGCTAGTGGTGCAATTTGAGGTTCAAAACAGTTCAAAATGATAAATTTGAAAGTGTGAAATATTCATTCGTTTCCTACTCCTGGCCTAATAGATATGGAGCGGGTGCATGCATGAAATAAATACACTGAACATACAGTCAGATGTAAGCTCTCCTCGGTCAGCTATGGCACAGCTCCAAGTGAAGTTTATTTTAACATGCATGGACATATATAAACTCTGTAAAGGGCTCGGCCAGCCCTACAATGGGAATATTCATTGGTTAATGGGTTGGTTATCGGGCTAGTCCATGGGCGGATCCATGAGGTCATCAGGATGGGTTGGTCCATGAGGTCATCAAGACGGGTTGGTTCGTGAAGTCATCAGGTATCTCCAGGGGTCGTGTCCCTCTGTGATTGGTTAGTCCTTCTATGAAATTCAACTTTCTCCCAGAACTCCCTTGTACAACAGGATGTAGTCATAGATCCAGTCACTATCTTGCATATCAGGGCATGGTGTGATGAAACAGGAAATGGCAGCCATCTTTTGATCTAAACAAGCTTATGCAATGTAAAATAATACACTCTATGGGTCATTTCTCTCAACCCCTTGTGTCTTAAGGTTAATTAAGTATTTGATCCTATGGCTCTCCTCAACAAAAATATCTCTAAAATATGTGAATCAAGTGAAACGCCTGACAAATTCATGAACTATAATGATGCAGCAGAGTTACTGTCATGGATGTGTCAGGAGGCACGGATGAGACTGTGGAGGCCACTCGCAGAAGATCCCAGACTTTGACCAAACAGTCCAAATCCTAATAAAATGTCTCTGTCACTTTAAAAGGCATTTCCCTTTTAGTGAAAGCTGGACGTCACTAGGACCCAGCTGATCCCTTACATTGAGCTGGGTATTTAATCCCCTTGACTCCCAGGATGCACTGCTGGTGATAGCTGTTCAGGTGATCCTGTTTGCATCACATAGCTCTAAGGCAGTGTTTCCTGGAGTCTGTTGGTTTGCTGCTTGGATATGCTCAAGCTAAGAATATCTTTTCCCTCTTTGTTTATTTCCCTTTTGTGTTCCTTTAGTTTTGGGCTGAATAGTGATCACCCGCTCTGATCCCTGTGTAGTGGTACTCCAGGGACAGTCAGGGAATAGGGTCCTGGCAGCTACAGTTGCGGAAACTGTATAGGGACGTTAGGGAAGCCAGGTGTCACCGCTACTTAATCTAGGGGTCACTATCTCCCCTTTTTGCCCTCAGCATCAGGGACCCTTTCCTTCCCTCTGTCGCCGTCCAGCACTGGGTATCTCCCTACACCCAGCGTGACAGTTACTCCGGACTCCGTTTGGCTTTTGTTCATCGGTGTCCTTCTTTTCAAAGGTGCATTAAACTGTTGTTGACCGCACTTTTGTACACATCTAAAAAGACGCGTACACAGATGGTTGCAGCTGGACCACAGACCAGACTGAAATTCAAAGTGACTATCTGCTTCATTACAGTGAATTTTCTCTGAATCACGTTTTTCAGAGATTTACTTAATGCAATACCAGGAGTTCTATTATTTACTGTTAGGCCCCCTTCACACCATGGTTTTTGCCTGATCAGCTTTGATCAGGTTTCTGTATCAAAACCAGGAGTGTCTCCAAAACTCAGAACAGGTGTCAATATTTCAATGATAGTTTTTCTCTGCAAGTTCCTATCCTGGTTCCTCTCCTGGTTTTGACAGACAAACCTGATCGAACCTGATCAGGGAAAAACCGTGGTATGAAGGGGGCCTTTGCATATTTTAGCATTTTGGAGTGCAACAGTATGTATTATTATTATTATTATTTATTTATATAGCGCCATTAGATTCCATGGCGCTTTACATGAGGATGAGGGAGACAAGAACAAGTACACTAAATCTAGGCGATCAGGACGTACAGGTACTGGAGGGGCAGGGACCCTGTCCACGAGGGCTCACAGTCTATGAGGGGTGGGTTAGGATACAGTAGGATGGGGGAATGTCAGGTATGGGGCGTTCGCCTGGGTAGTGATAAGGACGTAGGATGCGTCATCCACATCAATCAAGGCAGGAGGACAGAATTATGGCCACTTTATACGTCCCGATATCGTCGTCCAACTGCGATAAAAAGTCACGTGGTTCGTGTGTTGGCGCCGATATCGTTCGTGCGTTGTGGTGGTGTAAATGTGCAATTCGATGCAAGAACGATGCCAAAACGATATCGGGGAAGAATTGTGCAGGCTCTCCAACTGCCGATATTGGATGGACGATTTGGCAGGATTGTTCTGTGTGACAGCCCAACACCGACTTGGAGCACAACGTCCCCTATTCACTCCCATGTTTAATGGTCATTCCCTGGTTCACGCGTACAAGGGGGCGTACACATCGCAGTTGTGTTGCCTGCCGATATCTCCCTGTGTGACAGCTCCTATGCGATCTTGCATTTCAGCCAAAAAAGTGCGCGCTCCCGTGCCGTTGTATACAATATCGAAACGATGTTGGGACGTGTAAAGTGGCGTTACAGGGATAGAAGAGCTTGGACTACCCCTTTCATAAATGTTAAAATTGATGCAATAATTTTGCTATGAATGTTACGTCTATGGAAGCATTGCATCTGCTCTTCAGTTGGATGTAGTTTACATAAAATATGCATGGCGCAGCTGAGTGATTTATGAGTGTATTATACTTTTTATTTGTTTTTAGAGACTGCATTACAGTAGCGTCAGTCACAGTGCTCAGCACGTCAGCCTTTGGAAGCATAATGTAATTACACATGTTATGGCTAATGGAAGTGAAGAATAGCAATCTACTATTATGTTTGAGATTATCACATTTTTAATTTATACAGTCAATGCTTTTCATCTACATTTTGTTTCAATAATTGCTCAGATTAAGTTTTCTCTGAGCGGGAAAATAAAAGTTTAGAAAAGGGGCTAACCCAAATGGGGAAATGTTCATATACTGTATTATAGCAAAACAAGCAGACAGGGAGTGAGGCATGTACTATAAATTGTTGAAATCAAGGGATATAGTTCTATACATATATTTTAATTGATTTCACTTTTATTGTTAGGGCTCACCTGTCGAGCAGTGGCGTACAGACCATGCAGCCGCTACGGGGCCTGTGGGTCAAGGGAGCCCGCTGCCGGTTCAATATGAGTGTCGGAGCAAAGGGTCTGCATACTTATGACCATGTGATACATCAGTTTTTCTTTTTTATTAAATTTGCAAAAATTTCTACATTTCAGGTTTTTTTCAGTCAAGATGGGGTGCAGAGTCTACATTAATGAGAAAAAAATTGCAGATCAGACATTAATATGGCATTAATCTCTGAAGAATTAAAGGGCCGCGCGGTAAAAATAATAGGCAGAGTGGACGCGGGCTGCACCAGATAACTCGGAGGACTATGTGGGTGTATTATAATATATGGAGAACTATAGGGGATATATTCTTATATATGGAGAACTATGAGGGTGCATTATAATATATAGACGATTATAGGGGTATATTATGCTATTTAGAGGACTATGGGGTATATTATATTATGCGGAGGACTATGGGGTGCATTATATTACATGGAGGACTATGGGGGTGCATTATAATATATAGAGGACTTTGGGGTGAATTATACTATATGGAGGAATATGTGGGCCCCTTATACCACATGGAAGGCTATGTGGGGCCTTTATAATATTTGGAGGACTATATAGAAGCCATTATAATATTTCAAGGGCTCTGTGGGGTCATTATTCTGTATACAAGCAATTATACCATGTGAAGGTTTGTATGAGGTCCATCATACTGTGCGGAGGGCTTTGTGGGGGTCATTATACAGTGGGAAGAGGTGTGGGAACAAGTATACTGTATGTAGGCCTATTACACTGCATTGTGGACTGTATGGGGGGGTCACAGTTCAGGATTATACTATGTTGGGGGTCACCATAGTTTGCCAGGGTAGTTAAGCGAGGGCACAGTAGGGTCATCACACCATGCGTGTGGAGGAATTCACTGTGTGAGATCATACAGTATTTGTTGCATCATGCTTTATGGGTGCAATGAAAGAACCTGGGGGCTTCAGTATGAGGAAAATTACTTTGTAAGGGCAGCAAAGTTGTGAGATATGCTCTTATATGACCCAGCCAAATATTTTTATTCTTTTTGGTGGTGGTGAACTCTGAACTCTGAAACTCTGCTATGAGACCCCATGATTTCTACGTACGCCCCTGTTGGCAAGCTAGATTCACTAAGTTGGAGGTGTGGGTGAGCTTGAAGCTTTAATGCAGAGGTGTTGCATAGGTTGGATGGCATGTAGAACAGTGAGGAGTGGACCAATAAAGCTGAATATACTGGATTTCACATGGATTACAGGAGCTGGTTAGAGGGATAGGCATTTTGGTACAGAAGAGAACACCTACAAAAAGAAAAGCTGTGTAGACAGAAACAGTGGTGTAACTTCAGGCCCAGGGGCCCCGATGCGAAAGCTCCATTGGGGCCCCCTATTATTGGAAATCTTTAATAGTATTAGTCTTTTTCAATAGGCCAAAGGGACTTTTGGGGCCCCCCTAGTCTGCAGGGCCCGGGTGCGATCGCAACCCCTGCACCTATTGTAGTTACGCCCCTGGACAGAAGAGTATCTTGATGCAGCAGAGTAAAATGTGCAGGCAGCACCTTAGAACAGCAGAGCTGAGTTGGCAGACAGGTACCTTGAAGTATTTACAGTATGCCAAGTGCATATGTGGCGCCCCTGCGACCAGGAGGCCACAAGAGATCTAGAAAATGAGAATGCGCATAGGGTCTTATCCCACTTAGGAGACAATTCACGTACAGTATAAAAACTGCTCACCTGGTTCGGTTGTGAAGCCCACAACCAGCTTGATCGCTCAAACCCAGCAGCAGGGACCACACTTCCACCTGAGGAAGGAGCTGGGTTTTGAGCTCCGAAACGCATCGGAAAATAAAGCAGAAGATTACTTTTTTCAAAGCATTCCGGTGTCTTTGATAATTCTTTGGAGCAGCGGTCTTCTGCTTTATTTTCCGACGCTTTTCGGAGCTCAAAACCCTGCTCCTTCCTCAGGGAATTCCCTGAGGAAGGAGCTGGGTTTTGAGCTCCGAAACGCGTCAGAAAATAAAGCAGAAGTTTACTTTTTCAAAGCATTCCGGTGTCTTTGATAATTCTTTGGAGCAGCGGCGCGGACCTAGAGGCACTTGGTCCCAGATAGAGGAGGCCACAAGAGGCAGATAGTAGACAGTTCTTTAGGAACACCTTCAACACACACACCCACAAGACACAGCACCCAAACCGGAGCCCGAGACTTTAGGTGGGCAAAGGAGTGACGGGGTTTAGAGGGAAGTGGGTGGAATGTAGATCAGGTGACGTAGGGGGTACAAAAGGGAGGAACAAAGCGGTGGTGAAAAGGAGAAAGCCAGGAAGAGCCAATCATCACAGACTAAGGCATAGGCGAGAGTGACACTTCTCTGATGGTCCTGGGTTGCCCGGAGGCGCAGAATCCGCAGAGATACCGTTCCATGGAGAGAAAGCCCGCTCCATGACCTGGGAGTTAAGGGAAAGGGAACAGCTGAGCACGGACAACTGGTGAAATGGACTCCCCTGACGTACCCGGATAGTTACACGGGTAGGAATGAACCCGGTGATCCCCCGTAACACAGGGACATCCAAGGTTAGGCTGGGACCAGAGTGTCGGCTCTGGGTGACCGTAGCTTTACGCCGGGACACGAACACACTGACGAGGGACTCTGATTCCAGGTCAGAGTTCCTACCATACGGGTTGAAGGCTCAGCAACATATAGGACCTGGCTTGCCATCCCACACGCACAGGGGGAAGCCAACTGGAGGGACCGGGTTGCTGTCATACAACCCACAGGGAGAACAGAAGAGAGCCTGGAAGGTCATAGAGAAAGTGAAGGGTCTCAGAGAGATAACCTGGCTGCAGAGGGTTCAGAGAGTGTCTGGAGTTAATTGTGTGAACTGTACCGTGAACTGTCTGAATAGCACTAAGAACTTGCAAGTAAAACCCGGTGAACCCTGCTTCAGTCTCCCGTGTGTGATTCCCTGCGAACAGAACTTTATTACATCCTTACACCCTGTCAGGAGCTGCCCCGACCTGCGGCGGGCTCATCCATCTTGCTGCAGCTCCATCTATCTTCCTGACAGAAGTACCCTGCAGCGGTGGTCCCCTCATTGACCACAACCCGTGGGTGGCGTCATGACAAACATCCCCTGTATATATTCCCCTTTTACTTGTAGGCTCGGGACACGGTCCGGACCAAGACCGCCGTGATCATGCCCAGTGCAACCCCGGTCCGGTACGAGTACCCCATCCCAGTGGGCTCCACACACATATAGCACTTTAGAACTGTAGAAGTCAGATGACAGACAGGCACCTTTATGTAACAATGTGTGTGTCAAGAGTGTAGCGATTTGCTCATTGAGCATGTTGGGGGACATTGAAATGTTAGCAGGATTGAGCCAAATAGGCACATTTTACCGTAAAATAAAGTCCATATAGTTTATTACACATCATAAACCTCATACATAATATAGTCCATTAACATCAACGGAACATTTATGACCCTCACTTTGTCCCAATTGCGGTTATGCCTGCCTGGCATTATATACATAGTCCCTTTTAGGCACATGGTTACCTTTACAGGAGCTATACCCACCTTCATTCATTGAGTCTTGCAAGTTCATCATTCAGGAAACTGCGTATCTGGGATCACCAACGGCTGTCAGTTCCAGATCCTCAACGGGACAGCGACTTCCTTCCAGGGCACCAGCTGGTCCCAAGCAAGAGAGCGGTCCCATGGTCACAGAAACGTCATGATTTCCAAAGAGCTGGCTGCTCTTAAAGGGGTTGTCCGGGCTTTTGCAATAATTAATATGTGTATCTAGGCTGCAAAATGCTGACAGTTTGCAATATACTTGCTGTCAACATTTTGCAGGGTTTCCTAGATAACACATATTTGCGGCGGGCAGGGAACGTCTAAGGGGTGTGATTGTGCATGTAAATGGAGAACTGGTCGTTTCCTCCCAGTCTCCTACAATCACACCCCCTCCCCTATTCCCAGTATGGCCAGCCACCCCCAGGATATTACAGGCCCGCCCCCTCCCCACTCTCACTATGCCCGGCCATCCCAGCCCCAAATTTCACCACCCACCCCCATTGTCCCCACTGCACTCACACACTGTACCGAATCGTCAGCTGTGAAGGAGATTCGGTACAGTATAACAGTGCGGGAGAGACCGCTGCAAGAGTGTGCTGCTCACCCTGTCTGTGGGCTCTGTGCCTGGAGCCGGGTCCGCACTCTGCAGTTCCGGTGTCTGTGCCTGGATCTCTGGGCTCGAGCCCGGTCTCTGTCCTTGGAGCCGGGATCTCTGCGCTGTAGCCCGGTCTCTGTGCCTGCAGCCCCGTGCTAGGTCTGCTCTCCAGTCATCCCGGTACAATAGAGCCAGCAGCGGTATAGTGAGGACTGCTCCACCGGTTTCTGTACCATAGAGTGAGCAGGAACAGAGTCGGTGGAGCGGTCCTCACTGTACCGCTGCCGGCTCTATTGTACCGGGATGACTGGAGAGCAGACCTAGCACCGGGCTGCAGGCACAGAGACCGGGCTACAGCCCAGAGACCCCGGCTCCAATCACAGAGACCGGGCTCCAGCCCAGAGATCCCGGCTCCAAGCACAGACGCCGGGCTGCAGCCCAGAGACCCGGGCTCCAGGCACAGACACCGGAACTGCAGAGTGCGGACCCGGCTCCAGGCACAGAGCCCACAGACAGGGTGAGCAGCACACTCTTGCAGCGGTCTCTCCCGCACTGTTACACTGTACCGAATCTCCTTCACAGCTGACGATTCGGTACAGTGTGTGAGTGCAGTGGGGACAATGGGGGTGGGTGGTGACATTAGAGGCTGGGATAGCCGGGCATAGTGAGAGTGGGGAGGGGGCGGGCCTGTAATGTCCTGGGGGTGGCTGGCCATACTGTGAATAGGGGAGGGGGTGTGATTGTAGGAGACTGGGAGGAAACGACCAGTTCCCCATTTACATGCACAATCACACCCCCTAGACGTTCCCTGCCAGCTACAAATATGTGTTATCTAGAAAACCCTGCAAAATGTTGACAGCAAGTATATTGCAAACTGTCATCATTTTGCAGCCTAGATACACATATTAATTATTGCAAAAGCCCGGACAACCCCTTTGAGCATGAGATCAGACCTCCTGGCCATACGTATTACATTGCAGCTCCTGCTCCCAAACACAGTGACATGGAATCCCATTAACCCAGAGATTATATTCAGGTGTGTGAAGAATCAGGTTGACCAGACATGCCACTATCTTTTAGTTCACCTGGACTTGTAATGCATTACCTGAACCTGTGGAACCTCAAGTCCCAGCATAATGCATTACTGAAACTTGCTGAACTACAAGTTCCAGCATACATGTTTGCAATGCAGCAAGCCAGTGCATCTCAGCAGGTATACATAGCATAATTGTAGTGGCTCTTAGCAATTGCAGGGCTTGGATAGTTAAAGTGATCCTAAACCCAGAAACTGACCCCCCCCATATATTTAGACCTGTCCCTGCACCCCTTCTTATCATTTCTAGCCATCCCTTTTGCAGAAAAAAATCGCTTTTGTAAAGTAAAGAAAAAGTTATATTACTTTGTCCTGTGTGAGTTCCTGTTTCTGACCAAGCCGCAAAGGGGGGGCCTGTGTGCTGCTGCCTTGTAATTAT
This sequence comes from Allobates femoralis, assembly GCA_033576535.1. Classification (NCBI taxonomy): domain Eukaryota; kingdom Metazoa; phylum Chordata; class Amphibia; order Anura; family Aromobatidae; genus Allobates; species Allobates femoralis. Next base: position 107,907,195 of record JARQOC010000006.1, read on the forward strand.
GCACACCCATCTCTGCTTCTAAGAGCCTGGCCGCGTCATGAAAGGGGCGGGGCTAAATCGTGTCATGCCGGAGCCCCGCCCCCTTTCATGACGCGGCCAGGCTCTTAGAATCAGAGAGGGGCGTGCATAATTACAAGGCAGCAGCAGACAGGCGGGGCTATTGCGGCTTCCTCAGAAAGAGAGAACTCACACAGGACAAAGTAATATAACTTTTTCTCTTACTATACAAAAGCGATTTTTTTCTGCAAAAGGGATGGCTAGAAATGATAAGAAGGGGTGCAGGGACAGGTCTAAAGATACGGGGGGGTCAGTTTCTGGGTTTAGGATCACTTTAAAGGGTGTGAGGTAGCAATTAAAAGAGGCATAGATGCTCATGAGGAGAACATAATTTTACCTCTATACAAGTCACTCATGCGACCACACTTAGAATACTGTGTACAATTCTGGTCTCCGATGTATAAGAAAGACATAGCTGAACTAGAGCGGGTCCAGAGAAGAGCGACAAAAGTCATTAGAGGACTAAGGGGTCTGCAATACCAAGACAGGTTATTAAACTTGGGGTTATTTAGCTTGGAAAAACGAAGGCTTAGGGGTGATCTTATAATAATGTATAAATATATGAGGGGACAGTACAGAGACCTTTTAATGATCTTTTTACTCTTAGGCCTGAGACTGGGACAAGGGGGCGTCCTCTACGTCTGGAGGAAAGAAGGTTTAATCATAATCACAGACGCGGATTCTTTACTGTAAGAGCAGTGAGACTATGGAACTCTCTGCCACATGCTGTTGTAATGAGTGACTCACTACTAACATTTAAGAAGGGCCTGGATGCCTTTCTTGAAAACTATAATATTACCAATTATACATACTAGATTCTTTGATAGGGCGTTGATCCAGGGAATTAGTCTGATTGCCGAACGTGGAGTCAGGAAGGAATTTTTTCCCCCAATGTGGAGCTTAGTGTTGCCACATGGTTTTTTTTGCCTTCCTCTGGATCAACATGTTAGGCTATGGGTTGAACTAGATGGACTTAAAGTCTTCCTTCAACCTTAAAAACTATGTTACTATGTTACTATGTAACCGGGGAACCCGCTTACATAACGACAACAAACACGTGTTTATAAGTTAACCAATGTCTACCCGTTTATTTTCACATATTAATAACATAACCCGGGTAGCATGTTTGACACATATCACATTGATTCTAAACACTTTACATAAATACATCATACATTTACATATAACATTATTGTAACCCGGGACCTGTAACCATCTCTCTGTCCCCATTGGAGCTCTACTAACAGCTCCCGTGGTGGCTACGGCCTCCGGCCTATATACATTTCACATACATTTAACATCAAGTACCATATCAACGGGCCCCATGGGTCCCAATGGCGGAACCAGCCGCCTGGCTCTATTTCCCCAGCTTCATACTACCCCGGAATCAGGACTCCAGCCTGACCGGGTTCTTACATACAATATGTGATCCATCCTATAAGCCACCATGGACCACACACGTCCTTTCACTCGCTCACAGCCCATCATACACATCCATGGACTGTGGCTCCTCTGGGCTCAGAACAGGGATTGGCAAACCCTAGTAACCCGTGGGGTGAACCACACGTTACCCAGTACGGGAGCCCTTCTAACCCCTGCTTCTGACCTCTCGTACACACATTCCGGTTCATCAGGTCCTTTAACTGAGTACTCCGACTCGGACCCAAAGGCGGTCTATGCCCGCCTGGCACACTACATAAAATCGCCTCCCAAAGGGCTACATTCAATCGACTCCCGAAGGGCTACATACAATCCGGTTCATCAGGACCTTTAACTGACTACACTGAGTCGGTCCCAAGGGCGGTCTATGCCTGCCTGGCACACTTCATACATTGGCCCCTATAGGGCTACATTCACTCGCTGGGTCTTTTAAAAAGCCATACAGTACTTATAAGGTTCAACAGGTCCTTCACTGGACCTAATGGCGGCTACACTCGCCTAGCATGATTTACACACAAGGTGCACAGTTCACACAATCATTCAGGAACTGCTTTTCTTACCGGGCACGGATCCGGGTCTCGCTACCTGTGTCACAGGTTCCACCAGGCATCCCCACGGGCCCCTTCCCAGACGTGAGGTGAACCACGCCCAGACCAGCGTCCATGGGTCAACCACGGCTTCCCCCTCCGGGTGCGGCCACGACCCCAGACCTCGGTACCGGCATGGAGCTAGCATGCTCCCTTCAGGTTCACACAGAGCCTCTGGACTGCTCTGCACTTGGCTGGCAACCAGCCCACATGCTCTCAAGCTGATCTCTGGCTGAGAATGAATCTCTCAATCACTCAGCTGGCTGACTCTTATCGTGCCAGCCACACCCACACTGAGTCACCCAGCTGGGCTGCTATTCCTCTGGACACACCCACCTGACACACCCACCTGACACACCCACCTGGGCTGTCAGCAATCACTCATTACATCCCTTTCCTCAGGGCTTCCTCGATCTCATGAGCCACTCATTAGTCACATTAAACCTCATTGTGTTCAGGATAGGTTCAAGCAGCATTATCACAGGAAAACCGGCCAGTGTGCACAGGATCCTCCTGATCCTGCATGTGATGCGCCCCGGCCATGAGGATCATGCCGGCGGTGCCTCACAAGGGACACTGTCAGATCATTTTTCAGTATGATACTAATATTACCCTTGAATAGGGCCTGAGCAGACCTTTTAAAAACATGTCAACTTATTATTATACACTTTCCAGTTTCCATGCTATAAGCATTTTCAGACCTTGCAGGGTGATCCTGCATTAGTCCTGTCCATTATAAGCACAGACGATTAGTCAAGTTGTGTTAAACTGTTCATTTAAATATGCACTCCTCAGCAGCTCTCTCCTCCCTCCTCCCTTTGCTCTCACTGTCAGGTTTCAGTTTCAACTAGGAGCTTTGAGAGATTGCAGGCACACATTTGCCTTACCTGATCTAGATAAGGTATCTAGTCCATTTCTTTTTGTAAGCAGATATCCTGCTGTGCTGTGAGAGATTCTGTGTTTTATTTGAACTCTTGCTTGGCTGCAAACACAGAGAGAAGAGAGGAGGATACGTTCCCCCTCCTTACTGTTCTCCAGTGCAGTGATGGGAGTATGTGACATGAATATTCATCCTATGGGGAGTGGACAGCAGAGAACTAAGTGGATCATTCAATGTGAGTGACAGATCGAGTGATTCTTTTTATTTGAAGTTTACAGAGGATAGGAGGAAAATGTACATAAAAGAAATACATCAATAGAGAGAGTTTAGAGGGAGGAATTAAAAAAATGATAGAAGTTATATATGGATGTTTGACCTGATAGATTCTCTTTAAGTGGCTCAGCACAGAAAATGCACTTGGAAGTAGCATGCACTACTACCTAAATACTCAGGTGACCTGCAGCCACCAAATAGACCTTACAGCCCTATATACATAACATAAGAGGCATGTGCTGGGATAACATTGTGACATTACATGCACAGGAACAGACAGTGCTGGCCCATGGAGAGGGAAGATGCATGAAACTGGTGCTGGAACAAGGACAGATAACAGTTATAAATATAATTTGACCTGCTATTTGATATATAAATGTAAACCTACAATGACTCTGATGTGGTTTGTCATAAAAAAATAGGCTCTGTTCATTTCTTCCCAATTCAAAACCATTTTTAACCAGTTTAATAGCAATTGTGGCTTTGCAAATGATAACTACTATTGAATAAAACAATTAGCTTGAGAATAATAAAAGGTCAGGAAGTCTCCAGTCAGAGCGTCACATCTGCTGACCAGTAGACCCCATGATTTCAGCTGGACATGCAGAATATGGAATGTGTCAGATTTTCCCAATTGTTCTATGTACAGGACGTTTTAGTGCTTTAGTCTGAAATATAACACGTCAGCCATGTAACCAACCAGGTGTTTCAGTATTTCTACGGAGAACACATCTTAAATACGTCAAATGTTTCTTCTGAAGGAGATCCTGATGTCTTCTGTATATTATGTTAGAGGAAGCTTCTTAAATAAATTATGCCTATTCATTGATGTCTGCCAAGGCCCTGCTACATTTTAAAGTAAGCTAAATTCAATTACTCTTTAATGCAATAGGGACAAATAGGTGGCAGCTGGCAAGTACAGAGCATTTCTTCGAAAGATTGGAATAAACTGGTTATTTGTCTCCATCTGGAACGTCAAGTCATTGTCCATCTGGTGAATTTCAGGGGCTGTCAGCAAAAAACACTGTCTGAAAAATTTGCCATATCGAGCAGAAGGTGTGTTTTATGTGCTGGAAAAGCAGAAAGCGAGTGCAATACAAGGTACAACTATTAACCAATGGACATAACACAGTATGTACACTAGTACAAGGGTTTGTATGAATCTGAAATGGAACTTCATATGGTAAGATGAAGTTTGCATAACTTTAATTTCCCTGATATTTTCTCAGCTAAATACTCAAATCTATACATGAAGACAAGGTTAGTGGTAAGTGCAAGATAAGCCTTATGACACAATCTATGCAGCTTCAATATACCATACTACTAATACTAGTACATTAGTTACAGCAAATTTGTCACCAGGATTTTGCTATGTAATCAACATATTGTAAGGATTAAAACACAGATTTTAGCGATATGTCTTTTATCAAGCTCTCTGCTGTTGCTTACTTGCAATGATTGTTTTAGCACCAGGAGATTATCACTGGTTGGATTACAGCAGCACGTTCCTGGTTGTCTGACATGACCCTCCTGTGATAAGCAGCTCACTGTGGATGAAGATTGTACACGGCTACACCTAGTAATCTAAATGATACATTGTTGGATTCAGGGTTGTTTGCTACATCACGTAGCTCTCAGATGAGGTAGCAAAAACCAGCTGACGAATTCCCTCTAACACACTGTCTATATAAGAACTCACAGCTCACAGTGCATGTCAAATCAAATGAGAATCATGAGGTCAAAGGAACTGCCCAAGGAGCTCAGAGACAAAATTGTGGCAAGTCACAGATCTGGCCAAGGTTACAAAAGAATTTCTGCAGTACTCAAGGCTCCTAAGAGCACAGTGGCCTTCATGATCCTTAAATGGAAGACGTTGGGGACCACCAGAAGTCTTCCTAAACCTGTCCGTCCAGCCAAACTGAGAGTTAAAGAAGAAGCCCAAGATCACTGTGGCTGAGCTCCAGAGATGCAGTAGGGAGATAGGAGAAAATTCCTCAAAGTCAACTAATAATAATAATAATAATAATAATAATAAAAAATCTTTATTTATATAGCGCCAACATATTCTGCAGCGCTTTACAATACAGTGGCTCATATATGAAAAATATACAATACAGTAATTACAGTAGAGATAGAATACAGTACAATAATTGGATACAAAACAATAGGCATAGAATCAATGTAAAAAATACAATACAATAAATAAAGCAAGAAATGAAGGTGACCCTGCTCAAAAGAGCTTACAATCTACAACGAGATAGGGGTTACACAAAGTACAGGGGCTTATTACACTGATGGTCCAGGCATCTTGAGGAAATGGGGGATAGAAATAAAGTTACATGAATGTTCATCAGACAATATGTGAGATGTCCGATTTAGGGAGGTTAGTGAAGGGCTGGAGCAGAAGATGTTCAGTTTTGGAAAGGTTGAGTTTCAAATAAAGAGCGGACATGATGTTGGAAACTGCAGCTAGACAGTCATTGGTGTTCTTTAAAACCGCAAGGGTAAGGTCAGGGGCTGAAGTATATAATTGTGTGTCATCAGCATAGAGATGGTACTGGAAGCCAAATCTGCTGATGGTCTGTCCAATCTGGGCTGTGTAGAGAGAGAAGAGGTCCGAGGACTGAACCCTGAGGGATCCCAATAGTGAGGGGAAGAGGGGAAGAAGTGGAGCCAGCAAATGATACACTGAAAGAGCGGTCAGAAAGATAGGAAGAGAGTCCTATCACCGATATCACTATCACTACAGCCCTCCACCAGTCAGGCCTTTATGGCAGAGTGGCCCAACAGATGCTTCTACTCAGTGCAACACATATGAAAGCCTGCATAGAGTTTGCAAAAAAACACACAAAGGACTCCCAGACTATGAGAATTAAGATTCTCTGGTGTGATGAGAAGAAGATAGAACTTTTTGGGGATAATTCTAAGCGGTATGTGTGGAGAAAACCAGGCACTGCTCATCACCTGCCTAATACAATCCCAACAGTGAAACATGGTGGTGGCAGCATCATGCTATGGCGGTGTTTTTCGCTGCAAGGACAGGACGACTGGTTGCAATTGAAGGAAACATGAATGCAGCCAATGCAGAGATATCCTGGATGAAAACGTCTTCCAGAATGCTCTGGACCGCAGACTTGGACGAAGGTTCACCTTCCAACAAGACAATCACCCTAAATACACAGCTAAAATAACAAAGGAGCAGCTTCAGAACAACTCTGTGACCATTCTTGACTGGCCCAGCCAGAGCCCTGACCTAAACCCAATTGAGCGTCTCTGGAGAGACCTGAAAATGGCTGTCCACCAACATTCACCATCCAACTTGACTGAACTGGAGGGGATCTGCAAGGAAGAATGGCAGAGGATCCCCAAATCCAGGTGTGAAAAACTTGTTGCATCATTCCCAAGAAGACTCAGGCTGTACTAGCTCAAAAGGTGCAAATACTCAATACTGAGCAAAGGGTCTGAATACTTATGACTTATGTGATATTTCAGTTTTTCTTTTTTAATAAATTTGCACAAATACGAGTATCTACATTTCAGTTTTTTTTTCAGTCAAGATGGGGTGCAGAGTGTACATTAATGAGAAAAAATGAACTGTTTTGAATTTACCAAATGGCTGCAATGAAACAAAGAGTGAAAAATTTAAAGGGGTCTGAATACTTTTCATACCCACTGTAAAAGAAATATTCAAAGGGCAGACTTACAAGGAGATCTGTCATTAGATATCACAATAAAAGCTGTATATATTAACAAATAGCTCCCAAAGACCTAATGAGGTTGATATACTTAGTTTGAATACATGTCAGATTAGTTCTCTTTAATTACAGAGATTAGAGAGCCAAAGAGTCACTCATGAAGCCAAGTGTGCTACGACTCCACTCACCCAACCTAAATGACAGTAGCTGCTTGTTCAGATTAGTGTGAGATCTCAGCAGAATAGGGGGAACATTGTGAAGCTGTCAGTGTGGAAACAGATTGAGTTTTAACTTTCCTCAAAGGGTTAACTAGTAGTGATGGACAAATAGTATGATATTCGGGTTCAGATAGCTCTAACCGAATACTTTGACCTGTTTCAGTATTCTGATCCAAGTGAGTTCCCCATTGACTTGCATTGGATTCTAAACTCGTTACTTGTTCAAAGTATTTGAATATCTTACTATTCGCTCATCACTATTAACTAGCCATCCTGACACACATTTTGAAAGCAAGTACCCCAGCCTCATGAGGTCAAATTTGATGCAGTTTGTATTATTATGTGATAACAGATCTGTGACATTTTAGTTCTGAAGAAAGCAAAATTGTAACTGCTGCTCTGAACTATTACACAAAGACAGATAAAGCAAGTTGTTTTAAAAGTTACTCAACTTTCATTAAATATTCTATATATAAATTGTAAAATGGCAGCTATTCACTTTAATATTTTTTATTAATGACTACAGATGAGTGAACCTGTTCAGGGCCTATTCATGGCTGGAGTTTGGGGGAATTCAGATTTCTAAGTACTGGAGCCAGGATCGCTGTGCTCCGATGCGCTGGATGGTCGGGCCAGTGCGAGCAGTGTGTGATCTGCTCACACTGGGATCAAGGGTGGCTTCACACTTGCGTTTGCCTGCGCTGCGCATTGCGGCGGGCGAAGGCAAGCCGAGCACAAGCACCGCCCATCTCTCGTGTGGACGAGAATGTATGATTTGTACGCAAACATCCGCATGCGTACAAATCACACATGGGGAGCAATGAGTACGCACACCCATCCACACCCGAGCGCATATACTGTGCGTCTCCATGTTAAACATAGGGATGGGCGGTGCTTGCGCTCGGCTTGCGTTCGCCCACCGCAATGCGCAGCGCAGGTGAATGCAAGTGTGAAGCCACCCTAAATCCTGCATTATCGTCCATAGTTTGATTGGAAAATAAAAAAAGTTAAAAAAAAACAAAACACCCCCCCAGCCCACAGAAGTCTTTTGCTTATGGTTGGCTGAATGTTTGTGGTTTGCTGAACAGCCAATCAGGACATATGGGGTCATGTGCGAGTCCCAAACAGGCGGCAACCGAACCTGAACATCCAGACATTCGCTCATCTCTATTACTGATATATAAATAAAGAATAGACTGAGAACTCCTGCTTCATGCTCCACATTGACACTCTGTATTTGAATACTGCAATTGCGGGACAAAGACGCTTTACCATTGTTTGCACCCTCCACAGCTCAGAAGCCAATAACCAATCATCCACGAAATAGAAAGAAATGAGCTGCAACTATACAGTCCTCTGTATTGTGCAGATGACGGGTACATAAGTGCAGGGAGGGGGTGATGGGTCCACAAATCCATGGATCCATCACCCCCTCCCTGCACTTATGTACCCGTCATCTGCACAATACAGAGGACTGTACAGACCGGTGAGTTGCAGCTAATTTCTTTCTATTTCGTGGAAGATCTCTATTACTGACTTATCGTCTCACAGATGTTAAAGAGAAATGCAGTTCCTATTTACTACGAAAGTATTTTCAAGATAGAAGCTTTTGTAATTTGGGGGTGTCAAAAGACCCTACCCTTTCTACAGCCAAAACATAAGTATTATTTTTATTCGTTTTTTGAGCACAGATCTGACATGTAACTTCCATTGTGAAATATTACATCTTATGGTACCTTTACACGCCGCTACCGGAGGTAGCAACAGGCAGGCACCGCAAGTGCACGCGCGCGTTTTCAACGGTCCCTAACGGTACCTGATACCGCATTTACACGCCGCTACAAAGTGCTCCACAGAAGGTACTTTCGATCCCCGGAAGTGCCAACGGGTGCCGCAGATTACCTTCTGTGGAGCACCTTCCCTGATTTACACGCCGCTACCACAAGGTACTATGGGCATACATATCGTGCGCCGCAAGGACATAGGCGTGCCAGAGTTGGGTATTACGCGTCGATCGTACGGTGATTGGACAATGCAATAGCATCATGATTGGCCAGCCAGCGCAGGGAGGCTGGCTAATACATGACGCTATAGCAAATGTGTAGTGTGACTGGTCAGCTCGCTAAATATGCCGCCCTATGCAGGGACAACCAATCGTAACGCAGGAGCTTCCACCAATGATCGTTGATGGGGCGTGGTATCCATGCCGCCGTGGCACACCCCAGGGATTACGCTAGGCCACGCAAATACCTTCTTATCCCCCGAATACACTCCGCTACCATAGGGTTTATACCTGCTTGTTTTTCAGCACGGCTGAAAGACAGGTATCCACAGGGACAGGAGGGTGTTACCTGAATTACACGCCTCTACCTCGCGGTGTTTTGACGGTACAAGGTACAATTGTCTCCGACACCGGACGGCTTCTACCTTTCGGTAGCGGCGTGTAAAGGTACCATTAGAGGTCTCACCCAGTGGGAATATATGGAAAGATACATGGCTCCGGCAGATATGAAACATACTTTTAGATTTTTCATAAAAGCACTATTTTTACTATCATTTGTCAAAATGTCACTTTGTTTAAGTGGATGTTTGCATGGGCATGATTAAAGGAATTTCTGTTAATAAAACTTCTTTAGTTTGTGCATATTTATTGAAATGCAATTACTTACTGATAAACAATGTGGCCTTCTGTCATATGGCTTCCATAAAAAGAGCACACAATATGGTTATAATGACTAATTGGTCCAGCACTGTACATCTCGAGTTATTTGTACCTTTTGTAGGCTCTTTGGTGTATGATGCATATCCAGTTTTATACATAATGAGGACACTAGCTTCTCATTAGAAACTGCCCTGTAATTCTCACAATGTCCTATTCTTTTGTTAATCTTTTTGAAGTTCCCGTTCTAAAGTGAGTGTCTGCTTTATAATCCATAGCCAGCAATCTGTGCAGGATAAGCTTTTTCTTTGTACTTAACCATCATTCAGATCCACTTCAGGCTTTGGCTCAAAAATTGCCACAAAAAAATGAATCTGTGATTTGAGTCTTATGTGTGTTTCATATGCTTCTTCTTGCTATATTGGATCTTCGGGTCTTAGCTTGTCTGAGATGAAAGAATCTACCTAATGGGTTTCTGCATTAGCTCTACAAGATCCTAGAGGGAATATTCCTGAAACATCACTTATGGAACTTCAGTAGTTGACGTCAGTTTATAAACCTAATCTTGTTATTCTCTAATAAGGAATTGATGAAAAAACTGCCTTTGAAATCATTATTGCTTGTTTTCTATTGAAGATCTAAGGGTACCGTCACACCTGGCGATGTCGGCGGCGATTTTTTAGGCGATGCTGGGGCGTGACCTATCGCCGCCGACATCGCAAATGCGTCGCCCAATGTGACTGGGCGAGGGCGACACATTTGAGTGGTCGCCTGGTTTCAGAGCAGTTCTGGGGCGATGTGTACACATCGCCCCATGTAAATGGGGGACGGCGATCTGCCAAGCAATGGGAGCCATTGGCTCCCATGTTAAGGCATCTCCGCTGGGGTTTTGACACACCCCAGCGGCGATGCCGCCTGTCAGATCGCCGGTGCGTTGCCAGAGGTGTAAACATGCGACGGCAATGCTGGCGGGGCGCCAAAAATGTGCGCACTCCCGCCCGTCGCCGCCGACATCTCCGGCGAGGTCACCAGGTGTGACGTGGTCCTTTAACACATTTTTCTGCATAGCAACTGCCCAGTTGAACTTTCCTATAAACAAATGGATTAAAGGGGTTTTCCACCAGAAGGGTAGCTGATAACTTGTTGGTCTGACCACTGGAACATTCATTGAGTGAGAGAATAGGGAATTTTTATTTCTAATTGAACACTTTTATTCAGTATACAAAATGGTCAGGCCAAATGCCTGACAGCTGCAACATTCCTTCTCTATGGATCCTCAAAGTACGGACAAAACAGGCGGCACTTAGCGTTGTGCAAAACTTTGTTGAGCACTTCAACTGAGATGAGCACAGGACTCATTGATGTCCGAGTATAGCACAAAACGGCTGTCGTCCATTAGCGGTGTCCGTATCTGTATATCAATCAGCTATGCCTTTTAACTAAGTTGGAATAAAGACAAAGTTTCACACAACCGTGAGTGCCACTTGTGTTTCCTTACTTTGAGGATCACTTGGAACTTGTTTTATTGTGGACATGTGCACTTGTTTTATTACAATAAACTGACCACTGTTTATTTCTCCTCTCCGATCTCTCCATCAGATCATTATGTGGATATTTGGTGCAGAACATTTTCTTTAGCTAGGATTCCTTCTCTATGGAGCTACCAGAAAAAGCCAAACAAAGCATTCTGTAGTACTGTAGAAGATGAATAGAGCAGTGTTTGCGCAAGTGTACTACTTCTCTGGTCAAACACATGTGGCGCCCCTATGGGAAGGCGCCACAGGGAGGTACTGCACCCCAAACAGAAGGTGTAGTACCTCCGTAGTTATGGATATGGGGTTCTTACAGAGTCTGTCATAAGCACCCATACACTAGGCCACCTTAGGATAGGGACTGTATATTCAGTAGGCCCGGGGGGTGGAGCCTAGAGTAGAGCGGGAGACTTGAGTGACAGTGTGTGACTATTAGAGTCAGTCAGCGTGTGAGTGAGCAGGAGGATGGACGTGAGGAGATTGTATCTCTGACAGGAGGGCACCTCTTTGGAGAGAAGTGACCCAGACACCGGAGGGGACAAACCAGGACCGGTTGGAGCCGGCTGGGGAGTCCGGGGTCGACATCGGCATACCGGAGCCAAGGCAGTCAGTCGGTCTCTCCCTGACTGTAAACCGACAAGCTGTGGGAATGACATAAGGAAGCCATAGCGCCACGGACTGAATCCCTAACTCATTTCCAAATTGGGTCCAGGACACTTTAGGGAGAGGACCGAATTCCGGTGGCGGGAGGATTACTCTTCTGCCGCTCCCGTCCGTACCGGTAAGGAACCGACTGTACCTAACAGTAGCAGACCAGGGGACTGGCGAAAGGGCTCTTCAGTGTGGTTAAAGAGAGGTAAAGAGGAAACCAGACCCAGCAAGCTATTACAAAAGGGACCACCGACAAACTCTGCAAAGACACCTCAAAAATCTGTGGCTACGTCCCGGTTTAAACCGGACTGTATTGAGCTGATCTGGTGTCTGTGCTCCTTTTCTCTGCCGCCTGGAGGGCTCCTACAGCATCAAAACAGTGAGGACTACTACTCCCCTCATCTACCCTCGCTGCCCTGAGGTAAAATTCCACCCGTGGGGAGCTGTACTACTCTGAGCTGCACCTTCATCACCTCAGCGGCCGGCCGCAGCGCTGGTATCCATGTTACCAGGTACCACAGGTGGCGTCACGTTACCGTTTCCCCATTCATCATCATCAACTCCCACTGTCCCCGCCATTGAGGGTCCAGGGCACGGAACTGGGAACCGACCAGCCATGATCCCCCGCCGAGGTAACAACCTATCACGGTATCCGAGAACCCCCTACCCTGTCGACCGACTCACACACACCAATCAACGAGTTAACACCTAACCATAGGATTGATAATAACTTTGTTTCACCAAACAACTATTGTCTATACTCAGTGTTGTTTGAACAACTTGTTGATAAACTTTGCCTACATTAACCCCTAAGTGACTGAGCCAATTTCCACCTTAATGACCAGACCGTTTTTTGAAATTCTGACCACTCTCCCTTTATGAGGTAATATCTCTGGAACGCTTTATTGGATCCGAGCGATTCTGAGACTGTTTTTTCGTGACATATTGGGCTTCATGTTGGTAGTAAATTTAGGTCGATCATTTTTGCGTTTATTTGTGAAAATATTAAAAAATTGGCAAAAATTTTGAAAATTTCACAATTTTCAAATTTTGAATTTTTATTCTGTTAAACCGGAGCGTTATGTGACACAAAATAGTTAATAAATAACATTTCCCACATGTCTACTTTACATCAGCGCAATTTTGGTAAAAAAAATTTTTTGGGTTAGGACGTTATAAGGGTTCAAAGTTCATCAGCAATTTCTCATTTTTCCAGCAAAATTTACAAAACCATTTTTCTAGTGACCACATCACTTTTGAAGTCCCTTTGAGGGGTGTATATCACAGAAAACACCCAAAAGTGACACCATTCCAAAAACTGCACCCCTCAAGCTACTCAAAACTACATTCAAGAAGATTATTAACCCTTCAGGTGCTTTACAGGAACTAAAGCAATGTGGAAACAAAAAATGGACATTTAAATTTTTACAACAAAAATGTTCTTTTAGCCTCAATTTTTTAATTTTCACATGGGCAACAGGATAAAATGCATCCTAAAATTTGTTGGGCAATTTCTCCTGAGTACACCGATACCTCATATGTGGTCATAAACCACTGTTTGGGCGCACAGCAGGGCTCAGAAGGAAGGGAGCGCAATTTGATTTTTGGAGCTAATTTTCCATTCAATAAGTCAAATGGCGCTGCTTCCCTTTTGAACCCTGCCGTGTGCCCAAAGAGTGGTTTATGACCACATATGAGGTATAAGTGTACTCAGGAGAAATTGCCCAACAAATTTTAGGATGCATTTTATCCTGTTGCTCATGTAAAAATTAAAAAATTGAGGACAAAAGAAAGTTTTTGTGAAAAAAAAGTACTTTTTCAAGGTTCAAAGTGCTCACTATGCATCTAAATAAATTCCTTGGGGTGTCTAGTTTCCAAAATGGGGTCACTTGTGGGGGAGCTCCAATGTTTAGGCACACAGGGGCTCTCCATACGCAACATGGTGTCCGCTAACAACTTGAATGGAAAATTAGTTCCAATTGTTAGCGGAGACCATGTTGCGTATGGAGAGCCCCTGTGTGCCTAAACATTGGAGCTCCCTCACAAGTGACCCCATTTTGGAAACTAGACCACCCAAGGAACTTATCTGGATGGGTGATGAGCACTTTGAACCCCCAGGTGCTTCACAAATGAAACCATAAAAATGAAAAAAGAAAATTTTTGTGGAAAAGAAATTACGTTTTCATTTTTACGAATCAATTTGTGAAGCACCTGGGGGTTCAAGGAGCTCACTATGCATCTAAATAAATTCCTTGGGGTATCTAGTTTCCAAAATGGGGTCACTTGTGGGGGAGCTCCAATGTTTAGGCACACGGTGGCTCTCCATACGCGACATGGTGTCCGCTAACAATTTGAATGGAAAATTACCTCCAATTGTTAGCGGAGACCATGTTGCGTATGGAGAGCCCCTGTGTGCCTAAACATTGGAGCTCCCTCACAAGTGACCCCATTTTGGAAACTAGACCACCCAAGGAACTTATCTAGATGGGTGATGAGCACTTTGAACCCCCAGGTGCTTCACAAATCAAACCATAAAAATGAAAAAAGAAATTTTTGTGGAAAAGAAAGTACATTTTCATTTTTACGGATCAATTTGTGAAGCACCTGGGGGTTCAAAGAGCTCACTATGCATCTAAATAAATTCCATGGGATGTCTAGTTTCCAAAATGGGGTCACTTGTGGGGGAGCTTCAATGTTTAGGCACACAGGGGCTCTCCATACGCGACATGGTGTCCGCTAACTATTGGAGCTAATTTTTCGTTCAAATTGTTAGCGGACACCATGTCACATATGGGGAGCCCCTGTGTGCCTAAACACAAGTGACCGCATTTTGGAAACTAGACCCCCCAAGGAACATATCTAGATGCATAGTGAGCACTTTCATACCCCTGGTGCTTCACAAATTAGTCCATAAAAGGAAAAAAAGAAGATTTTTGTGAAAAAAAGTACTTTTTCATTTTTATGGATCAATTTGTGAAGCACCTGGGGATCCAAAGTGCTCCCTATGCATCTAAATACATTCCTTGGGGTGTCTAGTTACCAAAATGGGGTCACTTGTGGGGAGCTTCAATGTTTAGGCACACAGGGGATCGCCATACACGACATAGTATAAACTTACAATTCCAATTGTTAGCGGACACCATGTCACGTATGGGGAGCCCCTGTGTGTGTAAACATTGGGGCTCCCCCACAAGTGACCCCATTTTGTAAACTATACGCCCCAAGGAACTTATCTAGATGCATAGTGAGCACTTTGAACCCCCAGGTGCTTCACAAACTGATCCGTAAAAATGAAAAAGTACTTTCTTTTCCACAAAAATTTTATTTTTTCATTTTTATGGATCAATTTGTGAAGCATCTGGAGGTTGAAAGTACTCATTATGCATCTAGATATGTTCCTTGGGGGGTCTAGTTTCCAAAATGGGGTCACTTGTGGGGGATCTCCAATGTTTAGGCACACAGGGGCTCTCCATATGCGACATGGTGTCCGCTAACAATTTGAATGGAAAATTAGCTCCAATAGTTGGCGGACACCATGTCACGTATGGAGAGCCCCTGTGTGCCTAATCATTGGAGCTCCCCCACAAGTGACCCCATTTTGGAAACTAGACGCCTCACGGATTATATCTAGTGGTATAGTGAGCATTTAGAACCTACAGCTACTTCACAGACTTTGATAACGTCATATTGAACATTTTCTTTTTTTCACACAATTTCTCACTTTTAGGGTATTTTCACATCAGCGGTTTTTGCCGTTCACGGCAGATGCGGTGAAAAAAACGCATCTGCCGCGATTACCGCATAACTGCTGCACTTGCGGCACAGTTGCAGCAAGCCCCATAGAATGTCTATGCGGGCTTGCGGCAGGTGCGGCAACAGCACTTGCCGCAGATGCGGCCGCAAAAAAAACGCGGCTGACCGCGGTTTTTTTCGCAGCTGCACCTGCCGCAAGTGCCGAAACCGCACTTGCCGCACCTGCCGCACACTTACCGCAAGCCCCATAGACATTGCATGGGGCTTGCCGCAACTGTGCCGCAAGTGCAGCGGTTATGCGGTAATCGCGGCAGATGCGTTTTTTTTTCACCGCATCTGCTGCAATCGGCAAAAGCCGCTGATGTGAAAGCAGCCTTAGAGCATGTGCACAAGATCCGGAGACGCCGTGTCCTGATCGTCTCCTCTCCTGCATTTTTTTTCTAGTATTTCTTTATTGAATTTTTTTTAAAAAATGACGTGGGGCTTCGCCACACTTTTGGTCCAGCCAGGTACAGCAGGCAGCTACGGGCTGCCACCAACCCCTTCTGCCTAGTTTTACCTGGCTGGAAACCAAAAATATAGGGAAGCCTTTTTTTTAAATTGTTTCATGAAATAATTTTTAAAAAAAACGGCGTGGGAATCGCCATGTTTTTGGGCCAGCCAGGTACAACTAGGCAGCTGGGGGCTGGAATCCTCAGCATAGGGAGGCCCAAGCTTTCTGGGCCCCCCCGCTGCGAATTGCAGCCCGCAGCCGCCCCAGAAAATGGTGCATTCATAGAAGCGCCATTTTCTGGCGCTGTATCCAGCTCTTTCAGCTGCCGTGTAGCGGTGGCAGACTGGGTAATAAGGGGTTAATGCCAGCTTTTTTGCAGCTGGCACTAAGCCGGAGATTCTTAATGTCTGGCCAATATTAGACCGGGCCTTTAAGAATCTCTAGTAAATTGTAAAGAAGACACAAGACAGAAAAAAATATTTTTAATAGAAAAAAAACACAGACAGTACTTAGACCCCATCTTTATTATTCTTTGGCATCCGACGTAGTCCAGTAGGAAGGTCCGACGTAGTCCAGCAGAAAGGTCCGACGTAGTCCAGTGGGAGGTCCCTCGATCATTTCCAGACTTTTACAGAATATGGGGGTGTCCCCCATATGCTATAAAAGCTGGCATTCTTCCAGGAGAATGACAGGTCATGACCTGAGTGAGGTCATGGCAGGTCAGGATCCTTGGTTCACAAAGGGTTAATTGTGATCCCATCATGAGATCACAATGAACCCTTTGTGAACCAAGGATCCTGACCTGCCATGACCTCACTGCGATCATGAGCTGTCAGTCTAATTGCAGACAGAGTAGTGTCTGCATAGACTGACAGCTCATGATCGCAGTGAGGTCATGGCAGGTCAGAATCCTTGGTTCACAAAGGGTCAATTGTGATCCCATCATGAGATCACAATTAACCCTTTGTGAACCAAGGATCCTGACCTGCCATGACCTCACTGCGATCATGCCCTGTCACTATGCGCAGGCAGAGCAGTCTCTGTTCTGTCTGCGCATGCCGGCAGACAGAAAGATGAAGAAGAGGCCGGGAGCCGCACCGGGATGATGGTAAGTATCAGGAGACCTCCGGGGGTGGGGGGGGAAACTGACGGGGCATGGGGGCAGAGCGGGGGAATACTGATAATCTCCCTCCATCTGAGCTGTCAGATGGGAGGGAGATGATGGCGGCGGGGGCTGGAAGGAGCCGCAGCCGCTGCAGGGCCACAGGGGAATATGTAGGGGATGGGGGGGGATGACCGGGGGTGGGGGCCGAGTGACCGGAAAGGGGGGCAGAGCGGGGAGTACGGATCATCTCCCTCCCATCTGAGCTGTCAGATGGGAGGGAGATGATGTCGGGCAGTAGTTTCTGACGCGCTGCGGCGCCATTTTAGGAGGAGGGGAGGGGGTGGGGGCTGAGTACCGGTACCGGGGGCTGTGTACTGGTACTGGGGGGGGGGGAGGTGTTTTCTCTTCATGCCACAGGTTTGATCCTGTGGCATGACAGAGAAATCATTGTTTTTACCGGCGGTTCGCTGTATATTTATGTGATCACGGTTATACACCGGTAAACGGTGTATAACCGTGATCACATGGCGGGTACCGGTAAAAACCGGCCCGATTCATAATCTTGGGGGTCTCAGCTACCCCCGGTAGCTGAAACCCCGGAGATTTTTGACCACTGGGGGGCGCTAGAGCACTTTCCCTGGCTGACGTCTACAGACGTCAGCCAGGCATAAGTACCCTTTTTTTCAGACGTCTCTGGACGTTAGGCCGTCGTTATGGGGTTAAGAGTACAAGCAAATCTAAAAAACAATATAACATTTTATCAGATAATTTTTTTTCTACTTCGAAGCCCATTCTTTCTATGACTTCTTTCCCCCCTCAACCTCAAGTCATCAATTACAGTGAAAAATAACTCAAATTCAACTGCTAACTAACTGAGGGTAATATCACAGCTGCCTAAACAATTCCATTTACATTGGAGGGGGAAGAAGCGCAGAGAGACAGAACTGGCTAAGGACACATGCGGACCATACTCACTTCAGGACTGGATTCACATACAGTAGGTCAGTACTGTGTGTAATGTGCTCCCTGCTGCTTCTGTCTGTGCTATATAAAGGGAATGAAAGCAGGGATCTCTCATGTCTCTGTGTACAGTGTATGAGAAATATCATAGCAATTAGTTTCCAACCACCAGCTCAGAGACAACTGAAAATTATTTATATAGCAAATTGGAGAAACAAATATAATATAGAAGTGTTTTATTGGACATAAATAGTGTTATATAACATGTACACATAACAGGTTTTTCTGAAAAGTCATCCTTAAATGACAGACATGCTTTACGACCTGTGTGATTGCCCAGACAAGACAATTACTCATGAACTTTGAATGTCTCTCAAACAATGTAACAGTCTTGAAAGATCAAGATTTTTTCAACAAAGCAAATCATAGACTCTACAAGACATGGGTTAATCTTATTTAGATAAATAGAAGAGTAATTCAGTCATCTGAAAACTGGTAAACGTCTGTTGTTTAATTCACTTTTGTATTGGCCATGAGCCAATGAGAAAAAGGCTTCCATCTAATCAATATTTAATATCAACACAACAAGGGGAGCATTTATAAAAATGTAGCATGACAATAAAAGAGTGAATTTAATAATGTTATCTTCATTAAAGTGGATGTCACTTCAAGGCAATCCTTCTCCTTATGCGCTATTAGGGCACATGGACGTCATACAGAGGGCACTTTACTGCATTAAAGTCTGGTTGGGGCCTTTAGGTCTCCAAGCTAATAACATCTATTGCAGCATTTCCGGCGGATTTTTCAAGTCACAAGCTTCAGGTCAACAGGTCTTGAAATGTGTTTAATGGACTATATGACTTTGCATAGTTCATTTTTAGAATATGTAAAATTAGAAAAAAAACAAAAGCATGATGGTGCTAGATTAAAGTTGTTGTCCAGATGATAAATGGACAGTTTGGTTAATTGTAACTTATATTCACCAACCTCCCAGCCTTCTGTTTTGTGTTAAATCAATTTTTATTCAGAAAACAACAAGCTTAGAATGATAAGTACAAAACATTTGTGGTGTAACAATGTAGATATGAAGAAGATCCCAACCAGTATGGAAGTCCAATTACATAACGAAAGTCCGTAGGATGTTTCAATGGGTATTTAAGTAAAAGCGTCTCTCATGTTGCCAAAATAACTACAGTATACCCATCTAACAGGTTAAAATATCTGAAAGTAAGACAAGCAGAGCTCAATGGGTCTTATCTTTTAAGGGACAATTAATACCCTACAATGTCATGTGTTCACCTGGGCCAGACTGGTGTATGTGCTTGTACAGCTGCCGCTGGGCCAGCACTCCCACGTGCAACGTAGCGTGTATGTAGAAATCCAAGGAATAGTTCTTCCATGATCCCCGCTGCTGTTGAGGAAAAAAGTGTCTTTTCCTCAACAGCAGCGCAGATCCTGGAAGCACTATTCCGTGGATTTCTCATCTAACAGGTTAGGGATCATCGGCTGATGGAAATATGGAAGAAATACTCCATGTAAATTAGTTGGAACCATGTTAATAGGAACAAGTGAAAAAGCTAGTAAAAATACTTAAGATGGTTAAATTGTTGAGGAGAGCCATAAGATCAAATACTTAATTAACCTTAAGACATAAGGGCATGGGAGAAACGATCCATAGAGTGTAATGTTTTACATTGCATAAGCTTAATTGTGACTAAAACATGGCTGCCATTTCCTGTTTCCTCCCACCATGCCCTGATATGTAAGATGGTGACTGGATCTATGACTACATACTGTTCAACAAGAAAGTTCCTGGAAGAAGCTGAATTCAATAGAAGGACTGACCAATCACAGAATGGACACATCATCTGGACATACTTGATCAAGACCACACCCCCTGATGACTTCATAGATCCACCCATGGACTAGCCCATTATCCAACCCACTGACCAATGAATACATCTAAATAGGGCTGGCCGAGCCCCTTACTGAGAAAAACCTCATGCCTTTTAAAATAAAGGTCACTTGGGATTGCACTTTGGAATGACCAAGGTGAGTGTACATCTGACTCTGTGTATGTGGTGTCACACTTTCATCGCCGGCAATTGGTCTATATTAATTTGGTCAGGTGCAGGCAATTTATTAATATTATAAAATATTAATCCATAACATTTTTGGTGCCCAACGTGGGGCCATGGAGAAGCGAATCCCCAAACCTTGAATGACCGGCAAATTCGATGGCAGGACGCACTGAGTACCCCAAGCCAGGAGACTTATCACCTCCCTTACAAAACGCGGTAAATCTACTGATTTTATCATAATCTGTAATATTACCTGTGTTGTCTCGGGGTATTCTCTGCAGATTGCCTGACTGTGTCCGGTTTTTCAGGGTATTTGAGGTGTTTCCTTCGCTGCTGGCCATTTGATTATGGAAGAACCGTCAAGCTTAGTTGCCTGCGGCCTGTTATGTGTTGTGTGGAGGGGAGATGACTGATAGTGGGTTTTTGAGCAGTAGTCTGGAGAAGTTAAGGATATTGTCTGTGGTACAGTTTACTGTTGTTGCCTGTGATATGATTTTTAGTTCTGGAGGAGAAAATAGGCCTTGAGTAAAGGACTCTGGCTAGGAGAAAGTAGGGGTATTTTGCATGGAGTAAAAGGACTCTGCATGGTCTGGAGTAATTGAGACTCGACCTGATATTGGCACGTACGTTAGAGTCATTTGACTCAGTATGGGGCCTGATAATTGGATAAATAGTAAATTGATGTTTGCCACTTGACCTTTAGTAAGAGACGCGGTATGCCTGGTAATTGATTTATACAAGGTGTTTTTGTAAGCTACAGAACATGGAAATCAGACAGGGACAGATAGAAAGTGTGTGCTGCAGACCCAGTTGTTTTTAGAGTTTTAGGTTTGAGTCATCTCCCCAGTCTTATTGTTTGTTTTGTGCACTATTATCTTAGACTATATAGAGAAAGATGGAGGTATTAATGCAGTTGTGTCGTATTGGCATTAAGACAAATTCAGAAGGCAAGTTAGACATGTGTACATTAGTTGTGACTCGTGAAGTAAAAAGTCATGTTAAATGATGCAAATAGCATATGGAGTTGTGTGGAATGGCAGAAGTGCAGTGAAGATTGTGTTAAAAGAGAGAAAAGGTGTTCTGGAAGATAATGGATTGTTATCTACTGCTAGGGGTATGGGAAAGAGTGTCTTAAAGTTTGTATAGAGGAAATTGGGTAGAAGAGGAAGAAAAGGGAAAAAGGACAGAGTTTTGAAGATCTCAATCACTGAAATATGTAGAGTGCAAAGGCTAAGGCGGCCATCACACGTATCTATATCGTGAGCGATATTGTAAGCGATCACGTGCATGCGCGATCACTAACAATATCGCTCACATCGCTGGTGAGCTGTCAAACAGACAGACTCACCAGGATGTGGGCCAGCGAGATCGCTGGTAACTATGGTACACATCGGGTTACTAGGCGCCGCGCGGTGCTTAGTAACCCGACGTTTACCATAGATACCATCTCCCAGCATAGGCCGCTGGGAGATTGTTCATCGTGGTGTCATACACCATGATGAAGCAGATTGATCAAGTGTTTATCGCTTGATTTGAGCTCCGGCTCACCAATCTGCGATCTAGCGATCAAGCGTTTTTACATTGTAAAATCGCTTGATTGCACGCATCGATGCACAAACGATATCGCTTAAGCGATCAAAAAGCAGATCGCTTAAACGATATCGTTCGCAATATTGAACCATGTGACGGCCGCCTAAGATGGCTGAATGTGTATACAGACTGCAGATCTTTCCTAAAGTCACATAATAACCTATAGAGGCCGCAGAGAGTGTATGAGCCTGTATAGAGTTTCTCCTATTATCAGATAAGCCTGGCAGAGTGCAGTTACAGGCCACATCTGAGCTGGCGCTCAAGCCAGAGGTAATGCTCGCACAGGTGCAGCTGCCAGAGGCTGTGAAGAGGCCTAGAGTCGAGAGTCTCAGACCCTGACACCAGTGCAGACCCGGGCACCAGGGGCCCCTGTCACTCCTGATGTTCTTATTGATACAGAAACAGATGATTGAATGGAAAGGAGTGCAACACACAGGGAGCCAGCTGAGGAAGGTCTTTAGACACCAGGCGGTAAGCTTTCTCTGCCACAACTCTCTTCTCAATAATGGCTCAGGTAATCCAAGAACTAACTCATTTGTCATTAATTGCTACATATGCTTTAGTGGACAAGGTTTGGGTGGCACCAGGGTTCAGTACCCAGATGGCAGGGTACACCCAGTCTTTGATAATGTGTGACTGATACAACGGAGGAGAATCTGTAACGACCCCACAGAAACATGAACGCACCCCTCTTCTGCTCTACCATTCCAGTGATTGCAGATAGATCATACAAACACAGCTGCACACGAGGTGTATGCAGGTATGCTTGTTGTGCTAATTTCTTTTTAGGATCCGGTGCAGAAACTACATTACTGCTGAGAAACTGACTATGAAGGTGGATGTAAAAATGAGGCTCCTGAAGAGGTAAAGCTGCATATGTTATAGTGGAGGACATTGAGGGTATTTTACAGCATCTGGGAGTCAACAGCTTTCTACAATCCCTATCATACACAAAGCAGTGGACAAGCTGAGTGGGAGATTACCATTAAAAAGGTAAAAGGTAGTGGAGAGGGGCAAGACATAGATGAAATGTTTTTGTTTCATTTTCCTCCTTAGTAAATAAGTCAATATAAGATACCGTATATACTCGTGTATAAGCCGAGTTTTTCAGCCCAAAAATTGGGCTGAAAAGTCCCCCCTTGGCTTATACACGGGTCAATACGGTAGGGGCTGAAAATAAGACAGAGGGGGCGCTGCGCAATATACACTACCTTGTCCGGTGCTGTCCCCGCTCCTCTCCGACGTCATCAAGCCACGGTGCCTTGATGATGTTGGGCCAATCAGAGGCCCCAACGTCATCTGGCCGCGTCTGGGCGGTGATTGACGGCACGGGTCCTGCGCTCTCATTGGTGCAGGGCCTGACCTGGGCGGAGATTACAGGAGGAAGCAGGAAGTCGACAGGCACCGCACCGATCAGCATGGAACTGGACCGGGACACCGCACCGCAGACCAGGAGAGAAGCGGGGACAGCACCGGACGGCCGGAGGAGCGGGGCATGACAGCGGGGACAGCACCGGACAAGGTAAGAAATGGTGCATATGTGTGTATGTGTGTGTATGTGTGTGTATGTGTGTGTATGTATGTGTGTGTATATGTATGTGTATATGTTTGTGTATGTATGTGTGTGTATGTGTGTGTGGATGGGGCTGGGGCTGCTGTATATACCACTGGGAGGCTGCTGAATATACCACTAGGAGGCTGCTGTATATACCACTGGGAGGCTGCTGTATATACCACTAGGAAGCTGCTGTATATACCACTAGGAGGCTGCTGTATATACCACTGGGGAGGCTGCTGTATACTACCACTGGGGAGGCTGCTTTATACTACCACTGGGGAGGCCTATATACCACTGGGAGCCCTGTATACCACACTGCTGGGGGCTGTATACCTGTGCTGGGGTCCACCCTTGGCTTATACACGAGTCAATAGTTTTTCCCAGGTTTTGGGGGCAAAAGTAGGGGGGTCGGCTTATACATGGGTCGGCTTATACACGAGTATATACGGTAATTCTCTACTCAACACCGAGAACAGGATTGTATTTTCTATAAAGTAAATGTGGATACAAGTGTAAAATGGTTTAATCTGAGATTCAATGAATAGGACACAATGAGCCTCTCACCTAGTGAGGTTGTGGAGTACACAAGCACCATTAGAGCTGCAGGTCAATAGATAGCTGCTGCAGTATCAGCATCAATGACATGAGTATCCAGTCAGGAAAGCAAGGAAAGGGTTAAACACTGCATTCCTATCTCCAAATAAGAGAATTAAAATCAATATTCATTAGAACTTGTGACTTATTTCGCACAGATACTTTAGATATGGCATGAAATCTTGACTAGCAACATGGAAAGGTACCGTCACACGCCGCAATATTGCCTGGAGATCATAAAGGCGATATGTCGCCCCAGAGCAATCGCCGTGAAATTTCCTCACGGTTGCGGCGTGTGATTGGGCAATTTCGCCCCTCGGCCGTCGCCTGATTCCTGAACAGTGCTCAGTAATTAGCTGCAATTGTTAAGGCAATACTTCCGTGTTGTGACGTGTGACAGGGCGATAGTGATGGAAAGAGCGTTGTCAATGATTTCTCGTAGGCGTGCCTCAGCGTGCTGTAGTCCGTGACCCGTCTGAGATGATTGGTGTGGGCTACTGTGTTCCCATTGGCTGTCACTTGACAGTGTGCCATATTTGAAGAGCTGTCCTTTCAGCACCGCACACATCTTCAGCTACACAATCGTCCGCAAACTCACTGCAATTACACGCGCCATAGAATAGCGCAAGCTATGTTGTTCGCGTGTATTAAGTTGCGCTGTGTGGAGTATAGTGCCACACATGGACAGCTCAGATGTTGGCCTATATATCGTAGCTGGGTGCCATGGGCCACGCACTACAATCGCCCTACGTGTATGATTTTGGTGACGCTGATGGGTACATTGCACTGCTCTCACTCAGCGGACGTCTAACTTGCTAGCGCCCTCACCCTTGTGTGGTGACGCCATCACGTTTCTGTTCATTCCCTGCCTGCCAAGTGCCTGCCACTCCCCGGCACATATTAGAAGAGTCATGGTGGTCGCACAGCGCACTGCCACATGGGGGATGGCAGAACTCCTAATACTGATAGACCTGTGTGACCAGCATGACTACTGGTGCCACCAGTGTCACCGCCACCCACGGCTGCGCAAGCAGCACATACTGCGCCAAATCCAGCAGACCCTCATCCAGAAAGTGGGTGTAGAGAGGACCTGCAAACAAATTCAAAAAAAGTTGGCGGACCTCAAACACAAGTCTCCAGGGTGGATTGTGGAGATTCATGCCCGGATTGCCAGGCTGCATGGTGAGTATGTGGCAATGACAAACACACACATGCCAATCATCCTACTCCAAACACTACCCAACCATCATTTGGTATTGTGCCATGGCACATAGAGTGACATAAACCACCATGTGGATCTGTCACCAATGTGCATTTGCACGTTGGTCACAATGCAACATGAAGGTGCAGAATATACTCATGTTTGGTTAATACTGATGACTATAGTGGTCCTTGACCTGTGTGTGGCCGAACATAGGTGTGTAATGACAGCAAAGTTGACCACAACATATTAATGCTAATTAGAAGGGCCACATCACACCCGGCAGCACATATGTGAGCACTCTGACACATAGCATTTCACAACACATTGATCACAATCTGGGAAAGTGACTACAAGCTGACTGCTATGTGTTTGCACCCATGGTGGCACCACCAGATGCTTACTATCTGCTCTTGTGTTTGGTGTCAAATTCCATCCCCTGCTAATCACAGGGTGTTTGACATCCCAAATATGTGCTCACTGGTGTGGTCTTGTTCAAAAACAGACTGGCCCCATAGTGTCGCACAAGACCCAAACCTTTCAGGCTAGCCTTCACGCGCTAATGACATTGATACACACACAGTACGTGTTTGCCCTATATTGTGTTCCTTTTGTAAAATACGTGTTTTGTCAATTTTGATATTACAGATGAGGAAGACTCCCCGTAAGAGGATGCCCGACGGTCCCCTAGACCACTCGGGACCCCCCCATCACCTACCCTGGAGGGACAAGGAAGTCCTGCACCCCCCAGGATCCCCCCATGACCTGCTCTGGAGGGACAAGGGACAAGGAAGTCCTGCATCCCCTTGGACCCTCCCATCACCTGCCCTGGAGGGACAAGGAAGTCCCGCACCCCCTGGGACCCCCTATCACCTGCCCTGGAGGGACAAGGAAGTCCCCTACTCCCCGGGACCCTACCCTCACCTGCACTGGAGGGGCCAAGAAGCCCGGTCCTCTGGATCCCTAACCCCAGCCCCGGATCAATTCCCCCTCCAAGCATCTCCAGCTCCCGGGCCCCACACAGTCACATGGAGCCTGCTGGGTTTGGAATTGGTGGTAAGTGTTGGCAATGGGCTCCAACCTTTGCAATATACATGTTGGTGTGTGTCCCTGACATCAGTTTGTGATTCATGATGTTTTTTTTTTTCCCCTTTCTTTGTCAAGGTGCAAGAGCTCGCACTGCAGGGTGGGCTGTGAGCACTCCGCCATCGCAGGAAGATGGAATCCGGGATGGGGCTATGCCATGTAAGTAAAATCCTGACCAATGACGTCACCCACTGACACCTACACATGTCACTGACTAATGTCCTTATTTCCCATACAGGTGTACCAACTATTAAGGAGCTGCTGCAGGCTCACCGAAGGCACAGCAGAACCTGGAGCGTGCACACAGAGAAGGGCAGCACCATCTTGCCTGTTTGGGTGCCATGATCCAGGCCCTCCAGGCAGCCCAGTCCGCCATGGCCCCTACTCCACCGCATCCCCAACAATAATGTGGCCACCATATCCCCCCCAAAAATTATTTCATGTCGTCCATGTTGGACCTTAGTTTGTTTTGCCATGTTGGCACCCTTGTTTGTTAGGCCCCATTGGCCTCTTTTTTTATAGTATCCCATACTGGGAAAGTGGGTAGTATGGTTTGCCTACTACTACCGTGTTTCCCCGAAAGTAAGACCCTGTCTTACATTTTTTTGGGGGCCAAAAGTGGCCCCCGGTCTTACTTTCGGGGGGGGGGGGGGGTCTTATATTGTGTGCCCCAGCAGTGTGGCCTACAGGCCCCCTCCTGCTGGCACACTGCGGGAGCGGGTCGCGCGTCACGTGCGCCCGCTCGTTACATATGCACTGCATCCCCCTGTCAATCAGCGACAGGGGGAGCAGTGCATTATGTATATGGGCCCCCCTCCTGCTGGCACACTACCCCCCCCCCCAGTTGGTGTAGAGAGGCCCCCCCCTGCTGCTGCTGCTGCTGCACACATCTTACCCTCCAGGGTCTTCTTGCAGCAGCCAGCGCGTCGGTCCTCCGTCCTCGGCTGTCTCCCGGATCATGTGACCCGTCGCAGCGCATGACGTCATCGCGACTGCGACCGGCCGGTCACATGATCCGGGAGACAGCCGAGGACGGAGGACCGACGCGCTGGCTGCTGCAAGAAGACCCTGGAGGGTAAGATGTGTGCAGCAGCAGCAGGGGGGGCCTCAGAACAGGGGGGTAGTGTGCCAGCAGGAGGGGGTCCATATGTATAATGCACTGCTCCCCCTGCCGCTGATTGACAGGGGGATGCAGTGCATATGTAATGAGCGGGCGCACGTGACGTGCGACCCGCTCCCGCTCCCCCCCCCCTCCGCTAGGGCCTTACATTAGCCCCCCCCGGTTGTAAGGCCTTATATTCGGGGGAGGCCTTACATTAGCAGGCCCCCCCTTTACCCCTAGGCGGCCTTACAATGGGGGGGGGCTTACTTTCGGGGAAACACGGTAATCTGAAAATAAAACATCTAATTTTCTAAAAAAAAAAATTAAAAAAATATGTGTTTGCAAACCAAAATACTGTCTGCTCCCTTGTCTCAGCACACACAGGGACACCTTTGTGTCACATTGTAAAACACAACACATGGCTAATGACTCAGCGTAGGTGTCCAGTGTGTGTAACATGATAAAGACCTGACCATACCGTACCATTTCAACACAGATGAAGCCCTATTTGACATCAATGTCTCCAATATCACACCCACATTAACAAACACACACACAAGGAGACTCGCCTATATCGGCCAGAGGAGACTCATAATCTCTCAATACTCACACATGTCACCTCGGGATAGGCTCCTGGCTGCTACAATGACACAACTATGTTATTGTGGACATGAGGCCTCACTTTCTGCCACACAAACATCACCATTACATCCACAACACACCACACACAAAACATACTGGTGAACCTGACACATATGTGGACGTAGGTATGGCAAATAATAGTGAAGTTTATTCAACCAAAATTAAAAGGCAAACACACTTGGTTTTAGAATCACTAAACAAAGAGTCCAGTACGCAATGTTGTGCATTGCCTAGTAGTGTCTTGCGTCTTCGTCCTCTGCTGGATCAGACAATGGCTCCTCCCCCTCATCCCCATACTCCCACACATTGGGGGCCCTTCTGTGGTGTTGTCTTCATGGGGGACGTGGGGGATCCTGAGTTTGGAGACCTCTAGCCATGGGTTGTTGGGGCGTAGGGAGCAATGGGGGTGTTTTCTTGGGGATGGCAATATAACCACCCCATCTCAGTGCCCCATCAACACCCACTTCCAGGACCTGAATGATGGCCCTCTCGGTGATGGCACATTGTTCTGGCTCCATGCGACACACTCACTGGCCATGTGCCCGATTGAAGTGGAAGGGTCCTCTCTCGGTCCAATAGGACACGCTTTGCCCAGGTACCCAGCTCAGTGTTGGGTGGGGCAGGTGTATGTCACCTTAGTATTCCTGAGCTGGTCCCTGGGCACGGCCCCCCACCACTGGGATGAGGCACCTGCTCCATCAAAGATGTTGAGGGTGGAGCCTGGCCAGCGGGTGGGTCCTCTGCACTGGAGCCAGACTCCCGAGGGACCTGTAAATCAAACATATAAAAAACAAAAATTAACAAGAGTAACAATGTACTGACATCAATTACCACAACCAACCACCCAGCACCAGATGTCGCATATCTGACCATGCCAAACACCAAAATCAACAGTAGCAGGGTTGGAAACAGAGATGAAGAAAGAAGTAGATTAGTGCACTGTACTCACCTGAGGCTCCAAATTGATATGCCAAGTGACCCAACATAAGACAGCACAATCTGTGCCAACAGCCACGAGCCAACACACAGCAGAAGACACAGAAGAATGGTGAAAGAACAACACGATTGTGCCTTCGACATTTCCACGAACCCACACATCAGTGCAACCAACAAGGTGTGGACATAGGTAGCAAAACAACAATTACGCACCTCCTGTGACGGGGCAGACTCTTGGCTTGTGGCCGAAGATGGTTGAGCAAGGCGCCTGCTGCACTGTGTTGGTCGAGGAGCCTCCTGGCCCAGGGTGAAGGTGAAGAGGTCATAATGCCACAGACGTGGCTTAGGGACCTCCTCAGCTCCAGCCCCGGACCGAGCATCCATCCACTTTTTATGTTCCTTGGTGAACACGGTGCGCAGGCACTTGATTTTTTCCACAACCATCGGCACCGTCCTGGTCTTACTTTGGTTGAGCCGGTTTGCCAGCTCGACAAGGTGCCCTTTGGCCACAGCCCTCGCCGTCATGTTCTTGTACTCAGGCAACGCCACCCTCCACAGGCATTCACGGTCCTGGTCCATGGCTAGCAGGTCATGCACAAATTCAGGACCCTCAGCCATCTGCCAAAAAAAAAACATAGTGTGTAACCCAAACACTTACATGTACATATCAGGTTACACCCTATTCTGTGTGGCCAATCCTTGTTCAGCACTAGCAATGACAGGTGGTCTGGTAGTTAGCTTGTGTATGCAGAAGCATTAATTGCCTTTATATGTGAACACAGATCTGAGATGCTGCACATGACACTGGGCATATGTGGTTTGAGCCTTTCCAGGCAAAGCTACAAAGCTGTATCATGTTGAAATGGCAGACATGGCGTAACACACAAAATGTACACACAGGAATGACCTCAACACATATTAATGGAACGATGTAGTGCTGTAAGACACATTGTCATGTCATTGGTGGCAAGGATCATTAATGTGCTACAGGATACGGAGGGGGTTAACAATACGTAGCTGTCGCAAACCACACATCTACATGACGCTACATGAGCTGTACATAAGCCGCCCATACATCTCGCAAAATATGACTCTGAAGCTGAAAAAAAATATACCATACATGAGAAGCACAATAGCATATACACCGACTTACCGTCTGTCCAACAGAGTTCTGGGGATGAGACGCTACTAGAACAATGCACATTGAAGAAGGAGCATGACGGGTGGACCAGCTGGCCGCAATTTAACACACAACATGACCAATCACAAAGCAGCACAGGCACCTAATTAGTAGTCGCACGTGGCAACGCCCAGGCGGCTACGTCAATTAGATGACGCAGATTTGCAGTGATTGGATGGTTACTACATAAAAAACGCTAACGACCCAGCTACGGCACACTTGCTGCCTAGAGTCATTAAGTAAGTACTGATGTTGAGACATGATTTGTGATATAGCTGTGTATAGCGTTTGATACATTTTTGCATTACAAATCGTTATTGTGTACTGTAGTAGATGCCCAAGTCCATGTGTATGTAGTTTGTAATCATGATGTGTTTGATGGATCTATTGTGTGGCGCTAAATGGATGGATGGCTTTCCTTGCCACAAAACACCATCCTTATTGACAATCCATTTTGCCTTCGCCATACAGGATCATGTACCAAGGAGGCCTCTGTGGTTAGTTTAGTGGACCATATGAAATGTGGCCACATAGTACTGACCTTTACCAATCAGAATGGAAGTATTCTGGCGATACTGAGATGTGGAGTGGCCCATGTGGCTTGGGAATGTCTGCCTGTGAAGATCCGGCCTTATCAAAACCACAGGGATGTCTGTTGGACATGATGAATATGCGATTGTCAGCTGCGTCGGATGATGATTTGTCAGTAGCACATGGCTCTGGTACGTTTAGCATGTTCTTGTATGTAATTGTTAACAAGCATCTGTCTGTGTGGTTGCCCTTTTTATTTTCCTAGGCCTTATGGTAGTACATATACATTATGGGCAGTTATATGGGGGTATGGTAATGAAGTCTCAATCTGGACAATGGAGATATAGTTGTGGAGGAGGCCCATGGGTTTAGTGATAACAGGTGTTGTGGTGAGGCAGTGTAATGTTGTTTGTGACCATTCAGTGTTGCAAAATATCTATGTGGCTGGCCATATGAGCCGAGTCTGCTAGGATGTGGGTAACTGGCTAGGAGATGTTTAGGGAAGGAGGTAGTGGTTACTTTTGAAGCCTGATAACTTGTTCTTTTGATGATAGTGTATTCTTGTTCCTTTTGCAGGGGTTGGTAGTTGAGATCATCATGGACCCTGATGGAGATGTTATCGTGGCTCCTGCATTGGTGGAAAAGGACTCGTGGCTGGAGGAGAGAGCTGAGAGTTTGCGGGCTCGCAGACCATGGCGTGTGTGAGTTCGGGATTGGCTTCGGCAACGGGACGACCTGAGTCACATGCGCCTGCTGCATCAGCTAGGGATACTAGTCCACATGATTTCAGGAACTATCTCCGTATGTCCAAGGACTCTTTCACATTCCTCTTGGAGCTCATTACGCCATTGATAGCCCGACAGGACCCTTTGATGCGTCGAGCTATGCCACCTGAGGATCGTTTGACTGTAACTTTGAGGTTCCTGGCAACAGGTCATTCGAGGACAGGCCTGCAATACTCTGCAGCAGTCTCACGGTCACTGGTGAGCCATCTGATCCCCGAGACGTGTGAGGTCATCGTGAGTTGTCTGCTGCCATCCTACATACAGTTCCCAACAACCCCCGCTGGATGGATGTTACAAGAGGTTTTGTCGATCGATGGCAATTTCCAAACTACGGCGGTGCATTGGATGATAAGCACGTGAGGATCATGCAACCCCTCAACACGGGGTCCTTGTATTTTAATTACAAAGGATATTTTAGCGTGGTCTTCATGGCCCTGGTGGATGCTCACTATGAGTTCCTGTACGTGGACGTTATCATAAACGGCCGTGTCTCAGATGGGGGTTGTTTGCACACAGCTCCTTGGACCAAGACCTAAGGAGAGGTGCTCTGAACTTGCCCTCAAATGATGAGACAACCGGTCATCTCAACTTTGCATTAGTGGGGGATGAAGCATTCCCACTTCAGGCTCACCTACTACGGCAATGTTCTCAGAGGACGGTTACTTCTGAGCAGCGCATTTTCAATTACCGGCTATCCTGGGCTCGCCATGTGTTTGAAAATGCGTTCGGGATCATGGCCAATAGATTGCGCGTGTTTCATATGCCTTTGCATATGAAACTGGAATCTATTGATATGGTAGTGCTGGCCTGCTGTGTACTGCATAACTTCCTGCGTCATAGGGATCGGTCATCATACACACCGGCAAGTTATGTGGATTCTGTGGACCCCACAACAGGGGAGCTCGGTCCCTGGGATTGGTGTGCTGCCGACCATGGTGTGGCGCCACTCCAGCCGCTGAGCCAGGGTCGGACTCAGCAGGATGCCAGGAGCACTAGAGACGCATACTGCTCATACTTTAATGGCCCTGGGGCAGTGGCCTGGCAGCACCAGCAGGTGTAGGGTGGCTGGTGTTGTGAGGCAGCAACATGAGTAGGAGGGTTGAGTCACCAGGATGGCTGCACCAGGAAGATTATGGTTGTGTTTTGTTTATTTTGGGTGTTTAAACATTAGTTAGTTAGTTAGTTTAGATTTTTTTTGTTCTGTACTCTGAAATGTTTGGATATGGCCATTATGTTTTCTGCATTTTGTATTTATTTGTGTGATATTGACACTTCTGTTTTAAATGTTTTGTCTGGTTGTTAGAATTCTATTTTTTGTACACAAAAAATTGAACTTAAAAAACAAAAACAAAACTACCTGTGTCCATGGCTGCCACTAGGAATTTCGGGGCCCCTGACTGCCAAAATGTTGGGTCCCCCTGAGACTCTGCCCAGTCTCCACCCCCTGAGACTTCGCCCAGCCTTCACCCAGGCTCCGCCTCCACCCATGCTCCGCCTCCACCCAAACATACATTATATATATAGTGAAAAATTGGAACAGCACCAAAAATTACCTCAATTTATGTGCAAAGCTTTCCCAACCAGCAATTCAGATGGTTCCTTACAACAGAGTAAAAAAGGAAAAACACACAAAAAAATTGAAAAAAGTGGACTTTATTACCAATGCATGGCCACTTCATTGGGCTATAAGGTCCACTTTTTTCTATTTGTTTTGTGCTGCTTTTCCTTTTTTTACTCTCTCTCTCTCATATATATACACATATATATATATATATACGGTATATATATATATATATATATATAAAATATATTATAAACACACATACTTGAGACTGCTGTGGGCTGATTCACTGACATCTCATCTTCAACGTGCGCTCGGTCCTTGGCTCTGCCTCAGCGTTGACAGATTCAGGCATTTCCTCCTGCGCTGGAGCCTCGGTGATCTTAGCTTTCTGATTTTCAGGATGAGCGGCAGAGTCCTGTGGAGCGGGGTCAAATCCTGTGACCTCATCAAATTCTCCAAGTACTACAAGGGAGGGTAACAAACTATGATGTCATCATCAGGGGAGGGACCTGGACCACCCCCACACAAACATCTGCCATGCCCCTGAGCTGACAACACAAAGTCCCAAGATGAGAGATGAACAGACGGCAGAATGTCCAACAGAGAAATCTGGAGGACAGGAGGAAGACTGAGGGGAAAGAGGACAGGAGGGAGACGAAGGAGAAAGAACAGAGGGAGATGGAGGGGACGGAGAGGAAAGAGGTCAGGAGGGGACGGAGAGGAAAGAGGACAGGAGGGGACAGAGAGAAAAGAGGACAGGAGAGGGACAGAGAGGAAAGAGGACAGGAGGGGACAGAGATGAAAGCGTACAGGAGGGGACGGAGAGGAAAGAGGACAGGAGGGGGATGGAGAGGAAAGAGACAGGAGGGACAGAGATGAAAGAGTACAGGAGGGGGACGGAGAGGAAAGAGGACAGGAGGGGACGGAGAGGAAGAAGGGTGGGAAAGATAAAGGAGACAAAAGGAGGCGCAATAGTGCCCTATCAATGTGACACTAAATTTTGCACACAGATCGCAAAATGGTGTACTCACCTTATCTAGTTGTGTGCACCCACAACTAGTTTTAATCGCATGTAGTTTAAAAGCTGCCGCAGGACCTCCACCGCCACGTAGCACGTGTAAGAATATCCAAATCCAGGGATGGTGTATATACAGTCCGCGCTGCTTGAAATAATCAGTCCAAAGTCTTGAGTAAAAGAAGAGGGGTCTTTTACTCAAGACTTTGGACTGATTATTTCAAGCAGCGCGGACTGTATATACACCATCCCTGGATTTGGAGAGGAAGAAGGACAGGAGGGGGACGGAGAGGAAAGAGGACAGGAGGGGGACGAAGAGGAAAGAGGACAGAAGAGGGACGAAGGAGAAAGAGGACAGGAGGGGGACGGAGGAGAAAGAGGACAGGAATGGGACGGAGGAGAAAGAGGACAAAGGGGGATGGAGGAGAAAGGGCAGTGAAAGCCTGAGGGGAAAGAGGACAGGAGAGAGATGAAAGAGAAAGAGAACAGAGGGAAAGGAGGGGAAAGAGACAGAGGGAGATGGTGAAGAAAGAATGCAGATGGGACGGAGGAGAAAGAGGTCAGAGTGAGACGGAAGAGAAAGAGGGCAGAGTGCGACGGAGAGAAAGAGGGCAGAGTGGGACGGAGGAGAAAGAGGGCAGAGTGGGACAGTGGAGAAGAGGGCAGAGTGGGACGGAAGAGAAAGAGGGCAGAGGCAGATGGTGAAGAAATAGGACAGAGGGGGATGACATAGGGGCCCAGCTCCCTGTGTGCTGGGGGGCGCGGCTCCCTGTGTGCTGGGCCCCCCCTTCTCTCCCCTCTCCTAACCTGTGTGCCGCTGTGTGGCAGACGTGATCATGCCCATCTCTCTGCACTGAGCAGGATTCTATGATCTCTGAGGTGCTGGAGAACTGGAGACCATAGACATCAGCTCCCGACGCGATTTCACATGCCCATCTGCATTAAGCCTGGAGCTGATGTCTATGATCTCCAGTCCTCCAGCACCTCAGAGATCATGATCGCATCTGCCACATACTGCACACAGGTTAGGAGTGAGAGGAGAGGGGGCCGCAGTAGCACACAGGGGGCTCCCAGGGGTCGACTATCAGGGGCACATAAACAGCGCCCACTGTCCCACAGCCATCGGAGGATGCAGGGCAGGGGAATCTGTCCTGCAGTAGATGGCTTGGGCCCCCCAGGCATCTCCAAGCCCCCAGACACCTTCCGGGCCCCGGCATTTGCCTGGGTGCACCAGGTGCTGATGCCGGCCCTGGGTGTATAGCTCCCTCAGGGCCCCAGAGCAGTGAAGGGGGTCGGGCAGTGCTGAGGGAGAGCGGGTGCCACCTCCACATTATTTAAAGGGCCGGCGGCCACCGCTGACAAGCGGGGATGCCAGATCCCCAGTGTGGGCCTGCTGCAGCCGCCAAAGAAGAGAAGGAGGCCCGTAGAAGATGTGAGGGGCGGGTCCAGAAGATTGTAGTCCGCCCCCTCACCTCTCATCCGGGCCCCCCTCTCCTTCCATCACCGCTGGGCCCCTGACAGCTGTCAGAGTCGTGAGGCCCTGATGGCGGCCATGCCTGTGTCTGTCATTACTTTTGAATACAGGACAGGTGCACATAGCTTTATGCTGTGCACAGAGGTATGTGATCCATTAGATGGTATAGATGGGTCCGTGCAGCATTGTCTGCTAATGTCCAGTACACAGGTCCAGCCCTTTGGCCCACACTGTATGCCGTGACTGTATGTACATGTCCATTATGATGTGTTTGGCCACATGGGAACATGTCCACACACATAGAGAATGCAATGGTGTTTGTGGGGGATGTAGGTACACTTCAGTACACACACGCAAAGATGTGTGCACACACATAGTTCAGCCATGGCAGTTCTGGCATGGCGTGGACCAATGCAGGCACATATGTCCATTGTGTTGTTTGTAGCTTACCGCAATCTACACACCTAGCCATTCTTAGTGTTATCCACTGTACTGCACAAGACCGCTCCTGTGTGACACTTTTGCGCCTCGAAAGTGTGTTGCAGGAGCCACAATTGACGACTCGAGCGTGTATTTGTGCCAAATTCTGAGAGACAATGGCGTCATGTATTAGCCAGCCTTCCAGAGCAGGCTGTCCAATGAGCGTGTATGGGGCGCGTTGTAAACCACTGTGGCACGCCTATGCCCTCGCCGCGATGAACATGTACGCCCACATTGCCTTTGAGATTGCGGTGTGTGAAGCGGCGATGGAATGAGGCAAGATTAGTTCCGCTGTAGGTGAGGCGATTTCCGGAGCGACACATCGCCTTAGGTTCAGGGCGAAACTGCGGCGTTTGGTGCCGCCATTGGCGATCTGAGCCGACCATGAAAAACGTGAGCGCGAAAGTCAGATCGCCACATATCGCCAGGCGACATTGCGGCGTGTGACGGTACCTTTAGACAATTTCAGATGCTGGACATTTTAAATTAATTTGTGCAGTAATGTACTGTATGTGAATAGTTCTAGTGTAGTTGTTTAGTAATCCAGACTGACACAACTTGCACTAGGCTACTCGAGCATAGTAAATATTGTATGCATTTTGACATATGTTAGTAACTTAGTACAAAATTAGATCACAACTCCAAATTAAAAATATTGTCCATAAGGAAAATATGAAAAAATACCAAGTACAACTTTGAGACATTGGCAGAAGATCTGGATAAAAACACATTCCCTGTGTTGATTTTTGCTGATAGAGATCAGTATCAGGAGATGAAGTGACACCTAACACATTATTTCCTGGCACCACATACAGATGTTGAAATGAGAAAATTGTGATTTTTTTCCTATTTGAACATATTGGCAAACACTGTTACATTTTTATGGGATGGGTGAGAAATGACAGATCTTTAGTGGAAGTTAAGAATTCTTATACTCCTATAGATGTGCACTGGCAAGCAGTTAAACCAATGGGCAAATCCATGGTGGCAATAGGCATCACCCATTTAGATAGTCTTAAGGTACCGTCACACGCAGCAATATTGCTTGCAATTTCACTGGTAATTTGCTGGTTGCAGTGAAATCATGGACACATTGTTCCATTTGTACACGGCAACAAGATAGAACAATGTGTCCATGATTTCACTGCAACCAGCGAATTACCAGTGAAATAATGCCGCGTGTGACGGTACCTTAAGAGATTGTCTGGGCAAGCCACATCCGCTAATTGAGTATGTGACTAAGTCAATGTACAGCTCAGTGTGTTCGTCTACATAGTGGACAGGTACAGGAGCTGCCTGCTGTTCAAACATGCACTGTCTCATCCATTAAACTAATGAGAATAGTGTAAGTTGTGATTTTGAACACATGATTCTTACGGTTCCTGTGCAGTTGCACATGGCTTATTATTGGTCAGTTTGCTGTCCATTGTGCACACTGCAGGACACAGACCACAAATATATTTAAATGCTGCCTATCTTTGAAGAGAACACAACCTGAGACTGCAGACATTGTGAGGTAGCGCTCGCTGAGGGTATTAAGGGATACTTTTTGGCAGTAGAAGTAAAGCCCATATGAACAGTTTCCCATTAAATCCCGTTTAAATCAGTCTAGCTGGACCATAAACCACTATAGGATAGTTCTTGTAAATCAAGAGAACTTATTATGACCATTGGTCTTTTCCAAGGGCGGGTATGCCCACATGGCATATCACACAGTTCATTATAGGGTCCACTGACCTCTTAGTCCGCTGCTCAAGAAGCTGCCCCTCTGGGATCACAGTCTCCTGTCTGTTCCAGACCCTCTGCTGGACTGTAGCCTCCTGAACTTACAGAGCCATCCAAGTTTCTCTAGCCGTATTCTCCGACCCTCCTGCCTTTCAGGAAGACCTGCTCCCAAGCACCGAAAGACACAGTCTCCTGACCATGTGTCTCCAGGAAAATGGCGGCTCCAGCCACTTCCAAACACAGAGACCTTGCTGGCGTCACAGACATGTGATCAGGGAGGAGCCATGCTGTATGCCACCTGCTACTCTCACTTACTTGCATGCATTAACTCGTTTGTGTAATGCTGCCAGTCACAGTGAAACCATTCACATTTACACTACAACAGACCTCCGTCTGTGCGATATATACCAGCCATGTACAAAATTGCCGGTATATCTCACAGCATGTACATAGCACCCTGTGCCCATGTCATGGCCTAGAGACTCTGAGTGGTTAATATTATCTTTGACAGTAGATGTCATTCAAATAATTGAGGTTTTTTAAAAATTACAGTCTTAAATTACACTGCTCTATTTATTCTCAGAAGTTGACAGGTTTAGTTATGATATGATGAGCCATTTCCTATTGATTTCGACCTCCTGAATTCAAATCTGACAATGAAATTTTGAAAATTTTAGTTAATTTTATTGCTACATATGTCTAATGTATAAAAGTTTCAGTATTATTTCTTTTTTTGCATTTTTTGTATTATTATTTTTTCAAATATAAAGATGCAGAATATTTGGTCATGCCAATTTTTATATTTGGAGGATATTTAGCTACAAATCAACTAAATCATGTCTAAACACCTTTGCAAATTTTATAAAAT
Organism: Allobates femoralis; assembly: GCA_033576535.1. Taxonomy (NCBI): domain Eukaryota; kingdom Metazoa; phylum Chordata; class Amphibia; order Anura; family Aromobatidae; genus Allobates; species Allobates femoralis. The sequence continues at coordinate 107,945,910 of JARQOC010000006.1, forward strand.
TTGGTTTCCATTCAATGGAAACTCTTTTTGATTACCTCCTGCTTGACTATTTCCTACAATTGTACTACAATTGTACAACAGTAATCTGCAATCATTGATGGATTCCATTTTCCTTGATATCTTTTCTCCATAGCCGTAGTATCTTGGTGCAATCTTTCACCGTGCTCGTCACTCACTGCTACACAACTTAGTGAAAAAAAGTCTAGTTACAGCCAAGATCCTTAAATATTTTGAGGAGAGTTTCCACCAACTCTTCATAGTTATAAGCTCTTGAGTCTTCCAAAAAATTAATAACCACTAATGTAAATGCTACCCATACAGGGTTTTGCTTGACCTGCACCAATTGGAGAAGCTCCTCATGTTGATGAAGATTATGAATCTGAATTCCAATAAAGACTTCTTCCTTTATTTTTTCTTCACTCAGCCTTGGAAACATATCAATAAGGTACTTGAATGCTTTTGCATTTTTATCCATTAACTTTACAAAGGTCTTAATTAGGCCCAACTTGATATGCAAGAAGATAAAAAAATCTTATGTAGGTTAATAAGTGCTGTGCTGGATGCCGGACATTATTATTCCCTGGCTGAAGTGAATTTCGGTCTCTTATTGTAGTGATATCCTCTTGCACGACTATCCTACTCACACAGAAAGCAGCAGGACTTTGTGTATCCACCCTGGAGACCAAGTTAGAGGGAAACCACCTTTATGTCACCACAGAGGGGCCACAAATGTTAGTCATAGTACAGGCACATCAACAGCTTTTTAATGTTGTCATGGGTTAATTTCATGTGGACTGCATAACCAACTGGAATTGAAGATAGCACATTGCCATTAGGAAGCAAGTTGAATTTTAGGCTTGTTTTGGACGAACCGATGAAGATTATGTAATGTCCCCTGAGCAGATAGCAGGGGCATCATGGTAACACAGGCTCGCTGAGTAACACAGATGACTAGGGTTGTCATGTACACAGGGCAATTGCATGACAAAAGGTGTTGGTTGGCTCGGCACCAGCCAGTGGAACGGTGTTTATGGTTCTGTTGATGGCCATTGGCCAGTAGTTTGGCGGGCAATGTAAGGTTATTTATAGATCACATTCCTGTCAGAGGGTCAGTCAGACCTCTGACACAACGGCTCTGACACAGCCTTGTCATGGAGCTGCTATGCAGGGCCAGCCAGGAAGGGGATGAAGAATGACTGCGGTCCTGTTTATCCCAACCCCCGGCCCCCAGTACCTGTGGCCTCCAAGATCCCTTGTTTCCTGCCTCTGAACTTCATCCATCTGTGAGTGCAGCTTCCCAGCCCGCTGTGCGGCACAGCTTACGCACACATCGGAGGGCCAGCTCCAGATATTCCCCAGCGCCAGAGAAAAGGGGAGGTGCATCTGCCTGATCAGCGGGCTCGTTGAGGAAGATGACATCGCGTGGGCCCTGGTCTCTCATGAGAAGGGGCTGGCATCACGTGACTTTGCCGCTTCACGGCCATCCAGAAAGCAATCTCGGGATTTGGCACTGACGGCGCTGGAGGTCTGAGCTGCGAGAAGCAGATGTTGGCCATGAGAGGAGCTGCCCCTCTGAGCACCCGGGACCAGAGGCGGTTCTCAGTCTCTCAGGCCATTTTGTGCCGCTGAACTTGTCTGTCTGGGGCAGGGCTTTGGCTCCCCTTGGAGTCCTCCATACTGTGGGCCTGGCTCCCTCCGGCCGCTCAGTCCAAGACCAGAGCTTTCCGGGGGCATCCTCAGTGCCCCCGCCATCCCTTCCTAGGCATGAGGATGACAGCTGGCTTTGGTCATCCTCTGACATGACCTCTGAAGAAGAGCTTCCCTGTGGTCCTGTGACGCCTGGCTCACAGGTGCATGCAGCATCTGGAGCACTCCGGTCATCCAGTGTGACATCCTGTCATCAGCAGCAGCCTCCTGCATGACATAGTGAGACTCCTTGTATGTCTTTTTCACAGGGCAGCCAGGGATTGACTGTTGAATCTGTCAAAGCCATAGTTTCAACAGCAGTGTCAGAGGCCTTTGGCTTGTCAGAGAAGGCATTGGACCGGAGGGTGGGGGCTGTTACTGAACATGGGGATGTACGGTCTGTTGCTGTATCAGAGGTTTCTTTTACAGAGGCGCTTGTCTGCGATGTTTTCCGCTTGGGTTCCATCTGCCTATTAATATAAAATAGAAAATTTGGAACCGCGAATAGGTAGATGCTTTCTCTCTCCTTCCCTCATCCAGGGAGCACCCGCATAGAGGAGAGAGAAAGGATAAGCCGGAGCAGGACATGGACAAGCGCAAACCGTTCAAATCATTCCATAATTGGGTGCAGGTGTTCGCCATTTTTGCCGCAGTTTTGGGCGAGAGATCCCCTAATTATTGTACAGGACTTTTTCAGCACCTTGACATCATACTGGAGGCTTACAAGAATTTTGGGGGAACGGCGTGGTTACATTGCGATGAGTTTTTCAGGCAGAAACTTGCTGTTCACTCCACCATTTGTTGGGGGGTTAAGGACATTGGGCTTTGGATGCTACCACAATGCAACCCCTGCGTTAAGTCTCCAGTGGTGCAGTCTTCTAGCACAGGAGTATGTATTGAATTCAATGACTCCAGTTGTAAATAGTTGAACTCATGCCGATTCAGGCATGAGTGCTTGTTTTGTTGCGGTGCCCACCACGCACCTAAATGTTTTCGCAGGCAGAACATGTCTGCCTAAGCTGCCGCCTCAGGCGAACAACCTTCGTATAAAAATGTCAACACCAGTGAACCTGGAAAACATGTTGCCGTGGCTAGACAATTTTCCCAACAGGGAGAAAGCAGCCTTACTAATTGACGGTTTTCGCGAAGGGTTTTTCATCCTGCCTTTTCAGGGTAAGGCATGTGTTGTGGGAAGGAACCTGGTTTCAGTACTACAGCATTTTTCAGCGGTGGTTCAACACCTTAGAAAGAGCTTTCATTGGGCCGCATTGCTGGCCCTTTTTTCAAACTACCGTTTGAAAGTTTTAGGTTTTCTCCTTTAGGGGTTGTACGTAAGAAGGAGCCACGTTCTTTTCGCATCATTCATCACTTGTCGTTTCTGAATGGGGAGTCACTTAGTGACCAAGTTGATCCTTCTGTGGCTGCAGTTCAGTACATTTCTTTTGACGCTATGGTGGACTTGTTGCGTCGGTGCAGAAAGAACTGTTTGCTGGCAAAATCTGAAATTAAGTCAGCCTTCCGTCTTTTGCTGGTTCATCCTGAGGGTTTTAATTCGTTAGGTTTTTATTTTAACGGTGGTTTTTATTTAGATCGTTGCCTCCCCATGGGTTTTTCCCTTTCTTGTTTTTATTTTGATTCGTTTTCTACCTTTTATCCTGTGCGGTCGGGGCCGATTTTCCATCAAGAGGTGTTCTGAATTACTTGAACGACTTCTGGTTCATTGCCAAATGGTAGTCTGATGAGTATTTTACTTTGCTGTCCCGTTTTTTGCAATTCATGCGTCATTTAGCAGTTCCCTTGGTGTCTGAAAAGATGATATACCCTGCACGAAGTTAGAGTATTTGGTGATCACTATTGATTCTGTTAAAATGGAATTCAGCTTGTTCAATTAAAAATTGGACAAGTTGAATATTCTAGTGATGGGGATGTTGTCTAAAGAGAAGGCTACCCTAAGGGATTGTCAGTCCCTCTTGGGTAGTCTGAATTTTGCCCTCCTCATTTTACCTATGGGCCACCCCTTTTTAAGGCGGCTTTACTATGCTACTAAAGGGGTTACCTCCCCAGGGTGCCATATTCGGGTTACACAGGTGTTGGGGGAGAACCTTTTGATTTGGAGGGAATTTTTATCCTCGTTTAATGGTATTTGCAGTGTGATTTTGTACCCGCATCTTCTTTATCTTTGTCTTTTCATGCAGATTCTGAACACGGTTTTGGGCTAATTTTTGGCCAGAGCTGGTGTTCCACTTTTTGGCCATTGGGTTTTCGTGGGAGAGGCTTTTGTAAATCCTTGGTTTTATTGGATCTTGTTTCATTGCTAGCCATTTTGAAACTTTGGGATGAACACTTGTCGAACAAGCGTATCCATTTTTGGTGTTGTACGTGGGGTTCTGTTTTCGTGCCCAGTATAGTCTCGTCAAAATGACCCTTTATTTGTTATATTCTTCTTGGCTGGTTTTGTCTTGCCTTTGATTTAATATATGGTTGAAGGTGACTCATGACATTGAGTCGGTTAATGTTTCTGCTTTCTTTCTTTCTCGGCAGCAATGGATAGATTTCCACGAGTCCTTTCCGACAGTTGATCAGTGTGGGATGGATTGCCTATGGATGGTTCTGGAAGACTGACAGCAGAGTTCATTAAGAACTCTTTGGCTCTCTCAACGTGAGGCTGCTTATTTGGCAGCATGGCAGGACTGGTCTACATTTTGTGCTGCGAGGCATTTTCCTGTGGTCAATGGTAGTACGGAACTCATGCTTTCATTTTGTGATGAACTTCTTCGGTCTGGTCACAGTCATTCCGGTTTGGCGAAGTCTCTTTATGGAGTTTCGTTTTTTCATCAACTCTTGGGTGGCGTGTCACTGACGAATCATTTTTCTGTTTGCCAGCTATTGAAGGCTGTTTGGAAAGGCAGCGTACACCCGGATACTCGCCACCCTATTTCATTGGATGTTTTATGGAAGTTGTGGATTGCATTAAAAGAAGTTTGCTTTAATGATTATTAAGTTTCATTATTTCAAACCTGTTTTGCTCTCATATTTTTTGTAGCTTTCAGGATTTGTGAAGTGGTGTCTCAAAGTAAGTATAAACTCTCGGGTCTGAGGGTTGAAGATGTCTCACTGTTCGACACGTATATTGTGCTATTGGTGCATAAATCAACAACTGACCAGTTTGGTCGAGGTGTTAACGTAAAACTGAACGAGCTCCCAAATTCTTGTTTATGCCCTTGTTGGAGTGAGAGACGTTGGTTGTCTCTACGCCCTTCTACCTCTGGCCCGTTACTTACCACAAGCAAGGTGACCCAGTGACAGTCTTTCAATTTTCCTCTGTCCTTAAGAAATGTTTAGCTCGATTGAAGCTGGGTCATTTTCAATTCTTGTCCTCTTCTTTCAGGATCGCCGCTGCTACAAAGGCGGCCTGTGCAGGTTTGGGATCCCGCTCTATACAGCGTATTGGGAGATGGAAGTCTTGTAGAGCGAACTTATACGTATATAAATAAAACCAAAATCTCCCGTCCTTCCCACGGAAGACAAATGAAACTACTGTCTCTTAAACAAATGATTACTTTTATCAATGTTGAAAATTTAATACATCTGTCAAGGTACCAAAATTATTACAGGCTATAATCCATATTAATTTAAAAATCCTATATAAATACCTCTCAAAAGCAAACAACAGTATATAAGGGTGCTCCTATGTAGTGTTTATCATCAAATAGCTATACACTGGTGCTCATAATAGTACAAATTCACCATCTTGCACAGCCTAAAAACTGCCTAATACTCTCATAGGGGCACTTTCTGTACCCTAATACAAACTTTAAAAAGGGTCCCCCAGCAGCACACCAATTTAGATTCCTGCTTGTAATTACCTCAAGTTCCAGGCTGCACTGAAGCTGTTCTGCTACACAGGCTCCTCACCCCGTATGTCTGTCTTTGTTGGTCTAACGTTTCCATGTTTTTTCCAGGTCTTTTTATAGTATGAATTTTAGGACATTCCTACATATATTGGGTCCGGAAGAGGACGTCCATATGTAGCTATACAGAGAACCTGTTGTTCGATTGCTCATAGGTGTTGCGGTTTCAGTTCAGCTATAGAGGTTTGAGATTATCACATTTATGTGAGTACCGTATATATTCGTGTATAAGCCGACCCGTGTATGAGCCGACCCCCCTACTTTTGCCCCCAAAAGCTGGTAAAAGTTATTGACTCGCGTATAAGCCTAGGGTATGAAATGCAGTAGGCCCTCATCCTATTATATAGCCCTCCGTCACTGGTATATAGCACCCCTCGGTAATGGTATACAGGCCCCTCAGCAGTGGTATTATACAGGCCCCTCAGCAGTGGTATACAGGCCCCTCAGCAGTGGTATACAGGCCCCTGTGCAGTAGTATACAGGCCCCTGTGCAATGGTATACAGGCCCCTGTGTAGTAGTATACAGGCCCCTGTGCAGTAGTATACAGGCCCCTGTGCAGTGGTATACAGGCCCCTGTGCAGTGATATACAGGCCCCTATGCAGTAGTATACAGGCCCCTGTGCAGTGGTATACAGGCCCCTGTGCAGTAGTATACAGGCCCCTGTGCAGTAGTATACAGACCCCTGTGCAGTGGTATACAGGCCCCTGTGCAGTAGTATACAGGGCCCTGTGCAGTAGTATACAGGCCCCTGTGCAGTGTTATACAGGCCTCTGTGAAGTAGTATACAGGCCCCTGTGCAGTGGTATACAGGCCCCTGTGCAGAGGTATACAGGCCCCTGTGCAGTGGTATACAGGCCCCTATGCAGTAGTATACAGGCCCATGTGCAGTGGTATACAGGCCCTGTGCAGCAGTAAGCAGGCCCCTGTGCAGTGGTATACAGGCCCCTGTGCAGTGGTATACAGGCCCCTCTGCAGTGGTATATAGGCTTGTATCTGGCCTTCAGCAGTGACACACAGCCCCCCCTCCTTATTATGTGTCCCCCAGGCTGCGGCACCTGTTAAAATAACAAACCTTTCATACATCACCTCGGGTCCCGGCTTCTTCTTCCTGCTTGTGCCGGCTTCTAGTGCTGTGACTGGGCGCAGGAGATGACGTCATCAGCTACGCCCGGTCACATGACACTGGCACAAGCAGGAAGAAGCCGAGACCGGAGGAGCGGCGCCGGAAAGGTGATGTATGAAAGGTTTGTTATTTTAACAGGTGCCGCAGCCTGGGGAACACATAATAAGGAGGGGGGGCTGTGTACCACTGCTAGGGGCCAGTGTATTGCAATATGCACCGCTCTCCCCGCCGCTGATGGACGGGGAGATGCCGTGCATATTCATTACACTAATGAGGCGGCCCCACGTGACCGCCCGCGGTCACTGCGGCCCCCTCCTGCCTCCTCCAGCACCCGGTCACAGCATCCCCCACAGCAAATACACCGTGACTTGCGTATAATCCGAGGGGGGGAATTTTCAGCCCAATTTTTGGGCTGAAAAACTCGGCTTATACGCGAGTATATACGGTATTTAAGTGTAATTTCAGTTGCTTTCCTGCTTCCGGATGTGGGTGTCATACATGTTGGGGGTAAATGGCCTCAGGAGGGTACCAACTCTGGACTTGTTGAGCTATTTTTAAAGGGAATTTCGGTTGATTCAATCTATGTTCCCTTTAACGGAGTTGGTGTTTTCGGAGATCGTTCCCCGATTGGTTTGGAATTATGAGCCTTTTAAATTTATGGAGTCAATCCGAAAGTGGGTGAACAGGCTTATGGAAAAGTTTCTTGCGTCTATGGGTGGGCATTCTTATCGTCATGTGGACTTCGAAGGTTTTGTGGATTGTATGTATCAGGATGGTGTCCATTTAGGGGACATTGGTCTGGATGTTTTCAATCTGGAGTTGCAGACGATGGTGGAGCAAGGTGCTCGGTTGGGATGGTTTAGGTATGGTTAATGGTTAAAATATAAAGGTTATTTTGTTATGGAGTTAATAGCCATCAAGTGTAGCTTTGGTATTTATTAAAATGGTGAAAGCAAAATGTTTAAATATTTACATGGAAAAATGAATTTTCAACCTTAATAAAGCCCATTGCCTTGTTTACTCCATCTGGTCTGCTTTGTCAATTATTTTTATCTTTAAGGTAATATTGGATAAGAATTGAGCCTTGTGTTCCCATGACTTATCTTCAGTGCTTCCATTAAATTGTTCATGTTTTTGCATGCCATAAAATGATCTCCACGAAGAATTATTGGACAAAGTCTTCATCATAATTGCAGAACAAAGAAAGGCAAACATCGCCCATTGAGAGATTTCAATGCTGAAGCCAGAACCTAAGAGCTCACCCTTATAGCCCTGTCACACGTGTCGATGTCGCCCGTGATGTTGTTCAGACGTCACAGATTATCCGTCGATTTTATGACGCATGAGCGACATCGTCGCGTGTGACATGTAGGTGCAACCAGCGATTTTTCGCTTGATCGCTGATTGCAGGTTTACTAGCCTGCCCGAAAACCTGGCGATGATCGCTCAGTAGAGCTTGTGCATCGCTCTGTGTGACACCTGGTCAGCGATGAAATTTGTTCACTCAGCGATTCTTGAAAGATTGACATGGGCGGACCTTGGCAATTTCCCGGCCTCGCCTCCTCTGCACTGATTGGAGGAATTTTAAACTAGAGAATAGTGCCGTGTCAATATGACCTAATTCTGACAGCCCAATAGAACACCGGCTCATATACCGATATTCAGGACATGCACATTGCACGCCTGAACGACGCCTGCACTGTACTAGATGCCCTGGTTCCGTGAGCTGGCAGAACACCATTGAGTAGCACGTTGTTTATAAACGTGAAACATTGACACTGTCTTAACGCTTCCAATTGTCTTTATTCTCGAGATGTTTTAAATGTGTTTCTTTTTTGTTATTTTATTACCATTAAAGTGAGAATCAGTTGACAATAACTCTCCTCAGATTATTTCATAAGGTAACATGTTTGTTCTATACACATAGGCCCCTTTCACATCTCTGCGTTTGCTGCGTTTTGCTGCGTTTTGCTTCATTTGCGTTTTTTCCGCGTTTTTACCGCAAAAAATGCATGAAAACGCATGCGTTTTTGACCCCATTGATTTTAATGGGAACGCATGAAAAACGCATGCAAAAACGCATGTCAAAACGCATGTGCGTTTGCAAAAACGCAAAACGCATGCGTTTTTGCAAACGCAGCCCAAAACGTTGTTTGCCACGTTTTGAGCTGCGCTTGCAAAAACGCATGCGTTTTGCGTTTTTGCAAACGCACATGCGTTTTGACATGCGTTTTTGCATGCGTTTTTCATGCGTTCCCATTAAAATCAATGGGGTCAAAAACGCATGCGTTTTCATGCGTTTTTTGCGGTAAAAACGCAGAAAAATGCAAATGAAGCAAAACGCAGCAAAACGCAGCAAACGCAGAGATGTGAAAGGGGCCATAATATTTGGTTTAAAAGTATTAAAGCAGGAGCCTGGCAACACACTTCGCAAAGGCCATATTAAAAAAAACAGGCAGGGGCGTGGAAAAACATCCTGTACTAACTACGCCTACATGAATGACGTGTCACAGAGATCGCCCAAATTCAAAGAAAATATCTCTGCTGTGTGACTCGGAACAGCAACAAAAAATTATCGCTCACGTGGTTGCGAAGTCGCTGAATCGCCGGATCGTTGGTATCACAAATTGACATGTGTAAACATGTAACCAGCGATAATCGCGCGACATCTGAGCGACAACTAGTCCGTGGCGTCAGAACGACATCGCGGGCGATATCGACACGTGTGACCACACTCTTACTCTTGGGCAGATTCAAATCTCTTACAAGATCATGCAGATCACTTTGTGTTAGGGTAGGTGCGCATAATCTGAAGGCACTGCGTAGTGCCTCTGGACCTGAGGGAAGCCGCGGGTGAACACAGCATGAACGTAGCTGCCATGTGCCCACGATCTGCATTCGATGCAAGGTGGCTTTTCCCTGCATTCACCCGCTGGGTTTCACTTCCCATTCTGCAGCAATAAATTGAAATGCTGCCGATATGTCGAAGCACGGCAACCCATACCACAGCTGAAATACTGCTGCAGTGGGGAGAAGCACAGTGGACATGGGATTTCTAGAAATCTCATCCACTGTGCTGGTAATGCACAATGCAGTGATATGGATGCAGTGCAAACACTCTTTGTCCATGATGCTGCAAACCCTGATCATGTGCACACAGCCTTATAAGATGTGCTTCAATTGAGGTTGCTGACAGAAAGTCTGGGTCTTGAGAGGAAGATGCTTCATGACACCAAAATCCCACTTATTTTTCACTTGGCTTGACTGAAAATGTTTCTGGTGCTTTTGGAACTAGCAGTTCTACTGTATGTGGCACTGGGTGTATTGTAGATAGAAAGTTTGGATACTGCAAAGTCGATTTCTTCTTGAAACTCCTTTATCAATGGGGGGCACCATGCAGAAGGAAATAGTAGTGCGATCAGTTGGCTCTTTCTAGATCACTGGGAAAGCAAAATGCATAGATTGCCTCTGCCCATGGCACCACTGAGTAAGGTGTGATGCACATCTATTACAGCATATGACCAGGCCCGTATTTGGAGTTCCTGCCGCCCTAGGCACTGCCAGCGAAGACGCTCCCCAACCCCCCGCAACCCCACCATCGTGCCACACCCCCTGTCGCGCCACACCCCCTGTCACGCCACACACCCCTGTCGCGCCACGCCCCCTGTTGTGCCACGCCCCCGTTGTGCCACGCCCCCCTACAGACAGACTGGCTTGAAATAAATATAAAGAATAATAAAATCTTTCAATGATTTTAATTCGTTTACGTGCAAAAGTGCAACAATAAGGTGATAAATCATCTTTTGGATGGTTAGGGATGAGCTAGCAAGGTGCAGAGTAGTGATAGGAGGGGCTAAAAGGAGCTGAGAGGTTCCCATTATGGTTGGAGTAGTGGATGGTTGCTACATGACCACCACCATGTCCCAAACAGGCTGTGACATCAGCAAGGAGGTGGCAGTCATGTTTTGGGTCGTAATCATGTGGAGAGAGCTAGTTTGCCCCTATAGGGTCCATGAAGGCGTGAAAAGGACCACGGCAAAGTATATATACTTTTAGACTGACCTTTTTTTTTCTTCGTACAAAATCATCCCCATGCATGACAAAGCACCATCTCTTGGTACAGAGCATAGCCCTGAGTAATTGGCTGCTATGGACATAAAAGTAGAGAAAACCATGGTGTGGCTACCAGTCTCCCCTTCTCCCCTGATCTCAACCCTATTGAGAAACTTGGAAGTACCTTTAAGCAAAAAAAAAATCTAAGATGCTGTAAGACATTAATCGTCAAACCAGCAGCTCTGGGAGTCAATTCTGACATCCTGCAAACAAATGCAATCTTAAAACATCCAAAATCTGACAAGTTCAATAAATGCAATATTTGTGAAGGTGATATCAAAGAAAAGCGATGTACAATATGAGACATACTGGTAGGATGTTTACATTGTGAGCCCCTATGGGGACAGTGTTGATGATGTATGTAAAGTACTTTGGAGTGCATAGTGTAATGTAAATGTAAAAAAATATTTCTTCATATGTCGTCACAATACCGGGATCTGAGGATCTTCTATTTCGAGGTCAGGAGCTCTCTGATGCCATGTTGCTGCCTGTCTCGCTGTCTTCCTCTTTTGACACTGCAGTGCAGTGGACAAGAGAGCATTAACTGGTTAATAACAAGAAGTATGGAGTGTACTAACTGAGCCATAAATCCTCCCCATACCATGTCCACCAGACATTGTAGGATTACTATATGGATTTTATTATTAGGGTAGGACACACTGGCGTGAAACTCGGACGAGTGCAATATGTGATTTTCTCACATTGCAGTCAGACCAATGCTAATCAATGTATGAGAGCAGATTTACATGTGTCGGACGCTTTTTTCTCATCCAGATTCTGGATGGGAAAAAAAGTCACAACATGCTGCAACAGTCTGCGATTCACACACGAGACTCGCCAATGCAAGTCTATGAGTCCGACAAAATCATGGACCGCACGCACACGGACCATCCGAGAGGCATCCATTTTTTTCACTGATATCATTCTATAGCTCAGAACACTGTAAAATGTTCCTGTAAATGATTCTACAGTAATAGCTGCTGAGGAAAGAACAGATTATACATTGATGTGATCTGAGATAACTATTGGACACTCCCACAGCAGTTGGATGCCAAATGCACCAAAAAACGGATGGCATTCATCCGACTCTCCTGGATGAGAAACAGACCGATTTTAAAAACGCCAGTGTGTTTCCACCCTTATAATGTTGCCCAGTATCTGACTAAGGCCGGTTTCACATCACGTTTTTTGTGATCCGGGGCTGTCCGTTGTGAACCAGACAGCCCCGGATCTGATTTTGGCCCCATATTACTCCTATGGGGCCCCAATTGACCCGAATGGCAGCTATCTGCCATCCGGTTTCCCTGTGTCTGGGAGAGTGCAGGGTTTTCTCCTGGACACAAAAACGTTGCAAGCAACGTTTTTGTGTCCATGGGAAAAAAGCAGAGAATCTCGCATCCTCCCGGATTATCCCGGTCCAGTGCCCCCTCACATAGGGGTCTATGGCCCTGGATCGCACCAGAGCCTACAAAATCTGGCACCTGGGAGCCGGACGGCCGGTGCTGAAGCTCAGCACTATGCAGAGGTCCCCTGCTAACAGCTCAGGACCACGGACAGCTCCCAATGAGCCGCGAACCTGAATTATCAGCAGCTGCGTGAAGAAGAATCCGACTACACACCGAACAAGAGGGCATATTTGGCCCTCCCCTTCTGTTTGGTGATCCGATCCGGGGCTGTCCGCTGTGGACCGGATCACACTATGTTGTGAAACTGGCCTAAGGCATTATTCATACGTCCGTGTTTAAACACATACAGTGCCTACAAGTAGTATTCAACCCCCTGCAGATTTAGGTGGTTTGATAAGATGCAAATAAGTTAGAGCCTTCAAACTGCAAACGAGAGTAGGATTTATTAACAGAAGCATAAATCTTACAAACCAAAAAGTTATGTTGCTCAGTTGAATTTTAATAAATTTTAAACATAAAAGTGTGGGTCAATTATTATTCAACCCCTAGGTTTAATATTTTGTGGAATAACCCTTGTTTGCGATTATAGCTAATAATCGTCTTTTATAAGACCTGATCAGGCCGGCACAGGTCTCTGGAGTTATCTTGGCCCACTCCCCATGCAGATCTTCTCCAAGTTATCTAGGTTCTTTGGGTGTCTCATGTGGACTTTAATCTTGAGCTCCTTCCACAAGTTTTCAATTGGGTTATGGTCAGGAGACTGACTAGGCCACTCCATCACCTTGATTTTTTCCCTCTTGAACCAGGCCTTGGTTTTCTTGGCTGTGTGCTTTGGGTCGTTGTCTTGTTGGAAGATGAAATTACGACCCATCTTAAGATCCTTGATGGAGGAGCAGAGGTTCTTGGCCAAAATCTCCAGGTAGGCCGTGCTATCCATCGTCCCTTGGATGCGGACCAGATGGCCAGGCCCCTTGGCTGTGAAACAGCCCCACAGCATGATGCTGCCACCACCATGCTTGACTTTAGGGATGGTATTCTTGGGGTCGTATACAGTGCCATCCAGTCTCCAAACGTCACGTGTGTGGTTGGCACCAAAGATCTCGATCTTGGTCTCATCAGACCATAGAACCTTGAACCAGTCTGTCTCAGAGTCCTCCAAGTGATCATGAGCAAACTGCAGACGAGCCTTGACATGACGCTTTGAAAGTAAAGGTACCTTACAGGCTCATCTGGAATGGAGACCATTGCGGTGGAGTACGTTACTTATGGTATTGATTGAAACCAATGTCCCCACTGCCATGAGATCTTCCCGGAGCTCCTTCCTTGTTGTCCTTGGGTTAGCCTTGACTCTTCGGACAAGCCTGGCCTCGGCACGGGAGGAAACTTTCAAAGGCTGTCCAGGCCGTGGAAGGCTAACAGTAGTTCCATAAGCCTTCCACTTCCGGATGATGCTCCCAATAGTGGAGACAGGTAGGCCCAACTCCTTGGAAAGGGTTTTGTACCCCCTTACCAGCCTTGTGACCCTCCACGATCTTGTCTCTGATGGCCTTGGAATGCTCCTTTTTCTTTCCCATGTTGACCATGTATGAGTGCTGTTCACAAGTTTGGGGAGGGTCTTAAATAGTCAGAAAAGGCTGGCAAAAGAGATAATTAATCCACACATGTGAAGCTCATTGTTCTTTGTGCCTAAACTACTTCTTAATACTTTAGGGGACCAAACAGAATTCTGGTGGTTTGAGGGGTTGAATAATAATTGACCCACACTTTTATGTTTAAAATTTATTAAAATTCAACTGAGCAACATAGCTTTTTGGTTTGTAAGATTTATGCTTCTGTTAATAAATCCTACTCTCGTTTGCAGTTTGAAGGCTCTAACTTATTTCCATCTTATCAAACCACCTAAATCTGCAGGGGGTTGAATACTACTTGAAGGCACTGTACATGAAAAAATGGTATCGGTGTCATATGGTTATGGTCAATGTGTCAGATTTTACAATAAGTGGTTTTCAAGGATGGATGCAGACATAAATGACCAAAAATCTCCTATATTTTACAATGTGAAATATATACAGCACATGGACAATTAACTAATGCCATCCATGTGCTGTACGTGTCTTTCATGGACCCATAGACAGGTATTGGCCATTGTCATGTGGCTCTCTGGAAAAAAACAGGTGTGTCTGTTTTGCAAGGACTTATCATCCATGAAAATGAAGGACATATGAATAGCTCCATAGATTATAATGGCCACTACTTATCCCACAGCAAGGCCCCTCCCCTCACTGTATCCGTGTATCACACATGACACGTGTGATGTCTGTGTGCTATTTGGGTGATGTCTGAATATCACACAGAGAGCTTGTTATTTTATACTCACCTCCCTACAGCGCTGCCTGTTCCTCTCTCTTCCGGTCCACTGCAGCTCTCAATGCAGTGAATAATAGATGAGCTTAATAAGTGGCCCCGGAAGTGAGAGGAGCAGACAGCGCTGGAGTCAGGCGAGTATAAAAATCTTTGTTTATAAATTTTAAACACCTGTCTCATGTCCGTGCACACAGATGTCACAAAGAGGACATCCGTGTGCAAGAAGTTTTTGCATGGACCCACTGACCTGAATGGATCGATGCTTCTGCTGAGAAACAAGCATGTCACCGTGTGGAGCATATGGGGGGGGGTGATGGCGTCCCACACAGACGTGGGCTGCAGCAGCCTGCAGGCACTGCAGCAGTGCATTGATAGGGGGGATGGGAGCAGCCCACACAGACCCGGGGCTGGGTCGCTGCAGCATTGCATAGATATGGGGGGATGGGAGCGACCCACACAAAACTTGGGCAGGGGACGCTGCAGCATTGCGTAGATACATATGTGGGGACAGGAGCGGCCCACACATACCTGGGGCTGCTGCAACATTGCATAGATGCATATGAGAGCGGCCCACACAACTGGGGCAGGGGGCGCTGCAGGTATGCATAGATACATATGTAGGGGATTGGAGCGGCCCACACATACCTAGGGCTGCAGCATTGCATAGATACATATGTGGGGGGGGAAGAGGCCGGGGTCCTTACCCAGAGGAGCCATTCCCTGCTGCTGCTGCCAGCATGCCATGCTGCTGATTCCTTCCCTCCTCCTGCTGGCTCAGCTGGGGCTGGCTGGTTACAGACTGCTAGTACAGACTTGAGGGTTGTTGTTGTGCTGTGCACGTCACTGTACTTGATGCCTACCGCTGCGCCTCCCTGCCTATCCACCATCACCATCAATGATGACGCATCATGAATCTGATACATGATGATTGATGCCCCCTGCCCTGGGCCATGCTGCACCTTCACACACGCCCGGCGGGCGGTGGCGCTGCTGATTCAAGCATAGCTGAGCTCAGCCCCTGCCTGTCGGTAATGTGCTACCGCCCGTGCAGTGGCGTAGCAACTGTTTGTGGCGCCTGGGGCAGTCGAAAAATTTTCTGCGGCTGCCACCCCTTTGGTCATTGATAATACGGAAGCAATGTCTATAATGTTTTAGGATCAAGTCTGTTAAGTTAAAGATTACAACATCCACATGACTACATCACCAGAACCACCGGCAATACAATAACACATTACTAGAACCCCTGTCAGTATATTGCCAGAATCATTGTCAATACAGTAATACATCACCAAAACCAGTCAATACATCATCAGAACCCCCATCAATTCAATAATACATCATCACTATAACCCGTCAGTACATGACCAAAACCACCAACAATACAATAATACATAATCAGAACCACCATCAATACATCACCAGGACAGTACGTTCCTTATATAAATGTATATGCCATACTGCTCAACCTCCTTCCACATATCCCACACTGTTCACCCCCCATATGTCCCATGCAGCTCATTCTCCATCCATATGTTCCATGCAGTTAATATCCCCCCCCCATACCCCTCCAATGTTCCATGCAGCCTCTTCCCTCCCATGTTCCACACAGCCTCTCCCTCATCCATGTAGCTTCTTCCCTATGTTCCATGTACCTTCTCCCCCATCCACCCATCCATCCGTCTTCTGCCACCCACCTTTTCCTTGCCCCCCTCCTCCATCCATCTTCTGCCCCCTTTTCCAAGCCTCCTTGTCCATCCATTAATCCATCCCATTCTGCCCCCTCTTCCAGGCTGCCCCATCCATCCATTCTGCCCCCTCTTCCAGGCCGCCCCATCTATCCATCCCATTCTGCCCCCTTTTCCAGGCCGCCCCATCCATCCATCTATCCCATTCTGTCCCCCCAGGCTGCTATCTTCGGCTGTAACAGCGCCTTACCTGACTCCACGCTCCTGATTCCGGATCCCTCATCCCAGTAGCTTCTTCCTCTGCGGCTCCCGGTCTCCAGCTCGCCTGCACTCGGCACCAGCACCAGGCAACCCGGACCACCCCTGTGTACTTCCATATCCCAGCGCCCCTGTCCCATCCATATACCTGCACCCCTGTGCCCCATCCATATCCCTGAACCCCTGTGCCCCATCCATATCCCAGCACCCATGTTCCCCATCCATATCCCAGCACCCCTGTGCCCCATCCATATCCCAGCACCCCTGTGCCCCATCCATATCCCAGCACCCCTGTGCCCCATCCATATACCAGCACCCCTGTGCCCCATCCATATCCTTGTGCCCCATCCCTGCACCCCTGCGCCCCATCCCTGCACCCCTGTGCCCCATCCCTGCACCTCTGTGCCCCATCCATATCCCAGCACCCCTGTGCCCCATCCATATCCCAGCACCCCTGTGCCCCATCCATATCCCAGCACCCCTGTGCCCCATCCCTGCACCCCTGTGCCCCATCCCTGCACCCCATCTTCAGCTGTTCCCAGCTACTGGAACCTCTGCGAATCGATGCACAGTGTACTGACACCGGCATTGAAGCTGTACCCGCCCTGCCGCCTGCTCCTCACACACTTACCCGGAGCAGCGCTGCCTGAGCCACCGCCGCCGTCGGATGTGCTGCCCGGACGGGAACTTCAAATCCCCGTCTCTGCTGCCGCACCCACACACATGCGGCCCCCTTCCCCCACGCTACGCCACTGTGCCCGGGCCTCTGCGGATTCGAATTTCCCTCCTCGATGCACGGTGACCAGGGGTGAACCTAGCCTCTCTGCTGCCTGAGGCGAGCTGCAAAATGCCGCCCCCCCCAGTAAAAAATTTTTCTATCGGTGTCAATAAATCTGGTTCACACAAATTTATATCTATCTTGTCAAATTAGTACAATCATGGACATTTTAATTTAAAGAAATAGAAATAAAGATGTCTAAACAGAAGGATGTCAGCGCCATCACACGCACATACAAGAACCACACAGAAGAATCCAGAACAAGGATCATTAATGACAATGGCACACAGTGATGATGGCAGAGCTGTGGTCCTGTAGGCAGACACAGTCCTCCATCCTTATGTGCGGGGACTGATGCGTGCTCAGTGTGTGAGCCTGTATCAAAGGCAGGAATACAACTTTTTGTACGTCAAATGTAGTGAAGGGGTTAAATTACATTATATACATGTATACAGCACACATAATGGACAACATAGGCTCATTACATACACATCATACAGTCACACAGACACATATCATATATGTCCTTAGACAGTACATATATGCTATATAACAGATGCACAGCAGGTACACATCATATACACAGAACATGCATGCAGGACAAGTGTATATACTTCACTATACTCAAAAGATATCTAAACACACAGAGCAACCTACACATACACACAGCTCACACAGACATGCAACTAACACCCACACAACTCACACACAGAAGACACACACCCCACACACAACTCACACAGACACACAACTCACACACAGAGACACAACTCATAGAGACACAACTCACGCACAGACACATCACACACAACACAAACATACAGACACACAACTCACACACAGAAGACACACAGGCACACACAGAAGGCACACATACAGACACAACTCACACACAGAAGACACAGGCACACAACTCACACACAGAAGACACACATATGGACACAACTCACACATAGATACCCAACTCACACACGGAAGACACAACTCACACAGAAAAGGCACACAAACAGACACAACTCACACATAGAAGACACAGGCACACAACTCACACATAGAACACACACAAACAGACAACTCACACAAGACACAACTCACACACAGAAGACACATACAACTCACACACAGAAGACACATACAACTCACACACAGAAGACACACAACTCAAACACACATACAGACACACAACTCACACACACATTTTACAGATACCTCACACATACACACACCTTCTTTCTGCTGCAGGAAGGGGGTACATATCCAGCTTCCCCTGCCAGCAGCAGCTGGGCCCCAACCCCTCCCCCACTCCCTCCTTCTCTCTGCCAGGACTGTGCACAGCAGGAGGTCTGTCACCTTGTAACCCGGAGGTTGGAGCTGCTTCTTCTCCTTATCCTCCAGCACATGTTGCTCCTCTAATCTCTTTGTCGGCTCTCATTTCTTCCCGCGCAGTGCAGGAGGGCAAGAACACTGGCCAATGAGTTCTTCTATCAGTCTGATGTGAGAGCGTTCATTGGCCAGTGTTCTTCTCCCCTATCTGATTGCTGAACCCGACGGGTAAAACCCGCCACACATTCCTAATCATTTGTTAAAGTGCACGTTGGGGAGAGATGTCAGGGGAGAGATGAGTGGCCCAATGTAGGCACCGGCCGCCATAGAACGGCCATCCCACAGATGCCACTGCCGCCCCCCATTTATCAGCAGGTGGCGCCGCTTGCGGCAGCCTACTCAAATTGCCAGATAGATGCGGCCCTGACGGTGACTGGCACAAATACCGTCGTCCAGGCGCCGACTCAAAGCTGGGGCGATGTGCTGCCAGACAGTGGCGCCTCTGCCCAGTCGTCCGCGGGAACATCTCTCTTTGACAGTATCCTCCGCGGCGGGCCCCTCCTTCTGTCTTCTGGTGGGTCTGTTCGCTGCCTCCTGCTGCAGGCTGGGTGAGGTGGGTGGGTCTGATGACGACGGGGGGGGGGGTGTGTGTGTGTATGAGGGGGCGGGGCTTACGACCCAGCCGACACGGGCCGGAAAAAAAAAAAAGAAATGACGCTGTGAGCCGCCCCCTATGAATGGCGGCGCCCTAGGCACGTGCCTACGAGTGCCTTATGGCAAATACAGCCCTGCATATGACTAGAGCCCAACTCTTGTCCTGATCTCCTATTCTGCAGCCGAAAAACAAGGTTGCAGGCTTTCCTTATCGTGGTAGTCAAGGTTTGCGTTTGTGGCACAAAAGTGATAGCAAAAAACTATCCACCTTTTTATTCCACTAAATAAGTGATGTTAATAGCTAGATAGATAATAATAGATGTTAATGCAACTATGATGATGAAATACTAAAGGCAATTATTCTATAAGTCTGCATGAAAGGTGTCATAAGTAGGGATGGGCAAACTGTTCGGGTTCATGACCAAGGTTCCTGGGGTAAAGTAATGCAATAGTTAATTTTGTTATTATATTTACCGGGTTTGCGCTTTCTCTTACTGGTGTGACTCATAGCTGCGTCACTTATGTGTCGACCTTTGTCTTCTTGGCATATGTGATTGGCTATTGGAGTCAGTCACGTGACTATTCACCAGTGCCGGGACAAGGCATTTTGGTGCCCTAGGCAGGTAAGGCAAACGGCGCCTTCGCCCCCCCACCCGAAATATGTCTAGGAATAAAAATGTCAACATACTTTGAAAGTAAATTTAATTTATCGGGGACTTATAAAAGGTTCGTCCAACCACACTACAGAGACATACTGGTAGGATATTTACATTGTGAGCCCCAATGGGGACAGTGCTGATGATGTATGTAAAGTGCCGTGGAGTTCATAGAGTAATATAAACGCAAAAAGTATTATTCTTAATATTATGTCACAATACCAGGATCTGAGGATCTTCTATTTCCAGGTCAGGGACTCTCTGATGCCATGTTGCTGCTTGTCTCGCTGTCTTCCTCTTTTGACACTGCAGTGCGGTGGACAAGAGAGCATTAACTGGTTAATAACAAGAAGTATGTAGTGTACTAACTGAGCCATAAACCCTCCCCATAGTGGACTACATGACAAAAGTTCCACGAACCCATGTGCTCCTTTGTTTCAGCCATATTTATGTAGCACAACATAAGGATATTGACATCGATACTACAGGCTATAGGTTGGGAAAACCTTCCATCATACAGTTTTGGTCTTGTGAATTTCATTTATAGCAGAAAATATCCTATTAGTGCAGAATGAGGATCCTATATTCCCTCAGGACTAATCATTGCCTTATTACCAGGGCAGGGGGAGACTTGTGCCTGGCAGGTAAATCTCAACACAGGGATTAACTTTCTGCAGATTTAGTTACCACTTGTCCATAGAGGAGACAACTGGTAACACGTGTAGGAGGAGACACATACAGTATCCCATGATTAGAGGACATGTCCATGGGGTGCAGGGAGGGTTCCCCAGTATATAGGGAGGCAGTGCTGTATGGGATCCAGTAGGCGGGGGTGTACTTATATCCCAGCCAAACAAAGCACCAGAGCTCTGAGCCTCTGCAGTGTGACCAAAGCTGTACGATCCAGCATTATACCACCTCCCTCCTGTAACTGGAGGACACATGGACACAGACAGACTGACACTGTATGGATGAAGCCTTACCCCGCAGGTGGCTGTCCTGGCTGTATGGAGGGGCTGTAGGGGTGACATTGCCAGAATGTGGAGAGATCAGGGGAGAGCGTTCATCAATCCCATCAGCAGCCATGACTGCAGCAGCTCCAGCAGAGGGAGGGAAAGAGGCAGCTCCTCATGAGGAGCAGGTCACAGGGAGGGAAGGAGACCAAAAGACGTCCTCCAGCCTCACCAACCTCCACAGTCTCAGCCCTGACTGATACACCCTCACCACCACACAGCCTGGGCACTGATACACCCACCACCACACCACACAGTCTGGGCACTATACACCCTCACCCCACCACACAGCCTGGGCACTGAGAGAGTTCTGCGGACCAGGGGGGGGAAGGGCCTTTGCACACTCACCGCGGCCGCCATCTGCTGTAAGGAGGAGGAGAGGAGGGGCGGGCAGAGCTGCAGGACAGGAAGTCCCGTCCTCCCTCCTCTCTCTGGCCGGCGGCGGCCAGCACGGGGCCCCCCAGGGGGTGTGGGGCCCCCCAGGGGGTGGGCAATGGGCCCCTCATGCGGGAATGCGCCCTGCACAAGATGGCGCCCTAGGCGATCGCCTAGGCTCGCCTAGCTGTCGTCCCGGCCCTGCTATTCACCCCGGAAGTGACACAGCTGAACGGGATAATGTAAACCCGGTAAGTATAATAAGTAGGGTAATTAACCATTAACTTTCTTGAACTCAGCAACCCCGGTCAGGAATTGAATAGATAACTCTGTTTGTAATGACTCTATGTATTATATACATTTTACTTTTGTATTGAAATACTGAAATAAATTAACTTTTTGATGATATTCTAATTCATTGAGATGCACTAGTATTACAGTAGCTCTCCACCATTGAAAGTCAGCGCTGTTAGGAAACTGCACATTTCATCCTTCACATTGGAAACTTGTACTTCCATCCTCAGCATACATTGACATGCTACAAATCTCTAACCTGCAGATATATTTTGCATCATGTATATAAGATTTCTTTATACTTTATTATCACTGTAAAATGCAGCAGAATATCCACTGGTGAATATAAGGTGGAAAACCCACTATGTTATTTTTTTTCGTGTGTTCACATGAATGGGATGTGTATTGTGGAATATAATGTGGAAATCCAACACATGGCAATATTTCTGAATTAATGTGACTTAATCTGTTATCAATTTATGTGCATAATTTGCAAATGAAACATACTAATAAGGGAGAGAGAGGAGTACAATCTGGTTGGCTTGTCATGGTGGCATTGTTTATTGTGTAACTCTAAACCCACATGGGGTGAAGGTTGGCCAGCAAATAATTGAATTCTCCCTGAAAGATTATTCTAAAAGTTTTTGATCATAGGGTAGGGTCACATTGCCAAGCTAAATTGCATTCACCGCATCCGGATCCGGATGCGGTGAACGCAATGCCGGGCACACACAGTTTTTGTCAAAACTGTGTGCAGAATACCGCACTGCGGTCACCGTATGGCTCAGGATGTGTAATCCTGAGCCATCCGGTAACTGCAGAGTTTGCGGTTCCCGGCTCTGCAAACCTAGGAAAGAGTTAAATTGATTAGTACAGTACTGTTTGAGGTCTGTAGGGGGGCTTAGACCCCCCTACAGACCGGCCGCCCACTTCGGTGGGCTCCTAATACAATATTCCCGATGCCACGGGCTCCTCCGAGCCCGTGGAAGACCCCACACACCCAGCCCCCCGAATTACTATACAGGGGTGCGTGCCTGCACCCCTCTGGTATCCTTAATCCTGTATGGGGGGAAAATGATATATTAAAGACATGGTTAAAGGACATATTTACGTGTCTTCTCCTCCAATGTTGTGACGAATCCATGGGCGGGGCTGTATGCGGCAGCCTCCGCCCCCTCATTTGTTATGGCCGCCCCCTCTGTGCCTCAGCCATTGATAAGAGGCCGGCCGCGTCATGAAGGGGCGGGGCGCACGTGTGTGACGTGTTCGCCCCGCCCCTTCATGACGCGGCCGGCCTCTTATCAATGGCTGAGGCACAGAGGGGGCGGCCATAACAAATGAGGGGGCGGAGGCTGCCGCATACAGCCCCGCCCATGGATTCGTCACAACATTGGAGGAGAAGACACGTAAATATGTCCTTTAACCATGTCTTTAATATATCATTTTCCCCCCATACAGGATTAAGGATACCAGAGGGGTGCAGGCACGCACCCCTGTATAGTAATTCGGGGGGCTGGGTGTGTGGGGTCTTGCACGGGCTCGGAGGAGCCCGTGGCATCGGGAATATTGTATTAGGAGCCCACCGAAGTGGGCGGCCGGTCTGTAGGGGGGTCTAAGCCCCCCTACAGACCTCAAACAGTACTGTACTAATCAATTTAACTCTTTCCTAGGTTTGCAGAGCCGGGAACCGCAAACTCTGCAGTTACCGGATGGCTCAGGATTACACATCCTGAGCCATCCGGTGACCGCAGTGCGGTTCCCAGAAACGCTGCGAAAACTGCTGCCTGCATGATTTTAAACGCAGGCAGCAGTGCCGGATCCGGCCACCGGATGGCTTGTGAAGCCATCCGGTGTTTTGCATAGGCTTCCATCAGGAGCCTTTCCTGGTCCGGTTTTGAGCTTTTTTAAAGCTCAAAACCGGATCAGGATTTTAAACACAAAACGCCAATGTGACCCTACCCATAATGTACTAATTCGCAATTTGTTCCTGCATCTCACAGTGAATCTTCCTTCCTTTGGATACGGTGACTTTCTCCATTGGTTCCACCATCAGTGACTCCAGTCATTTTCATCCTAGTGTAAGCTGATATCTGTACACACTTGTAACCAAGGAAAGAGTGAGCCTGGCAGTGAGCGCTGCGCCAGAGAATGACTTGGTATTTTCCTATTGCAGCCTGTGTGCTGTGCAGAGGATGCGGCGGAGTGTACAGCGCAGCAAACACAGCACACACTATGCACACCCCACACTACCATGGCTGCCAAGAACAGAAACTAGCAACCTTTTTAACGGAAATCACTTGTGTTATGGGCTAGTATAAACTTCTAAAATTGATCAATGGGACAGAGATCAACTCTAATGGTGTACAGAGTAGAATACATCCAGCCAAGATAGGTGTTGAAACCCCTAATGATCTACCATTTAACAACAAAATGTCTAAATCTATAATGCACTGACTCCCACCTAATAAAGGAATTCCTGCTTGATGCCAATATGAAAAGTTCCATCTCATTTTGAGTAAGTCAACTCCATCTGGACACATCAAATGGCTATTGTTCCCTTCTAATTGGGACTGGAGTATAACTACACCAGCGCAGGTGTTGAAAAAAATGCAACATCCATGTACTGACCATCCTTGTTTGTCCGTTCATTACCTTTGATGAGACCATAATTATTTCAGAAAAAAATCCACTAAATCTTACAATTGAATATTAATAATACAATTGTGGTGCCCCACTGGTTGGGACGCCATGTAGGGGTATTGCACCCAGACCAGGGTATGTTGTATCCCTGTGAACAGGGGACTGGGATGTCAATAGGGGACCCTCACCACACGCATCCACACCTTAGGTCAGAGGACCAATAGGTTAATCTGTTGCTAGGAAATCGGTCCTGGTGGAGAGAGCTTAGGTAGGAAATGTAAATATGAGTACTTATATGTAAATAGACAGTAAATAAAAGTGTACTGAAGGTCGGAGGAACTGGACCTACCCCCATGCATATCAAGTTAGGAAAAGAAAGTTCCTGGGGGTGGAAAGTGAAAGCCAGGACTCCTAAGCAGAGATGCCCATAGGTAACCATAGATAAATGCAAATGTGTTGAATATTTATTGCAACTTGAACCCGTTAAGCGTTTCGGGCCTACAGAGATTTACCTGTACGAACATTTGCATTTGCTTGGACTTAAACTTTATTTAAACATGGACCATTGGCCACGGGACTGGTAGTGGCAAAAACGTATTTTAACAGCCTGCGGCGGATGGACTAGCGCCGTACTAGGAGGTTTTGAAATGGAGCAGCCTTCTTCGTGTACTCCTTGATGAATCTCCGATAGTATCCCGCCAATCCCAGGAACTGACATACTTCCTTGAGGGTCTTTGGTTTTGGCCATTCCCTGATGACAGTGACCTTGTCTGGATCTGGGGCCACTCCTTCTGAACTGACTATGTGTCCCAGGTACTGAACCTTCGGCTTTAACAGATGGCATTTGGATGGTTTTAACTTCATCCCGTACTTGGACAAGGCTTCAAATACCTCTGCTAGATAGCTTAGGTGTTCTTCATAGGATTTAGAATACACTGTGATGTCATCTAGATAAAGCAGTGCCATTTCACAGTTCTTATGTCACAGGCAACACTCCATCAGCCTCTGGAACGTTCCGGCTGCATTATATAGTCATAAGGGCATGCTGTTGAAATCACATAGGCCCATGGGCATGGTAAATGCCGTCTTCTCACGGTCTTCTTCTGCAACGGAGACCTGCCAATACCCACTATTGAGATCTAGGGTTGAAAAGTAATTAGCAGACTTCAATGCAGCTAATGATTCCTGAATGCATGGCAACGGGTAAGCATCTTTGTGTGTTATGCGATTTATTTGCCTGTAATCTACACACATTCTAATGCTGACATCTTTCTTTCTGACTAGGACTAGTGGAGCTGCCCAGGGACTACAACAGTCTCTTATGACCCCTGCGTCCTTCATGTCCTGTACCATCTCTTTGGCTTTTTGATAGTGTGCAGGTGGAATAGGCCTGTATCGCTCTTTGATTGGTGGATGTGTACCTGTGGGGATTAGTGATGGGCGAGTCCTAAATTACTCGGAATCGCTTGACTCTAGCGAGTCCGAGCCCGGGACTCGCTACTCGTTGCGAGTCTAGCGAGCCCAATGTTAATGAATGGGGAAGCGAGTAATAGCAAGTAATGTGCGATTTACAAATCGCAGATGTGTCTCGGAAGCTTCAGGCTCTATCTGCATTTCCGCCCCCTACTGTGTGATGTGTGATGTAGCAGAGCTGAATGAGTTCAACAAGAAGAAGAAGGAAGACAGAAGAGAGAAGAAAGAAGACAGAAGACCTGGGTCTTTGGAGGGATATGTGGTGGTAGTAAAGATGGAGTCCCTAATGGTGTCTGCGTCTTTATTTTTAATAAATAATTTTTCTCTGTGTGGTGTTTTTTTTAACCCTTTATTGGAGATTCTTAGTGGCCGGGTCAAACCTGGCCTGACATTAAGAATCTCGGGCTTAATACCAGCTTGTATAACAAAGCTGGTATTAACCCCTTTATTACCCAGCGTGCCACCGCCACCAGGGCCGCTGGAAGAGCGGGGTTCAGCGCCAGAGGATGGCGCTTCAATTAACGCGCCATCTTCTGGGGCGGCTGCGGGCTGCAATTTGCAGCGAGGGGTGTCCGGAAAGCTTGGGCCTCCCTGCGCTGCAGATTCCAGCCCCCAGCTGCTTAGCTGTACCTGGCTAGACATAGAAATTGCGCGGAGCCGCACGCATTTTTTTTTTTTATTATTTCATGAAATTCATGAAATAATAAAAAAAGGGCTCCCCTATATTCTTGTGTCTGGCCAGGTACAAATAGTCACCTGGGGGTTGGGGGTAGCCTGTCGCTGCCTGCTGGATTCGGCTGGTTACAGAAATACAGCGAAGCCCACGTCAAATTTTTTTCTGACAAATCCATAAAACAATATAAATAAAAGGGACTGCATCTTTATTAACCCCTGGACCATGGGCGAGGGGTTAATAAAGATGCAGTCCCTTTTTAGGATTGTTTTATAGATTTTACAGAAAAAAAAGACGTGGGCTTCGCCGTATTTCTGGAACCAGTTGGATCCAGCAGGCAGCAACGGGCTGCCCCCAACCCCCAGGTGCCTATTTGTACCTGGCCGGACACAAGAATATAGGGGAGCCCTTTTTTTATTTTTATTATTTCATGAACTTCATGAAATAATAAAAAAAAAATGCGTGGGGCTCCGCGCAATTTCTATGTCAAGCCAGGTACAGCTAAGCAGCTGGGGGCTGGAATCCGCAGTGCAGGGAGGCCCAAGCTTTCTGGGCACCCCCCGCTGCAAATTGCAGCCCCCAGCCGACCCAGAAGATGGCGCGTTCATTGAAGCGCCATCCTCTGGCGCTGAACCCCACTCTTCCAGTGGCCCTGGTGGCGGGTGGCTCACTGGGTAATAATGAGGTTAAGGCCAGCTTTGTATTATCAGCAGGCCCTAAGCCCGAAATTTATGGCGGTCACGCCAATATTAGACATGACCGCCATGAATTTCTATTAAATTGTTTTAAAAAAAACACAACACAGAGAAATTTGTTTTTTATTAGAAATTAAAAAAAAAGCCATTAGGGACTCCATCTTTATTTTAAAAAATCCTCTTCCGTCCGACGTAGTCCAAAACGCGATGTATTCTCTGCTACATCCCTGTGCATAGATATAGATGTCTATGCACAGGGAGTGAGCAGTCTGAGAACAATCTCAGCTCTGCTACATCATCTCTGTGCACAGACATTCATGTCTGTACACAGGGAAGGCAGGTGGCCTCTAGGACCCTGGAGCTGCGGCAGCCCGCAGGACCCGAGCCCGGCACTGAGCAGACAGCCGGACTCGTTACTGTGCGAGTTTCCCTGCGATTACTTGCACAGTAACGAGTCCAATGCAAGTCAATGGCAATCCTAGTTTTGTCAGAGTCTCAGACTCTGACAAAACTAGGATTGCCATTGATTTGCATTGGACTCGTTACTGTGCGAGTAATCGCTGGGAAACTCGCAGAAAACCGAGTCCTGCGAGTCCCTTACTACTCGCCGAGTAACGAGTCCTAGCGAGTAGACTCGCCCATCCCTAGTGGGGATAAGATGGTGTACCCCTTTGATCCTACCAAAATCAAGTGGATGCTTACTGAATACCTGTTCAAATTCTTGGAGTACCCGGTAGGCACCTTGCTTTTTATGCATGGGAGTGGAATCAGTTCCTACATGGAGCTGCTGACACCAGTCCTCTAGCTGCCCCTTAGCATTGTTGTCCTCTGCCTCTTTGGATTTAGGTAAGGGTCCTACTGCTTGTATCTCATTGTTATGCACAGTGTATAGCTTAGCAACAGAGGAATACCTGGGTAGTTTGATCTCCTCACTCCCACAATTTAAGATGCGGACTGGTACTCTTCCCTTGTGTACATCAACTACCCCCCTGGCTGTCAAGAATGTAGGACTGTGTTCTAAGCTGATGGGCTCCACTACTGCCCGATAGTCCTGCCCCCTTAGGCCTATAGCTGCTCGACACCAAATCATTTTACTCATTGGAGGTATTACAATTGGAAGCAGGTATGTTACCCATGCAGTACCAATTTCACCACCTGCTGATTTTACCTGTTGTTGGTGCAGTAGGGCTTTTATCTCTCTCTGAAGAACCTTCTTCCGCCTGGCTTTGGCAGTGTCCGCAATCTGTTGAAGCAAGAACAACACTTTACCTATGCAATTGCTAACAACATTTGTACCAAGAATAATGTAAGGGTCTCGGTGGTTATTCTTTTCTGCTACCACTATAATCCCCTGGTCTGGTTAATCTACCCTCCCCACCTTTATTGGTACCTCTCTAACCCCCACTATAGTAACTGGTTCACCATGTGAAGAAGCATAGATGGAAAGGTCTAAGGCGGGTGGTTTGAGTTCATCACATGACCAGAATTGGTTACAAAGGATATAGGGGATGGTGGTCACCTGTGACCCAGGGTCCAGCAAAGCAGGTGTTGATATGCCATCCAGTATGATTGACAGGAATGGTTGCTGTCCAATGTAGGCATCATACCAGTCAGCTGGGCCCTATTGAGCTACTCCTGAGGTTTTGCCCCAGCCCACAGGGTCTACTCATTTAAAGGACAGTATCATGCGATGTGGCCGGTCTTGTTGCAGCGAAGACAGATGAGTTCTCCTGTGGAGCTGTAGCGGTCGGTGGTTCTCCCTCTGGGCGGCGTGGTCTTCCTTCCTCTTATCCACGGGACGTTCTCCGGGCTGTCATCAGAGGTTGGAGTTTAGGCTGTGACTTTGGCCCCTGCTGCAGCTGTAGGGCTTTCATGACTGTGCTCAGGTTTTTACTCATCTGGCTCATCTCTAAGCACAAAGAGTTAATCCTATCAGTGTTGGTATCTCAAAAAATCTCTCAAAAAACGACAGCAGCACTGCAAAGAGATCTTCAATTGCCTTTAATCCGGCCTACAGGGCGACCTGCGACGTTTCAGCCACCAAGTGGCTTTTGTCTAGCAACTAGTCTCAGCCCTCTTGCCTCTTTTTAAAACCCACACCATTTACATAATACATGTGCTTCAATTACACTCATTATACAGTTTACACATTATGCATTCAATATGTGAACCTTCCGATATCGAACAGCCCACCATATAATAGTGATCATTATTAATGTACAACTTTATCATTGTACCGTGTATCTAAATTACTTAATTTGGTGGTTACATCTTACTAAACCTTAATTGGTTGATTCCTCCTCCCAGGTGGTGTGATGACAGTCCCCATTGCGGCCTCTTTATGATTATTAATGCCTCAGACATGCTTACACCACGCTTACACCGCGCTCCACGCCGTCCGGGGCCGTCGCGCCGGAAATGACGTCATTCTGCCTGCGTCTCGCTTCTCTGTTACTATGGAGCACCGGAAGCTTTTCGGGCGCCATCTTACTACAGTTCGCGCATGCGCAGTGCGTCATTAGGCGATCTTTCAGCCACCGGACCTTCTAATAGCAGCTGCTCAATATTACACCCATAGCAAGGGCACCAGTGTTGGTAGACTGACCACTGCTTTCAGCTGCAGGCACGGGTATGGGTGTTGTAGTATCCGGAGCCTGGCCACTGCACCACCACCGAATTTCAGCTTCAGGAGTCTCCACTGGCTGTAACCCCTTTATGGCCATGTCCTTTATAGTATTGAAATCAGCGTCCAGGTTGCTTAGGGACCACCAGCGCAGGGTCTTGTTGTCCTCTGGTGATAATAGCCCCCTGGTAAACTGCTCAATCAATAGTTTATTCTCATTAGGTACACTAGAATGACTGACTTGCTTCAGGGCTCACAGTGCCTCCTGTAGACACCAGGCATAGGTCCGGATATCATTCTCCGGCTTTTGATAACAGTGATAGAAGAGCATTCTAATGTCAGCCTCATTACAATCCTCAAAAACAACTTTTAGTTTGTCAAAGATTACAGCTACTGATCCTCGTTCATTGGTGGACTAGGATTCAATCTCTCTTTCTGCTGCACCAGTTAACTGTCCCTATACAACAGCGGCGCGCTGCTTGCCAGTCATTGCATACATGTCCAACACACTGCAGATCTTTCTTTTGAAGGTGGACAAGGTATCAGGGTGGCCATCATACTGGGGTAACCACTTGGCACCCAGGATATACGGTAGCGAGATCGGCATTATTGGGGCTACGGCACCCGGTGGATCGGCGGCTCTACTGGTTGCAGCCATGGTCGCTTCGGGGGTGATTCTCAGGGTCTGCAAATGGGCTGTCGTCGTCCCTGGATGTGGCGGACATTTTTGGGCTCCCCCTAGTGAATCACAACCAGTCTTTAAACAGATAAACAGTTTTTGAACCCCGTAGACAGGGGTTAAGCGTTCAGGAATTTCTGGAATTAGGCCGCTTCACTTCGGACGTACTCGGCAGAGCGAGTGGCGGGTTCTAGTTTCGCGCACTGCAAGCCGTCATGCCCCCTTTCTTCCCGCTCCGCGGTGCAGTAATGGCGGCTCACCTATGGGATACTTTAGGACCACAGAGAATCCGGACTCCCGGGGGGTCTAGAATTCTCCCGGGCACCAGAGCAGACCGAAAGAGGGAACCAGGCACCGCCAACAGTCACAAATCACAGTTTTCAAACACAGCACATAGTACCCGGTAGTACCGGGCACGGGATCCTGTTCATGATGCCAGGAAAGCTATGAAGCGCCGCAGGGTTATGTGGACTCGGATAGTTGGTCCCTCAGCTGCGGTTGGGATGTTACTGGTGACCGGCCCAGACCCGTGGCCCTGGTGGTCAGTTTTAAATAGGGGGAAAATTGAAATAGGGATAGTTTGTCGTGACGACATCTGTGGTTTCTGGTGACTGCACCAGCGCTGTGTGGGGCCTCCAGAGATGATGGATTGGCAGCTAGGTGTTGAAGCTCCCCGCAGGCGGAGCTGAATCCCTGGGGAGTTTGGCAATGATGATGAGGGATTTGGCCGGGCTGTTAGTCAACAGGACAGTCTCTGTGGATGGCAGGAGCAAAGGTTGATGAATTGAAACACACAATGTAAGTTGCTTCTTTACCTTTACTGATGGTATCGCAGGTAAGATTCCGATGTACTATCGGGTGGTCAAAAAGCACTTCAGGATCTCAACAGTGAGTGGGTATAAGGCCTCCTTGTCTCTTTTCCCATGTGTGTGAAGCCCCTGGCCCGTGTGCAACTTGGCTGGCCTCCTCTGCTCTCCTATTGTCGAGCCCAGGCTTTGGGGTACTCGGGTATCAGGCTCCAAAGGGTTAGCGTCTGCAGTGTCATGGGGAATGGTGGCCGCGCCTGATCCCGTGTCCTGGGTATAACTTCAAAAGCCTGTTCTCTCTGGAACCATTTCTCTTGGTGTCAGTGTCTCTTTCATTTAAAGATGATGGAGACTGCTGGGATGGTTGGTACTGTGGGGGTGGTGAGTTGCCGGTCGGGACTTTGGATTCCACTTTGGTTTCCACTGAGATCACTGTGGCAGGGGCTCCTCGCTGCTGCCGCTGCCACACGGTCCACCACGCAGCTTCTGGGGTGCTCTCTCCGGATGCTCCTTCGACGTCCTCCAGTTCATCGTCATCCATCTAGTCGTACTCCTCCTCGACTATGATATTCGGTTCTGTAGGGGACGTCCGCGCTGCCTGGAGACAACTGCTGGTGGTGTTATTGGGGTTTCCTTCTGAACTCCCGTGTCCTGGGTCTGAACGGGTGGTGGTAGGGGTGGTAGACAGGTGCAGTACTCCACAGCTGCTTGTTCTGCTACTGCCGCCTCTTGCACTTCACGGTCTGCTCGCATAGCTGAAAGTTCGTAAGTTCGCTCCGCACTCCACCGTCGGCATACCCACGCCAAGGCTTCTTCCATGTCCTGGCGGAGCCATCCAAATGTGTCCCTCCAGTAGTCAGCATCCCCCTCTAGTGTTAAGAGGGACGCCGCTGCCGGGTCACTTTGTCTTCAAGCTCGCGCACTACATCTCTCCAACGGGGTGCCACCATGCTGCCGGGTACAAAGAAACCTTAGTCGTTCTGTCTGTCTCTTCCGGTTTGTCTTCTTATGGGTGGCCACTCCCAAGGAACCTCCTGTGGGCTGCCCCCCTGATTGATTGATGACAATCTGGGTGGCCACACTTTTCGGGGCCTCCGCCTTGGCCCTCCTTCTTCTGGGGGCTGAGGCACACCCCCGGGCCTTCACATGGTGTTTAGTACATCACTATGGCGCCATCTTGGGTCCCCCTGCAGTGATGGCAGGAACCCATTTTTGGCGCCAAGCAATGGCGGAAAAAGTTTGTTTTAAGCACAAATCCAAGGCGCACAGTACCCGGTGTTATCGGGCACGATATCCTGTTCATGATGCCAGGAAAGATATGTCAAGCCCAGGCTTTGGGGTACTCATGTATCAGGCTCCAAAGGGTTAGCGTCTGCTGTGTCACGGGGAATGGTGGCCGCGCCTGATCCCGTGTCCTGGGTATATCTTCAAAAAGGGGTATATTTATAGGAGATTATATACAGTTTGTCGTGACGCCACCTGTAGTTCCTGGTGAGGTGTCACCAGCGCTGGCACAGTCCGCTGGAGGTAGATGGCAGTGCGGCTTAGTTGGCAAGTCCCCTACAGGTAGGGCTGGACCTTCGGGGCAGCATTCCTGTGAATAGAACTAGTTAATGCAGCATAGAGACAGGCAGAGGCAATATCACTTTTCCTCCGGATATTTTACTGGAAACTTGTAGCTGCATCAGTTACAGTTCAGCATTCAGATGTTACGAGAACATGTAGCTAACGGGTGGCTGCAAATGGATCCCAGGTGGTATGGTGGAACCCTTGGTGTGCCTGCTTGCTCTAACCCTGTCTATTCCTTCCTGCTTTCCAGTGTGGTATGAATCCTGGTGACTTGAAATCAGCCTGACCTTCTTTCCTCTCTCACCTTTGCTGCTGTCGGGTAACCCTCTACTGGCTGGCCGCTTGTTCCTTTGGCGGTGCCTGGTTCCCTCTTTTGGTCTGCTCTGGTGCCCGGTACAATTGTAGACTCCCCGGGACTCCGGATTCTCTGTGGTCCTAAAGTATCCCACAGGTGCGGGTTCCGATACCCGGTAAGCTGTCTGGGAGTCCTGCCCACGGCCCTCTTTCCCAAACTGGCTGCTCTCTCCTGGAAAAGCTTCCTTTCTTTTTCCTTAATTCCTTTCTTCCTCTTCCATCCCTCCTGGTCCCTCAGCCGAGAGACCTTAACAGCAAAAACCTCAATAGCCCAAACTTAGAGGCAAAGACCAAAAAGACGTAGACCAAAAAAAGACCTTATTGTTCCCCCTAAAGGTGTTTTTATACCCTCAGGGTAACCTCCCACCGTGTAAACTAGTGTGGGAGTGCTGGTTATGGGTCCCACCCACCATCCTAGGGTCCACCTGCAGGTGGATTACCTGCACCTCTTTTACGAGTGGAGTACCCCTCTGTGACGCCTGCTTGGCGGGGCGCCATATTATCACCTGTGCTGTTGTTGGGAAACCCACGATGGACTGCCTCTGTTCCTCTCTCTGCAATGCCTGGCTCCCTTACTGGTGGCTGCACAGATGCCCGGGAGACTAAAGTCTGCACGGTAAACCGGTATTCTCTTCTGGGCTAGGTGCTCTCCGGCAGACTCGGACTCCGGTGTCCGGGATGCTTTCTGGAGTGAAGTAAAGATGGCTCCTCAGTCCCAATCTGCTCTTTCTTCGTTCTCTCCTCGCCTTCCGACCCCACTCTTGGGCCCTGCATGACTACTCTGAAGACTGTTTAGGGTTACTGGCTCGGGCCAAGCGCGGCACCGACCATCAGAACCTCTTCACAGCTTTTCTAGCGTCTGCACACTCTAACTAACTCTGCTCCCAGCACGAGTATCTATAGGGGATCTTGCCTAAGAGCAGCAAGTTTAGCTCCCCCTGGGGTGCTGGGGTGGAAGGTGTTGTTCGTGTCTGTGTACCCACTGTGGAAATCCATCCGTGCTGTAGGTGAGTCAGTGGTTACCTGTAGCAACAGGGTGCCACAAATCTCTACCCTAAATCTCAAAGGCTACTGCAATGGGGAATGTATATAACAGTCAGGTTATTGCAACTGCAGAGCTACAAACAGTGCTGTGCATACCAGTGCAAACCACATAAACTCTGTGGCATATGCAATATATGAGTAAACTTCCACATCTTAATATATTTCTCCATTGCAACTCAGCAGGAATTCTTTTCACACTAAAAGATCCCCATTTAACTGCAAAGTCAAACAAATCCTTTGAATTGGGCATCCACGCCTCCAATAGCCAAAGCAAAGCCCTTGGAGAAAACCTAACTCCTGGGCATTACACATCATTCTAAAAACATCAGGCAAGCAGTGACTGTAACTACTTTAAGGTTACTTTATTGAGGTGAAAAGCAGGAACCAGTGGAATGGGGTATCTGAACCGCTACCGTCTGAAGAAAATATTTACTTCCAAAACTCAGAAAATTTGATGGTGATTTTTATTTTCTACGCGTTTTGGGGGTACAAGTCCCCTTCTTCAGGAAAAAATCACAGATGTACCTTCAAATGAAATATAAGAGTCCAATGTCTAAAAACACTCCTTGGAATTGGAGTTATGGAAAGGATTGAGAGCTTAGAGATTTCAAATTTTTCAACCAAAGATTTTGTTGCAACCAGTGAACTGTGTTCCTTTGACCCACCTGCAGACCAAGCCCCAGGCCTGGAGTTATGAAAAGTGTTGCATGCTGAGGGCTTACCTGGTGTGGATACCCCTTCTTGCTTCCAAGCCTGACATCATTCCCCGAGGGAGGCAATGCTATTGTGACAACCGGACTCTGGAGTGCCACACTTACCTTGGATGACACCAAGAATTCAGACCTACCACTTACTTTCTCCTCACATAGGGACTCTGAAGAGTTGGATCACAAGCAGGCCACAAACACCGCTGAGTTCTCTGAGTTGTCCATGTTGCTCCATGCTGTCCTCCTTCCCTGGTTATCACGGCTTGGTGGATGTAGTACCATAAGCTCCAATTGCACTCCCAACGTTAGAAAGCTGTGTGCCCGTTCCTGGCATGACACCGCCGGGCATCATTTCCGGTCCTGTGCAGGACGCATGCTCAGAAGCCTGCAGTGGTACATCTACCATAACAGCGCAATGCACAGGACTGGAAATGACGATTGGCCGGCTTCATCATCCCTGGAATGAGCACACAGCTCTCTAATGCTGGGAGCGCGCATCGGGGTGTGATAACCAGGGAAGAAGAACATCATGGAGCCACATAAAAAAACACCCTCACCTCTAGATCATACAGGGAAAATGTAAGTTATTAAAAGCATTTATTAAAGCATTACACTAGGCATTTAGCTGAGACAGGGATGATTAGAGATGTAGTAAGAAGCTGCAGGGATAGGTAGTGATAGCTTAGGAAGTCCACATTACCTGACAGGTATATGCACCAGTGCAAGTCCATCATAGCAAGACCCACAGAACCTCAGAAGAATCTGAAATCTGATGAATCTTGAAACAGAATCTAAATACTCCATGTTCTCCTAAGTTTGTCTGAGCCTCCAGCGCATTCAGCATGGACTTGTCATTTTAGGCCTCATTCACACAGTGTTAGCGCTCCGATTTTGTTGATCTGTTTTTGGAGCAATTTCTGCACCAAAAACATATCCTTTTTTTTTTTTTTTTGCAAAAAAGCATCACAACTCTTCATCTATTTGTTTCTTTTTTGCTCCATTTTTGGGGCACACGCACTTTATTACCCTCTCCTTATGCCCGGAGATGTCTTCCTTCTTGGCATTGGCAGGACCTGCGGGCACACCACTAACAGAACGGCTGCACCCTATTGAAAATCCCTTTCACTTTGCTGGTAGATGAAGTGACTGATCTGTTTTTGGTGTAGTTTAAAAAAAAAAAAAAAACGCAGCACCAAAAACTGATCAAAAACATCCAGTGTGAACATAGCCTAAGGCTGGATAACCCTTATAACAAACATTCACCTGATGTGAAGTAACATGACCAACAATCCGACAAACAAAATTATTATTATTATTATAACGCTATTTATTCCATGGCGCTTTACATGTGAAAAAGGGCATACATAGACAAGTACGATAATTATTGTCAGGGGTGTAACTACAACTGGTGCAGGGGTTGGAGTCGCACCCGGGCCCTGGAGCCTAGGGGGGCCCAAAAGTCTCTTTGGCCTATAGAAAAAGACTAATATTATTAAAGATTTGCAATAATTGGGGGCCACATTGGAGCTTTCACATCGGGGCTCATGAGCTTCAAGTTACACCACTGCTTATGAGGAATACAAGGCACGTACAGGTACAGGGGGAGAGACAATATCAATCAAAATGAATGCTATTGTTTGTTTTTTTTCAAGATTCATAAATAACAATGTCACGACCATAAAATAGCCCTGAACTGTATACGACAAACACCTTAAAGGGCCCGAGGGAGGGCGATACTCTCCACTGACTTATGGGATGGAAAGGAAATCCCATTAGCCGTCCTGCTTTATAAACCACCTGACCACAGGACTGCCCCCTTTTATTGAAAACATGCTGCTGCCTTAACCCCACAATGCCTGGACGGAACAAAGAAGTAGCCCATGTCCTGTCGCTGTTAACCCCATCCTTCCCATCCCTGCAGTCAGCATAGTGGATCAGATCCCAGTCTGATAGGGGGGGAGGAGGAGGCTCGTGTGATTGGTCGGAGGACACTGATGGCTTCAATGAAGTCAGAGCTCCAGCAGCAGAATAATACAGCAGCATGTCGTGTGCTCGCAGCAAGGACACCGCACTGTACACAAGGTAAGTTTGGATGATACAACTTGCCCTTTGTTGTGCAGGATGTGCAGGCTCAGCCCTGACAATGGCACAATGCAGATACCTGCTCCATCCTACAGATCTCCTTATCTATGAGGCTCCTCTCTCCTCCTGTACCTGTGTGTGCCTTGTATTGTTGATAATTACTGTACTTGTCTATGGATGACCCTTTTCACATGTAAAGTGACATGGAATGAATGGACCTATAATAATAATATTAATAATGATATGAGCATTGGAATGATCACATCTGACTGATCTATTAATCATTTTATTTATATAGCGCCAACATATTCCGCAGCTGTGAACCGATACTGTACCTATTCACTAAAGGAGACCATATTGTTAATAATATCATATTTATGCACTTACATACGCTGTTAATTCCATAGTACTTAACATATATGTACAATTGTTAATAAATGACACATTGCATACAATGTGAACACAATGAATGATTATTACAATTAATGTAAACATTTCATGTGGATCCTGTCTGGTGTATTTTGTAGATAGTATTTATGATATGCTACATTGTATAGTTATAGAGTCAATCATTGTATGGCTGATGTGAATGCAGTATGTGGCTCTTGCTTGTCCAGGTGCTTGTGGATTTCTGCTTACTGAGACTGCAGATAAACAGTTACTAAGTCAGCAATGCATGGACTGCAATGGGCAGCGGAGGTCCAGGTCATCTCTAGAGTCTCTTGTTAGATCCGGCCGCCCTCCTCTGTATCCGCCACCTGATCAGTAAATAGAATTGTCTATTTAACTGCTTAGAAAAATGAATGTGACGGGCACCTGGAGTGGAGTAATGAGGCTTTGGCCATGTGTGCCAGGACTCAGTGTGGTGTGGACTGTATTCAGACTCCATCACATCTACATTCTGTACTGGAGGCCTATTAGTGTATGTTATATGTCTAAACTGCAGAGTGTTAATATGACGGTGCATCTAATTGGTAGCATGTTAGAGCATACAGCGGATGGTGCGTGGTTCATGCTTCCTGGAATTGCCGCTATTTATTATGTGCAATGTGTTTTTCCAATGTACTGCAGAGCCGACATCACTGTGCAAGTCATTTGCTTTCTGTACCACAATCGTTTCCAATGCTCCAATGCTCAAAATAGAATTTAAATAAAACAGGAGCTGCCGTGTCTGTAATGATTACACCCTGTAACTTCAGCACGGCGGGCGCTCCGCATCCTCCACCTGGGACTGTAGGCTCAGCCCTCCTCCTATAATGGGGTTAGTTTGCAGGTGGCTACATGACTCTAATAACAGAATATTTACATGATTTTATTACACAATTACCAGGATCAGGCCTGTACACTGCTGCCGCTTACAAATAGATTTTATGTATCAATGTAGCGGTAGTTATTCTGCAGAAAAACAATGTGACCCCAGTGTATGTCCAGTGCAGGTCCATCTGTTCTGTAGGTCCCTATTTCCTATGTATTCCTCTGTTGATAAGAAAGTGTCCGCATGGGAAAATCTGCAGCCACTAAGTGACTTTCCAAAATGCTCATGAGGTTCCTGGAAAATAACTTGCACTTCCCTCTTTAAGCCATTTAGCAAATCCAAGAGGGATTACATGGCATGATGGCACACTCCCCGCAGGACTAAACTTACTGTAAAGGAAAGTCGCAACAGCTAACACTCATGGCGTGTATACTAGTACAACATGCCAGGGAAGCCGTAAGCAATATCTGGGCCCTATACAGCCAAAAGTCCTGGACCCTCCCCCACATGCATACAGCAAACATACTTCTCTCATATTGGACACATTCAGCACACATTGCTCACATATTACACACAGACAACACACATACAGTATTACACACATACAACACACATACTGTTCATGTTAGACACCTACAACACATAAGCTGCTCACATATTAGACACAAATTCTCTCATGTTAGATACATACAACACACACTGCCCATAGATACATACAACACACTACTTCTCATATGTTACATATGTGATGCACCCGAGGGCCTATGGGGATTTGGTACCCTGGACGTGGAGTTGCAGGGATGTCAACGGTGGCCCGCCCGGACCCGTGGCCCTAGTGGTCAGCCTAAAAATTGGGGGAGGTTGTTGAAAGGGAATAAGAGAATAAAGTTTGTCGTGACGCCACGTGCAGATTCTGGTGAGGTTCACCAGCGCCGCTTCAGACCTCCAGAGTCAATGGTATTGCAACTTGAATGTTGCAGCTCCCTGCAGGTGGAGCTGGGTCCCCAGGGCAGATCAGCACTTGTGGTGGTGGTGCTGGGTATAGTGTGTGGAGCAGTGCAGCGGTCTAGGATGAAAGGAGACACTGAGACCTTATGACTCAGTACGGGTACATTACTGGAACCGGTTCAGATGGCATTACAAGTTACAGCTTTTACAGTCTTTAGACGGGTAGCTGTCTGGGTAGTCACAGAAGAGGGTAAAGTCTCTTTGAGGTTCCCGTAGTATACCTTCTCTTGTCAATCCCACATCCTGCACCTCCTCACTTTCCTTGCGCTGCCGTGCACAGCCCGCTTATCTACCAGGTTCCTTCTGGTGGGGCTGCACGTTTTGGACAGGGATGTCGGGGCTGCTAAACAAACCCACGACAGCCGGAATCGACAGCTCAGAGGTGATCTCGCCTGTACCGTTCCTCAGAGCTGGCACTCCGTTGGTGGACTAGGATTCCCCCAAACTATAGACAGTCCGGTACGGGGTTTCCTCGTTCTTTTCCTGGGCTGCCTTTTCTCTCAGGCTACCTCCCTGGGAGACCCTTCTCTCTCTCGGGCTCCCACTTTGCTTCGCTCCTCAGTCCGGACTACATCCAACTGTGTGTCTTCCCGCCTCACCTAACTCCGCCCTCTGGGACTAAGTCTCTGTCCTTGGATTTAACCCCATCATCCCTAGCTAGTGTGTGTGAGTGCTAGGATGGGAACCTCATGTTGACTTTATACTCTTCTGCACAGGAATACTGCACACTCTATTGTGGGTGCAGTACCCCTACTGTGGCGCACTGATCAGTGGGGCACCACATGTGCAACACACATACTTCTCATAAATTAGACACATACAACAAAACCACATACTGCTCACCTATTAGACATATACTGCATACATATTAGACACATACAAAAACATACTACTCACATGTTAAAAACACACAACACTCATACTTCTCACATTAGACACATACAACACACATACTGTTCACATATTAGATACATACAACACACATAATGCTCACATATTAGACACATACAACACACATACTGTTCACATATTAGATACACACAACACACATAATGCTCACATATTAGACACATACAACACACATACTGTTCACATATTAGATACATACAACACACATACTGTTCACATATTAGATACACACAACACACATAATGCTCACATATTAGATACATACAACACACATACTGTTCATATATTAGACACATACAACACACATAATGCTCACATATTAGACACATACAACACACATACTGTTCACATATTAGACACATACAACACACATAATGCTCACATATTAGACACATACAACACACATACTGTTCACATATTAGATACACACAACACACATAATGCTCACATATAGATACATACAACACACATACTGTTCATTATTAGATACATACAACACACATACTGCTCACATATTAGACACATACAACACACATAATGCTCACATATTAGATACACACAACACACATAATGCTCACATATTAGATACATACAACCAACATAATGCTCACATATTAGATACATACAACACACATACTGTTCATATATTAGATACATACAACACACATACTGTTCATATATTAGATACATACAACACACATACTGTTCATATATTAGATACATACAACACACATACTGCTCACATATTAGACACATACAACACACATAATGCTCACATATTAGACACATACAACACACATACTGTTCACATATTACACACTTACAACAAAAACACATACTGCTCACATGTTAGACCCATATAAAATATATACTGCTCATATAGAAGACACATGCAACACTCACTGCTCACATATTAGACACATAGAAAAACTGCTGACATGTTAGACACAACACACATAGTGCTCACATATTAGATACATACTGTACAACACAACACGCATACTATTCATATGTTAGACATACAGCAGCCATAGTACTCATATATTAGACACATACTGCTCACATATTAGATTCACACAGACATGTCACTCACATATATGATATTTACAGTACACAACGCTCACGTATTAGATTCATACAGTGCACACCGCTCAGATATTAGGCATATACAGCACAAATAATGCTCACATATTAGGTTCATACAGCACAAACCACTCACTTTTTAGATGCATGCATTAGACATCAATCACTGACATATTAGATACATTGTTTACATACAGTAGACACAATGTTCACAAATTGGATGCATACAGCAACGTTCATATACTAGACACATACTGCTCATGCAAAAAATCAGTGCACATACATTATTGTTTGGTACACATACTGCTCATGTATTAGACACATACACAACCTATACACACACTTTAATATTAGATATATACTATACATTACATTATACACATAGTTCAAATATATACAAACTATTTACATAAAGCTCACACACACACTTATATAGCGCTATCATAATATGCAGCGCTTTACAGACGCCATCAACAACATCCTCATTGGGCCTCACAATCTAAATTCCCTATCAGTATGTCTCAGGAGTGTGGGAGAAAACTGGAGCACCCGTAGGAAACCTACACAAACACAAGGAGAACATACCAACTCCTTGCAGATGTTGTCCTTGGTGGGAATTGAACTCAGGACCCCAGTGCTGCAAGGCTGCAGTGCTAACCACTGAGTCACTATGCTGTGCTCAATATCTACACACACTGATGAAATATTAGATACATACAACATAATGAGAGCTCACAGGTGCATGCATACATAAATAAAACACTGACATTTTAGATGCAGGCAGCACACACCACTCATTTATTAGACACTCACAGTACACACATTTGTACATCAGGTACATGCAGTACACACAAGCACACCAGTTACATATTGGATGTAATAGTGTACACACTGATTTGCTGCACATCGCTTGGTCTGTGATCACGTTTACATGTTTCCAGAAAAAGGGAAATAATGCAAAAAAAAAAAATCTGATGCTTCACACCACGTTTTTCGTCTATCAGGTTCTGCCCAGTGTTTTGTAGGAAGCACCGGACAAAACCTGACAGCCCGGACAGAACAGAACCTGAGGGCAAATAAGCCCTCCGGTCCTGTTTTCTGCTGGAATCGGCAGATCGCAGGGTTTAGGAGCTGTCCCTGCTATTTCAAAATCGGTCCTGAAATCTCAGCGGGGAGCTCTCCAAGGTGCTGAAGTTCAGCGCCGACCGGTGCTGACCCTCAGCACCCGGTGTCCGGGAGCCAGACCAATTTTATGTAGAATCCGGAGCGATCTGGCGTCGTAGACTCCCATGTTAGGGGGCGCCGGATTGCGCAATATTCGGGAGGATCCGATTTGTTCAGATTTTTGCCCTGGACAGAAAATCGAAGAAAGCTACGATTTTGTGTCCGGGACAAAAACCCGAATTCTCCTAGATCCTCCCGCACAGATGGAAACCGGATGGGAAATTACTGCCATCTAGCCCCATAGGGATACTATGAGGCCGAAATCAGATCTGGTGCTGTCCACTTCACACCGGACAGCCTAGAATCTCCAAAATTGTGGTGTGAAGCCAGCCTAAAGCTATGTTTAACAAACCAGAGGCACTACATGTTGGACGCAGTGCTTCCCGACCTGAGGGAAGCCGTGGGTGAACGCAGGGAAAGCGCAGCCGCCCTGTACTCACCATCTGCGGTGGGTGTAAGATGGCTTTTTCCTGCATTCACCCGCTGGAGATCACTTCCGACTCCACAGCATTAAATTAGCATGCTGCGGAGATGCAGAAGACCAGCAATCGGCCCCACAGCTGCAATAATGCTGCAAAGGGGAGAAGTGCAGTTAGCATGGGATTTTTTGAAATCCCATCCACAGTGCAGATACTTTACAACGCAGCATTTTGGACGCAGCGGTAAGATGCTACATCCAAAATGCTATTAATGCTTCCAAAACGCTATTACGGATACTGTTTGCTGTCTGTTTTTGAAACAAGAAACATACTGCACTTTTTCTTATGTTCCGAAACATTTAATGAAGCCCTCTGCTTCCATTTCCATCTGTATTAGTTAAGCAGCCGATCTGTTTTAGGGATAAATTCTATTTATTTTGGGGAGTGTGGCCTGCTGATGAGGGAGTAGGACGCTTTCTGCTGCAGCTCCACTCAATCGAGCCCCTAAAAGCCGCATTATATAGTGCTAATCGCCACTATTTGTTCATGGGCAAGACCAGGAGACTCACTGGAGGTCCCGGAAGCGACGAGCCCGGTCCCCAGAGCAGTTTTGACCACTTTTTTTGTTCTGGCGTGGTCTCCCTC
Source organism: Allobates femoralis (assembly GCA_033576535.1). Classification (NCBI taxonomy): domain Eukaryota; kingdom Metazoa; phylum Chordata; class Amphibia; order Anura; family Aromobatidae; genus Allobates; species Allobates femoralis. Next base: position 107,989,439 of record JARQOC010000006.1, read on the forward strand.
CCAGGACCCGCACCTTCCAAGATGGTGTCGGCCCTTCACCATGTGGGGGCAGCGCCTCGGGATAGGAGAGACAGAGGAGGTCGGTATGAGGAGCTCCAGGAACATTGTGCAGATAACTCTGACCACGCCGCTGCCACAGAGGACATAATCGTTGCAGAGCTAAGTACGTACCTTAAGAACCTGTCTACTAAGGGGAACTTGGAGAAATTTGCTTGCCATCTGGAGGGTGCATATAAAAGAGATCCAAGCTCTTAAAGCTGAATTCACATCCAGGGTTGAGGAGGTAGAGAGGGCTCAGGAGGAAGTCCTGGATGAGCTGCAAGCTCATAGAGAACTCATAGAATCGCACACTTCTAGGAAAACCATAATTGGCCAATAATGTGCATATCAGAGGTCTCCCAGTATCGATTCCTCCCCTGGATCTGGAGAAAGTGGTTCAGTCACTCCTTAAGCAAACCCTAGGAAAGGATCAGGTGTCCACAATCGAATTGGCCAGGGTCCACAGAGCCTTATCACGAAGACCACCGGCAGAAGCTAGACCTCGAAATGTGATATGCCGGATCTATTTTTTTACTATTAAAGAGGCCATCATGTATGCTGCCAGGCAACAAGACCAGATAATCTTTATGGGCTCTAACATCTCTTTATTTTCTGACCTTGCCAGATGCACCTTGCAACAACGAAGAGGCCTTAGGTCCCTATAAGCCCTCCTTACGGACAGAACCATCTCGTACAGATGGGGTTTCCCCTTTCAGTTGTTGGCCACTAAGGATTGGGAAATCGGCCTCTTTTAGAAGAATTGGAGACCTCCCAACCTTCTTCCATGCCTTTGACCTTCCTGAGGTTGACCTTCCAGACTGGCCCAAGAACCAGCACCTTCCATCGCCTCCATCCAGATGGCAAGGAGTCTGCCGTCAGAGGAATCTCAGAGGATCAACTCCATGGGGAAGAGGAACACTCTAGAGTCTCAGACTCTTATTTTTACTCTGAGGCTTGTGTCTCTCTCTGAGCCCTCCTCAGACATTTTTGGGACCTTTGTCCTCAAGTTGGATCCATTCAACTCTAATGCGGTGTTAGGCTGGTTTCAGACTTGCGGTCCCCACCACAGCGTATTGCGGTGGGTAAGCGCAAGCTGAGCACAGGCAGTGCGCGTCCCTATGTTTAACATGGGGACGCAAGTGCCTGCTCTCGGGTGCAGATGGCCGTGCGCACCCATTGCCGGCAATATGTGATTTGTGCGCATGCAGATGCTTGCGCAGAAATCACACAGTCTCGTCCACACCAGGATCGCGACATGTCGCGTTCAGGGTGCGGACGAGAGTGTGTGATTTGTGCACAGGCATCCGACTGCGTACAAATCATACATTGAAGTGAATGGGTGCGCACGCCAATCTGTATCAGAGTGCAGGCACCTATATCCCCATGTTAAACATAGGGACTTGCGGTGCCCACGCTCAGCTTGCGGATCCCCTCCGCAGGACGCTGCAGAGAGGTCCGCAAGTCTGAAACCAGCCTTGCAAGTTACCTAGATCGAATTCTTATCCTGAATGGCTGTTGCCCCCTTTTTTTTTTCTTGCAGCGCTCTATTATCTACCAATGTTGCAGTGATGGGGGTGACGTCGTGGAAGGGCTAACCTCTTTGCTCTCGCGTACACCCTCTCGTGCTGGATAATTGCACATTAAGTTGTACCAATAGGTTCAAAATGTCATTTCTCTTCACTAGATTCCTTTTCCAATTTCTTCTCCTTCATCTTCTTTTTCTCTTTCTTTCTCTCTTCTTTCCTGTCTGGTTGCATCGGCTCCACAATCCTGATAGTTGTTGGGATCAGTTTCACTTCTAAAAATAAGGTGCAGGTGCTAATGTTACAAGAGACCCATTTTAAATCTGATAATATCCTTAGATGTGACTCGCGGGAATTCCCTATCTGGTATCATGTAAAAAATAAAATCCAATTTGCGCCATACTGTCTTTGCAATAATTACCCTTGGTATATTTTTGTATTGCTCACCTTGACCAGTTGTGCCGTCCGCACAACTGGATTAACTTGCACACTTGCGAGGTCTTTGAAATAATGAATTTCACTCTTCTGGAATGATGTGAAAAAATGGCGTCTTCAGCGCTTTCCTCGGTGGCCAAGGATCACGTGACAGCTCAGGAGGATTATCTAAATGACGAAGGCCAGGTCCTGTAGCCCAGAGCAGCTCCACATCCCACTCCCCGCAGGGAGGATATGTAAGGTAATGAAGAAAGGATAGAATATGTGGTAAGCGCTAGGGAATAATTACAGCTCCACAGCCAGTAGTAAATTACCTTTAGGCTTTAATAAAAAAGTGTACAACACGCGGGTCCATTAACCACGATGCATTTCAACGCAGTATGCGTCTTTCTCACTTGAGAAAGACGCATACTGCGTTGAAATGCATCGTGGTTAATGGACCCGCGTGTTGTACACTTTAAGAAAGTGTACAACACGCGGGTCCATTAACCACGATGCATTTCAACGCAGTATGCGTCTTTCTCACTTGAGAAAGACGCATACTGCGTTGAAATGCATCGTGGTTAATGGACCCGCGTGTTGTACACTTTTTTATTAAAGCCTAAAGGTAATTTACTACTCGCTGTGGAGCTGTAATTATTCCCTAGCGCTTACCACATATTCTATCCTATCTGGTATCATAGCACAAACCCAGATTCTAAATCCAAAGGGGTATCTATCGCAATGCACAGGACCTGCTCTCCAACTGTCCTTGATCAATTAGTGAACCCATTGGGTCTCTTCCTATTTCTGCAGGTATCATGGTCCTCTCGTACTTATGTGTTCGCTAATATTTACTATCGCAACAGCGGCCTGCGAAGGTTTGGAGCTAGCTCCCGGAAGCAGTTGGAGACGTTCTCTGGCTCTACTTGAATTATTCTAAGAAGAGATTTTAACTTTCCAATAGATCCAATGACTGATATATCCACGGGTAAGTCATACCATTCCTTGCCATCTCTCCACCACCGTAGAAAGCACTGGTGGGGCCTGAATCTTGGATGTTTGGCATATTTTACACACAGACACCAAAGATTACACCTTTTATTCACATGTGTACTCCACTTACAGTAGAATTGATTGCTTCTATATATCCCATTCACTTTTAGATTTGGAGGTAGAGGCAGATATAGATTCAGTTCTATGGTCGCATCTTGCTCCCATATATTTCTCCTTGTATATAGGACCTGACGCTAAAAGAGAATTCACGTGGCGATTGAATGAAAATTTACTGCAGGATCCCACTTGTAGCTCTGACCTCGTGAACGCAATTAACCATTTTATTTCGCATCATGCACTTGACCTGACCCTTCCCCCGGTTAAATGGGAGGATTTAAAAAGTATTTTACTGGGGGGGGTCATAATATCCCATGGTATCCCCTCAAAAAACTTTGATCCCAGGAAAACTCATCTCTAAGGGTACCTTTACACACGGCTACATTTGTAGCTTGTCACCAGGTAACTTACTGGTTGCAGTGAAATCATGGATACATGATTCCATTTGTACACAGCAACAAGATAGAACCATGTATCCATGCTTTCACTGCAACCAGTAAGTTACCTGGTGACAAGCTACAAATGTAGCCGTGGTAAAGGTACCCTAAGGGCCCCTTTACACATGGCTACATTTCTTGGGTAACTTACTGGTTGCAGTGAAATCATGGAGAGATTATTCCATTTGTACACAGCAACAAGATAGAACCTTGTCTCCATGATTTCACTGCAACCAGTAAGTTACCTGTAGCCACCCAAGAAATGTAGCCGTGTGTAAAGGGGCCCTTATGGTACCTTTACACGCCGCTACAGGATGGTGGAAACAACCGGGTGCTTCACGTGCACGAGCACGCACAAACGGTTGAAACGGTAACCGCACCACCTTTACACGCCGCAACAAGGTGCGCTACAGTAGGTTACATCTATCTCTGGATACACCGCCGGGTGCCACAAGTTACCTTCTGTAGCTCACCTTAGCTCATTTACACGCCGCTATAACAAGGTAATATGGGCGGAACAAAGGCAGCAGGGACAACACATAGGCGTGCCACAATTGTGGATTACGAGAATTTCGTACGCTGATAGGACAACGCAATAGCATCATGATTGGCCAGCCAGCGCAGGAGGCTGACTAATACATGACGCACGAGCAATTGTGTAGTGTGACTGGTCAGCTCCTTAAATATGCCGCCCTATGCAGCGTCTACCAATCGTAACGCAGGAGCTTCCTCCAATGATCGCTGAAGAGGGGCGGTTTCCCGGAGCCTGTGTCACGCCCCAGGTAGATAGCAAGGTGTCGAAACAACCCTCCTGTTCCTTATTTACACGCCGATACAGGCCGTAACCATCGCCTTGAAATCAACCTGTTTTTGAGCTCTGCTCTGAAACAGGTGCCTCAAGTGACGGGTGGAAACAACCGTCTTTACACGCCGCTACCTCGGGTTGATTTGGCGGTGCAAGATACATTTCTCTCATCTACCCGGTTGTTTCCACCATCCTGTAGCGGCGTGTAAAGGTACCATTATACAAAAAATTTCCCAATTGGAGAACTTACACAAGCAGGACCCAACACCATTACGCTACTTCCAGTTATCAACCACACACCACAAATTGCTATCTCTCCTGGACCAAAAAGGTTACATTCTCAGAGATAAGCTAAAGTCACACTTTTATCTCTGAGGGTACCTTTACACGCCGCCACTGGCAGGTGGCCACAACCAGCTACTTCACGTGCACGTGAACGCACAAACGGTTGCAAACGGTACCTGCATCACCTTTACACGCCGCAATAAGGTGCGCTACAGTAGGTTACATCTATCTCTAGATACACCACCGGGTGTCTCAAGTTACCTTCTGCCGAGCACCTTACCTCATTTACACACCGCTACAACAAGCTAATATGGGCGGACCTGGTGCAGCAGTGACAGCACATAGGCGTGCCACAATTGTGGATTACGAGACGTCCGTACGCTGAATGGACAAAGCAATAACATCATGATTGGCCAGGCAGCGCTGGAGGCTGATTAATACATGACGCTCGAGCAATTGTGTAGTGTGACTGGTCAGCTCCTTAAATATGCCTCCCTATGCAGCGACAACCAATCGCAATGCAGGAGCTTCCTCCAATGATCGCTGATGGGGCGCGGTAACCCGGAGCCTGTGTCACGCCCCAGCTACAGACCAGGTACATAGCCTGGTGTCCACACATCCCTTCTGTTGCTTCTTTACACGCCGATACAGGTCGCTACAATCGCCTGGGTAGCCACCTGTTTCAGGGCAGTGCTCTGAAACAGGTGCCGCTACTGGTGGGTGGCTACAACCGTCTTCACACGCCGTTATCACGGGGTGAATTGCCGGTGCAAGATACATTTCTTGCATGTATCCGGTTGTAGCCACCCGCCAGTAGCGGCGTGTAAAGGTACCCTTAGGCAACAAAAGTGGAAAATTCCTAGCCAGGGCTTTACATCCAAGACCGCCACAATCCATTATTTCTCATATACGCAATAATTATATTAATCATAATCACAGACGCGGATTCTTAACTGTAAGAGCAGTGAGACTATGGAACTCTCTGCCACATGATGTTGTAATGAGTGAGTCACTACTAACATTTAAGAAGGGCCTGGATGCCTTTCTTGAAAACTATAATATTACCAGTTAAACATACTAAATTCTTTGATAGGGCGTTGATCCAGGGAACTAGTCTGATTGCCGTATCTGGAGTCAGGAAGGAATTTTTTCCCCCAATGTGGAGCTTAGTGTTGCCACATGGGTTTTTCTTGCCTTCCTCTGAATCAACATGTTAGGCTATGGGTTGAACTAGATGGACTTAAAGTCTTCCTTCAACCTTAAAAACTATGTTACTATGTTATGTTACAATAGTGATGGGAAAAAATTATATAAACCAAGTGAAATACTAACAGGCTTTCGACATTATTACTCTTCGCTATATAATCTTAAAAGATATTACCATGACTTGTCAAAGGCTCAGTTAAACAAGAAGATTCAGACATACCTCCTGAGATGCAGCTTTCCCTCCTTTCCGAAGTCCACGTGTGAGGAAGTAGCTAGAGACTTCACGCTGGACGAGCTGGAGATTGGGATCAAAACCATGAAATCGGGCAAGAGCCCTGGACCCGACGGGTTTACTGCGGGCTTTTTAAAGATGTTCTCTAATCCCTTAGGCTGGTTTCACACTGCAGTTTTTTTCCATGATCAGGTTCGATCAGGTTTGTGTATCAAAACCAGGAGTGTCTCCAAAACTAGAACAGGTGTCAATCTTTCAATTATAGTTTTTCTCTGCACGTTCCTCTCCTGGTTCCTCTCCTGGTTTTGGCACACAAACTGGATGGACACTGATCAGTGAAAAAACTGCAGTGTGAAACTAGCCTAAAATCCGCTCTTTCTGGAGGTGTGCAATCATGTTTCTTCGAAGGTTCCTTCCCACCCCAGGTCCTCATAACTCACATAGTGGTAGTACATAAACCTGGGAAGGACCCATCTATTTGCAGCAATTACCCCTGATATCCTTAATAAATCTTGATATCAAACTTTATGCCAAGTTGATTGCAAATAGATTGAAGACATACCTCCCTGATGTGATTGATATGAATCAGGTGGGTTTTATCCCTGGATGCGAGGCCAGAGATAATACAATTAGATCAATGCTTTAATTGATACAGCAAGGAGGAGAGGTGACCCCATGTGCATTCTGTCCATTGATGCTGAGAAAGTGTTTCACAGGGTGCACTGGGAGTTCATGTTTGCCACGCTTAAACCTATGGGGCTAAATTATACCATGATCCATAGGAGAGGGGCCTTGTATACCCATCCTACAGCCTGAATCAGGATAGATCCCTCTCTTAATATCAGAACATCAGAAATGGCATGCACCAGGGATGTCTGCTCTCCCCCTTGGTTCTTATTCTCTGCAAGGAAGCCTTGGCCAATGCGCTCAGGAAGAATCCATCTATTCAAAATTGGTTAGAGAGATCACAAACTTGCTCTTTTCGCGGATGACCTGCTTCATTTTATAACTATCCCCTTGATTAGTATCCCCAATATCCTCTCGGAACTGCTCAGGTTTGGACATCTGAGCAATTTCAAGATTAACACTCCAAAACGGAAATGCTCAATATTTCCCTTCCGATGGTAGTGGTTACTTTACTTTGACAAGTTTTCCATTTGGGTTGGGGGTCTGAGCCCTCAATTACTTGGGAATTAAGCTGACACGAGATCCCTCTCACCCATACACAGCTAACTTCGCAAAGCTCCTCAACCAGGTGGAATCAGATCTTTACAAGTGGAACAAGTTGTCTTTGACATGGTTGGGCAGAATAAACTCTATCAGAAAGGACCTCCTCACCCGTCTTTCGCATTTTGTCTAGGCGATTCCCTTTCTCCTGCCGGCTTCTTACTTCTCTAGGCTGAAAAACATGATCCTAAATTTCTTTTGGTCCTATGGACAACCAAGACTTTCTTTCCACCTATCACCACAGGATGTAGAGGGGCTGGATTACCAGATCTCCATTGTATCACTCTGCAGCTATGGGCAAGTGCTTATTGGATCTTTTTTAGCTGGAAGAGAGGAGGAGGTGGGTGGAAGTTGAGACCGTTCATGCCACCATCAACCCCTTGGCCAGAATCTGGTCGCTTGGCTCTCCCTTAGAAGCGAATTCCCCATTTATTACAGGACAGTTAAAAACATTTCTTAAATGTCAAAACCAATCTCTTCATACGACGACCTTCCCAGGACCTTTAATACCTATCTGTGCAAACCCCTTTTTCCCAGTAGACATACTGAAGATAGATCCTATATCTCGCCCATAGATACCAAGAGCATCTCAGCCCTTTATCCTTCCATAGAACCACCTTCAGACTCATGGTTCCTTCATGCCAGATTAAGCAGTTACATCAAGTCCTTACACCCTCCAGACGTCTTTCGCTCCCTGACTATGTTTGAGCAAAGATGCATGGAGAAGACACCTATTCCACACCTGATTTTGGTCCTTTACAAGATCTTTCAAGACCTACTAGCTATTATTCCTACTCATTCCCCTAAATTTATGAGGATGTGGGAGGGGGACCTTGGGAGGCAGCTCTCAGCCACAGAATGGGATAAGATTTTCTTATTCACACATAAGGCCTCTATTTCGCCAGTGTCTCAGAAAAGAAATTACAAGGTGGTGGCAAGGTGGTATAGGTGTCCCATGGTTATAAATGCTATTTTTCCATCAGTCTCGGACAAGTGTTGAAGGGACCTGGTACATAGAGGTTTTTATCTACACACTTATTAGGGTTATCCTTTTATTCACTCATTCAGGTTGGAGGTGGGAGACCTGTATCAGAGAGTCACCTCAGAACAAATATGCAAATGGAGTCCGTGGAGCCTCGAAAAAGAGTCTCTAACACGGGACTAGCCAGATATCCCTCCAGGGAAGGACCTAGCCATGGGGTGAAATCCTTGCGGAGACCACCATAACCACCATATTAAGTGGCCCTTTTAATCAATATCCCACTCAGTTACGAGTTAAGGATATGACAAGGGAATTAACAGAGCCAGGTGTCCATCCACAGACAGCTATTTCGGGGTATTGCCCCTCATCAGTGTGGAGTAGGATTCTGCCTAGATGAGAGCAATGCCTGGTAGACCAACATCACAAAGCACTCACTGAGCAGTCAAAGAAAACACTGCGGTCAGCCGGCTAAAGCGCTCAAACACAGTGAAATCCATGATGCATTGCCCCCTGGAAATTTGAATATGCAAATGGAGTCTGTGGAGCCTCGATTAAGAGTCTCAAACATGGGTCTAGATAGATATCCCTCCAGGGAAGGACCTAGCCCTGGGGTGGACTACCAGGCATTGCTCCCACCTTGCCAGAATCCAACTCCACACTGATGAGGGGCAATACCCCGAAACAGCTGTCTGTGGATGGATACCTTGCTTTGTTAATTCCCTTGTCATATCCTTAACTCGTAACTGAGTGGGATATTGATTAAATTGGCCACTTAATATGGAGGTTATGGTGGTCTCCGCAAGGATTCCACCCCAGGGCTAGGTCCTTCCCTGGAGGGATATCTGGCTAGTCCTGTGTTTGAGACTCTTAATCGAGGCTCCACAGACTCCATTTGCATATTTAAGTTTCCAGGGGGCAATGCATCATGGATTTCACTGTGTTTGAGCGCTTTAGCCGGCTGCCCGTAGTGTTTTCCTTGACTGCTCTCCCTGAGATCAGTGAGTGCTTTGTGACCTCAGAACAAATAAACTTATCGGTGGAGCTTGCATTTCTGATCCTTCATAACATGTCCATCTCCAAATTCAAAAGAAGTCTACTTTGACACTTTTTGAAGGCAGCAAGGAGACTGATTCCCAGATATTGGAAGCAGACTAAGCATCCTTCTCACAAAGAATTAATTGCTGAGCTCAATGATATTTTTAGGATGGAGGAACTTGTCAGGCTACTTTCACACTACGATTTCTCTAAATCCGATGCTGTCCGATGAAAATGTATATACATTGCAGAAGTTAAATTAGGCGGCACACAATATGTTTAGTGCACTGAGCATGTACTGAGCATGCTCAGTACACTAAAATCGGGTCCGAGGAGACATCAGATGTTTCCTCGGACCCAGCTCCATAGGGCCCCATGTTAAAGGGATCGGGTCGGATCGGATGTGCACTAAATGCCATCCGATTTGGTCCGATCCTATTTT